>JACYFF010010365.1:101562398-101576341 GCA_017589665.1 Selenicereus undatus | reverse complement strand
ATATATATACATATATGTATATAGATTGAAGGTTTTTTTTTGGAAAAGAGAGAGACAGATGGATGAGAGAGAAGGTGGAGATGAGAAATAGAGAGAATTGTCACCATGATTTTCCAGCGAGTTTGGTGTCGAAGGCGGTCTGATCGACTTCGGCCGGCGTGGTGTCATCTTCCTTGGAGCAGGCTGGTGGTTTGACGGTGGAACCGACAATTCGGACGGCGGCTTGGGACGTCGACGACTGAGATTTCGTCGGCGACGTGGACGATGGTTTAATCGTGGACCGGATCGACGCGGAAAATCCGAGGGTGGTGTTTGGACCGGTGTCGAGTCTCCAGGAGGCCAATGATGCTACTTCTAAACTGAATGATGCACTTAAAAAGTAATTTCTCTTTCTAACTATCTGAATATCTTTTTTGTTTAATTGATTGGAGATATTAAATTATTAATTGGCGTTTGTTGCTTTGTTGTTCGCCGTTTAGTCATTTGTTCGGAAGTTCTAATTCTGATTTCCGATCATGTTTATGGCACGCTACAGGACTATTACTATATGGGTAAAAAATCATGAAAATCCTAAGTCTATTCCAGTGATGGTCGACTTATCTTTTTAATAATACTTTTTAAAGGATTGTTTTATTAGGCACCGTGCAAAAGCACGAGTTTATTTTGTTAGGCGTCGAGAAATGGCTATTTGGTACATTTTAATTTCCTTTCTCAACATTGTAGTAGTTATGTAATGGAAATTTACTTATAGTAGAAATTTAGATTGTGTTATTCCAAATTATAATTACTAATGGTGTATGGTGTTTAAATGAGCAACAATATTTTATATGTTTTGTTGTTGAAATGAGCATCAAAATTTTACATATTTTGGTGTTGAAATGAGCTAGCATATTCTACATTTAATCAAAATTCAATAATTAATGTATTTTGTTTTTTTTTCAAAAAAGAATAAATTTGATAAATATTGATTTCCTATATGGCGTTTATAATCCAAATTCAATGCAAAGAAATATATTATTAAATGTTGAGTAAAACTTTAATTTTAAAAAACTTAAATTAAAACATAATAAGCATCTAACTTCCTATAAGAAAAAATTTGATAAATACTAATTAGTACACAATATTAATTTCTACACATATACAACCATAAGAGTCTTTGTCATTGATTTTTAAATTTTTAATTTATTTTTAAAAAGAATCTTAAATTTAAATGGTCCGTGCATAGTAAGGGTCCATACTAGTTGAAAAAAAAAAAAAGAAGAAGAAGGAATCAGTAAGAGCATGTGCAATGGTGAGTCTATTTTTGACTTATCAGTGGGGTCTATTTCCTCCACATCAGCTTTGGAGCCATCTGTTTGGCTCACTAGCCTCCCTGTCTCCAATATAAGGTTCACCATTCTGATTTACCAAATAAAATAATACCCGCGAGCCCCACACCTAAACATATTTAATTAGTTTACTTTTTATGTTTTGCTTTGTTATTTAGCTTTATTATTTTTGTGACAAATAATTTGCACATAATAATTTGGTGCACAACTAATTAAAGGCTCATAATTTTTAAAAAAAAACACAAGAGTTGGAATTAAGAAAATTCACACATGCTTGAATATAAACATTACAAGGGTTCAATAATAAATAAATAAATAAAAAGATACATTGATTAACATTTGACTGAATACAAAAATTACAAGAGTTTGATAATAAATAAATAAATAAAAAGATACATTGATTAACATTTGACTAAAAAAAATATACAATGGTTCAACACTAAAAAAATTACAAATTGAGAATCATTCAACTATCATCTCTGCTGGCATCCCGAATTCCGCTTCCATATTTCCTCAATCAAGACCGTTTGAAGAGCTGCATGTGTGTCAGGGTCGTGAACTTCTTTTAATCTTTAAAAGTACGTCTTATAGCATGAATGGTGGTTATGGTTAACAATCGACTCCAGGTAGTACGCTCCACACCGTCATAGCCAAACTGATGTAATTCAATCAGACACATCCCAATTAAATTTCCCACGGCAAGGTAGTCCAATTACACAAGTCCAAGTCCAAGCAACAAGTTTCATTTTGCAAATCCAAAAGGAGATGGTACCCGGGTTTACCCCCTTACACGTACCAGGTTTGTTTTTATTATTTCATAGTGCAAACGACATCCAAATCATGTAATTCTTTTTTTGTTAGTTCCATTAGGATGTCTAGTTTATTTCTTATGTTAAGCACAAAGGTAGGCAAGCACGTTAAAGGGTTCAATTTAGTCAATTTATCGAAACTGCCCAGCAGGCATCATGATTTGCACGATTTGAAAGATCATGATGACTAAGGCACTTAATGACGTCCAAATCAAGATTTTCAAAAAGGTGGGGTTTCTAGACATCTTGAAGCCCCCCCCGAAGGAAACCCCAGCTGAGTCATCAAAATATAGTGGCCCAATAGCATGGAAGATCAGCCTGTATGCGCCACCCAGGCAGCCGTTTACTTAGCCTAGGAGTTTTCCCTCTTAGGTGGGTTTTCTCCTTCAAGGTGTGTGTACTTGGCTGGAAGCTTGAGCTTAGTCACTAGGTGGCTCATGAAGGCAGCAAGTGCCATGTGGAAGAGGAAGATTCATCCATTTTGCAAGCATTCATTCGTCCACTTCAGCACGAGGTGTCAAGCACGCATTCCTCTTGTACTTTTGCGGTAGCAGCCATGTGTTCTTCCTTCCAAGGGAGGAAACATGACTCATGCAGCCTAGAATCAGCAAACACTAGCTTAAGTTAATTAGTTTTAAGCCATTGCATTCGTTTGTGCTTGTTTTAAATCCGTTATGTACTAAACCGCATGTGTAACTAGTTAAGTGTGCTTAATGACTTTCCTAAGCATTAAGTAATCTATTAAGGGTTACCCAATGACTAAGGAAGGGGCTGGACGTGCCTTATAAAATAGGGTGGACGTCCCTTTTGTAAAGGGTGTTGAAGAATTGAAATCAGAAGTTGAGTATAAACTCCTCTGTGTGTTACTTTAAATTCTTTACTTACTTATCTCTAATTCGGCCAATTAGAGTGGTGTTCAAGTGAGTCTTAATCTTGATTAGGTGGTGAAATCTATATCCTAATCTAGGATTAAGGGCCCTGAAACAGTTTTTAGTGGTGAAATCTGTATCTAAGAAACGTTTCAGTTTTATCGACCTTTCAATTCAAGCCATTGAACCTTGTTCAAGGCACTCTTTTCTCCTTCCTTCTCCACGCCATTTTCATTGTTTTCCTAAGCCATCTTCTCTTCTTTCACTAAACACTTAAGCGTTCCTTTCATTCCCTCTCCTTCCTAGTGTGACTACAACAATTTTGGTATCAGAGCAAGTTTCATCTTGGCCTGAAACCAAACCCCCACACGTTTCTCTCCCCAGTCACGCCACAAATTTCAAAACACACAAAAAAAAATCCAGCTTTGGTTCGTGTCCTTGAGTTTCAACATGGCTAGTACCAGTGAAATGACCTTTGAAGAAAAGTTTGAAGCTCTCATGAAGAATTATCAAGCATTATCATCCTCAAAGGAAAAATTGAAGAAACAAAATGAGTACTTGCAAAAGCAACTGGGAGATGATATGAAACAGAAGCAAAAGGCTCTTGAAAGTCCAAGTGCATCTATTCATTATGAAGATGAAGCAAGCAACTTGAATAGTTCTTCAAGTGATGAAGAACCTCGAAGAAGGGTTAGAGGTGCTAGAAGAACGCCCCAAAACTCAAATGATTTCAAAGTTGAAATTCCTGAGTTTGAGGGTAAATTGGATCCTGATGAGTTTCTGGAATGGTTACACACCGTGGAACGAGTTTTTGATTACAAGGACATTCCAGATGATAAGAAGGTAAAGCTGGTTGCACTTAGGCTTCGAAGGTATGCGTCCCTTTGGTGGACAAACCTTTGTGCTAAGAGAACCAGAAACAGAAAAGGCAGGATCAGAACCTGGGAGAAAATGAAGTCTAAGTTGAAGTCCCGATTCCTCCCAGCAACATATCTCCAAGACAGTTATTCCCAATTGCATAATCTGACTCAAGGGAATTTAACTATTGAGGAATACACAAGAGAATTCGAAAAGCTCCTAATTAAATGTGATATTCAGGAGCCTGAAGAACAAACAATTGTTAGATACTTGAGTGGCCTTGATCCTAAGTATTCTAATGTTGTTAAGTTGCAGCAATATACCACGTTTGATTAAGTTTGTGTGTTAGCATACAAAGTTGAACAACAACGGAGAAATAAACCAATCAAACGTGATTTTCCGAAACCTCCAATTCGTATTTCACCTTTTAACTAGGGGAGTCTAAATTTTCCTCCAGGATCATACCTGCAAAATCCGTCTTCCCCTATGCCACAAAGAACCCAAACTCCTCAAAGAACCCAACCTACAGTACGGTCACCGTACCCCCAGCCACGACCTCAGCCTAGTCCAGAACGTCCCACTCCATTTCCAATGAGTAATCGACGCTGTTTCAAGTGTCAGGGACTTGGGCATATTGCTTCTAATTGCCCAACTTGAAGGATTATTACTCTTGCTGAATGGGATGCAGTTAGAGAAGAGGATAAAGAGGAGGAACAGAAAGAGGACGAAGAAGAAGAACAGGAGGAAGTAGTTGACGCTGCAGATGAGGGAGAAATGCTAGTACTTCGAAGGGTACTAAACAATCAACGTGGAGTTAAAGATGAACAACGGGAAAACATTTTTCATTCCCGTTGCACTGTTGAAGGCAAAGTATGCTCATTGATAATTGACGGTGGCAGTTGTGCTAACGTCGTGTCATTGAGTATGATTGAGAAGTTAGGCCTCCAGGCTATGGCACATCCCCACCCATATAACATCCATTGGCTCAATCAGAGTAAAGGTCTTCAAGTTAATTCCCAGTGTTTGATTTCATTATCAATTGGGAAGAATTATGGAGACGAGTTATGGTACGATGTGATCCCAATGGACGCATGCCATATTCTTCTGGGGCATCCATAGATGTATGATCATAAGGTGATGCACAATGGATTTCTGAATACTTATTCCTTCTCCAGAGGAGGAAAGAAAATCACCTTGACATCATTATCCCCATCTGAACTTTCCAAACACAAACTACAAAAAAGCCCTGAAAGATCGAATATGTTATTTGCCTGCAGTGAGCCTTTACCGAACGCATCTTACCATGACTTTAAAGCTTTCAGAGAGTGGATTTTATCCACTCAAGAAGAATCTGAATCACCTTTACCAGATCATCCCATAGCTAAATCGCTATTCAAACGGTTTAGTCATGTGTTTCCAGAAGAGATACCCTCTGGATTACCCCCGAAAAGGGATATCCAACATCATATCGACCTTATTCCTGGCTCAATCCTTCCAAGCAAACTTGCCTACAGAATGAACCCAAAAGACACTTCTGAAATTTAGAAGCAAGTGGAAGAATTGATGGCTAAAGGATTAGTTCAAGAATCCTTAAGTCCCTATGCCGTTCCTGCAGTCCTAGTACCCAAGAATGACGGGAGTATGCGTATGTGCATCAATAGTCGAGCTATTAACAAGATTACTATCAAGTACCGGTATCCAATACCGAGACTTGAAGATATGCTTGATGAATTGCATGGTTCGAGGGTATATTCAAAGATTGATTTGCGAAGCAGTTATTATCAGATTCGAATCAAAGAAGGGGACGAGTGGAAAACCGCTTTCAAAACAAAGGGTGGTCTATTTGAATGGTTGGTGATGTCGTTCGGTTTATCAAATGCTCCGAGCACCTTTATGAGGTTAATGAATCAAGTATTCAAACCTTATATTGGCAAGTTCGTTGTCGTTTATTTTGATGATATTCTGATCTTCATCAAAGATGGGAAAGAGCACTAGAATCATTTGACTGAGATTATGAAAGTGCTTGAACATGAACAGCAGTACGGTAATCTCCAAAAGTGTTCCTTTTTCACTTCTAAGGTCAATTTTTTGGGATGTATCGTGACTGCTGAAGGAATTGAAGCTGATGAAGCCAAGATTGAGGCTATTCGGAGTTGGCCTACGCCGAAGAGCATACATGACGTTCGTGGTTTTCATGGACTTGCTTCGTTCTACCGGCGTTTTATTTGGAATTTCAGCACTATTACTGCACCAATAACCGAGGTGCTAAGGGCACATCTTTTAAATGGACCCCTAAGGCACAAACAACCTTTGAAGAAGTGAAGGTTAAGCTAACGCAAGCACCAGTGTTAGCACTTCCCTGTTTCAACAAAGTGTTCGAAGTGGAATGCGACACATCTGGCGTTGGAATTGGCGGTGTTCTTACTCAAGAGGGCAAACCATTAGCCTTCTTTAGTGAGAAACTGTGTGACTCAAGACGGAAATATTCCACTTATGATAAAGAATTTTATGCCATAGTTTGATGTTTACAGCACTGGAGTCATTATCTTATGGCCAGTGAGTTTATTCTCCATTCTGATCACGAAGCCTTAAAGTATATTCAAGGCCAGCATAAATTAAACTCCCGGCATGCTAAGTGGGTGGAGTTTCTGTAGTCATTTCATTTTAGTATACAACATAAATCAAGGAAACTGAATAAAGGTGTCGATGCCTTATCCAGAAGATACCTATTACTGTTCCAATTAGATGCTTGTGTTTGGGGTTTTGAGCATCTAAAATTATTATATTATGGAGATGAAGACTTTGGGGAACTTTATGGTGCATGTCAAAAACACCCCAAAGATGATTATTTGATTCAAGAAGGATTTCTGTTTAAGGGTACACGCCTGTGTGTGCCTAAATGCAGTACTTGGGAACTTCTGATTCAAGAAGTACATGGAGGATCATTAGCAGATCATTATGGTGAGACTAAAACTCTTACCATCTTGAAAGAACATTATTATTGGCCCGGGATGCATAAAGATGTACAAGATTTACTGAAGCGGTGTGCAACATGTCAAGTGGCTAAAAGTCACTTACTCCCGCAAGGGTTATATACACCACTTCCTATTCCAACCCAACCTTGGGTAGACGTGAGTATGGATTTCATTCCAGGCTTGCCTAGAACACAGCGGGGCAAAGATTCAATCTTTGTGGTGGTAGACCGGTTTTCGAAGATGGCCCATTTTATTCCCTACAATAAAACTAACGATGCTACTAATATTGTAGAGTTGTATTTCAAAGAAGTGACTAGACTACATGGTATTCCACGATCAATTACTTCAGATCGGGATACTGAGCTTTTAAGTCATTCCTGGGTCACTTTATGGAAGAAGTTGGGGACAAAACTGAAATATAGCACAACCTGTCATCCCCAGACCGATGGTCAAACAGAGGTAACAAATCGAACCCTGGGAACACTCCTCAGGGCTTTGATTTCTCCTCAGTCCAAGAAAGCTTGGGATCTTCTATTACCATATGCAGAGTTCGCCTACAACAAGGCCCCAAGCAGAGCAACTGGCGTGTCATCTTTCAAGGTAGTATATGGGACTAATCCCATAACTCCCTTAGATCTGACACCACCCCCCCCTGGATCAAAAGCCTAGTGCAGATGCAGATCAGAGAGTCAAGGAAATTCAAAAACTGCACGAGCAGGTTAGAAATAAAATTGAGCAATCTAACCTATCTTATTCTACTCACGCAAACAGGAATAAGAAAACAAAATAAGCACATAGCATAATAGAGATGATGAGAAATAGAGAAAGAGGAAGAATCAGAGGCTCACTGCCCATGAGACCATCCCAGTCCATCAATCAACCTTCATCAACAGCACAAGAGCAACACAGAACTAAGCGACAAACGAACTTCAAAGCTTGTTGAAAATAGTAGATTTGCAATATTCCTTGCTTCAGCGATACCAAAACAGGAGCAGAGGGAATCCAGATGTCTCAACCATAAACAAAAAACCCAAAATGTCCATTACAAGCTCCAAATTAACAAACAAAGCTCCAAATATACAAAATGCAAGCTAGAGATTGAATTTTAACAACCGAAAATCAAACAAATGACTCAAATCGAACCATAAATCACTAGAATTTGATACGAAAATAAACCCTAAATTCCTAAAATTCGAATTAAACTAACAAATATCCGAAATAAAATCTGAAAAACTAAAACCTAACCTCTCTATCTGGCTTGTGCTGCATTCTTCAATTTATACTCAAACCCACTTCATCTAGGCCATTGATCTCGCCCCCCCCATGTGGACGGTGGAGATATTACAAGCTGGCGGTGGTGGAGTGGGATTCGGTGCTGGCAGGTTGTGGCGATGCGTGTGATGCGTTGGTGGGTGAGAATCATAGAGTGGATGAGGGTGGTTGTAGTGTTGGTTGATGGAGGTTTCGAAGAGAGAGAGAGAGGGATGGAGATGAGATGATGGTGGAGGGGTTTCAGGGTTAGAGGGGAGAGAAAATGCGAGGAATAAGTGGGGGCAAATTAGGAAGCACGTGAACAGCACATGACCGAGGGAGAATGGGTAAAATTTAGGTTTTATTTTATTTTTTTGTGTTTTTGCCTTGCTTTTTTCCAATTTATTCAACACCTACATAATCAAATAAAATCAAATAAAAATCAAATAATAACAATTATTACGAGCGTAAATCAGGTATAAAGGTATTGCAAAAATATCATATTTTTGGCATAAACAATAGTTAATAGTCTTGGTCTTTTTTAAAGAAGGAATTAGTCAATTACGAATGAAATTTCTTTTCGCAGAAAAGGATCTTATACAATTAATTACAACTCCAAAGATTTTCTTTCCAAATAGAAAAAATGCTCAATAATGATAAAATATTATGTTAAATTATATTTGATCAAAAAATTATATTATATTACTAAGTACTTCCAATATCACCAAAAACCATATATTATGTTACAACATTGCAATTTTATGTAAACAGAATAGCCAAAAAAAAAAAAACTAAAAATGATTAATTTAAATGCTATGATGTAAAATTTTATTAATGTTGATCATATTAGGCCTTCTTTAGTTTTACATGCAATTACTACACATGCTTTTATGCTGAGTTAGTTATCTAACAACATATAAATATTACTTTGTATAATATATTTAGATAAATAGCTAAACACGAAAAAGAGGTATCATTGAGAGTCTTTACGCATAGGATTATTGTAATATGTGAAAACTTACCTAATTTTTCAATTTTAAGTATTAGTGAATTGATATTAACATTTTTTTAATTATAACAATATTTTCTGTATAACTTCCATATTTATATTATGATATTCTTACTATCAAATTATAAATAACTAGTATAGACTCGTGCGATGCATAGACTATCTTTAACATTAAATTATAATTTAAAAACTATAGAGTATTCATTTTATAAAATCATTTATCTCATAAATATTTTATGAATATTAAAATAAAATATTGTCTGATTTACTTGATCATATAATTAGCAAAATTGGTTTTTTCAGTCAATGGAAACTTTAATTGGTAAATCAAATCCTTCTTACCTACGTCTAAAGTCTCAAATCTCACTAAATTCAGTTGTAAAGTGGATTACACCTAGGAAAACTAATCCATTAAAAGTATATCTTGATTCATAAAATAATCAGCACATAGTGTGAGACAGTTAGGATCATGTATCACTCACGTATAAAATAGTTTAGCTAAGTTATAACCGGAAAATATCTCTTCCTTTATATTAGACGACACCATCTTCGAGAATACTTAGATATCCAAATCTCTTTCAAAATAAAGTCATTTTCTCCTTTTAACTCCTAAGTTTATACACTATATATCAACCTTTATGGATTACAAATTTTACATCATAACATATTTAATGTCTGATACTCCCTATGATAACCCATTAAAAAAAAATGAATCCAGAAATGTAATGTATATTAAAGACCCTCAGCATCGAAATACCCTCTAACCAAAATTAAATTTTCTAAAGCCGATTGCCCCATTCAATCAATACACTGTATTATCATCCATCCTCTCAAAATCTCTGACTTCACATATCAACCATACTCCTCCAAACTTCCATTATCGTGACTATCTTATTTGTCATTCTTACACCTTAAAAAATAAAAAAAAAGAAGTTAAAAAAATCCAAAACCTTGATATCATACAACCATAAAAGAATTGCTAATAGTAACGATAATCCAGCAGGCATAAAACTAAAATTAATAAATGAAATAAAGCAGAAGCAATCACACCATGATGCTACGTTGGTAGATTCAATCCGAGGAACTGAAAGCAAAAGAAAAAGAAGGAGATTTTCATATGTTCTTCTAGGCTTTGCACACCTCCATTACTTCATGAGTATTGCTTGTGTTTTCCTATTTTCCTTACACCTATGTATCACGCAAATCCCCAAATAAATTAGCCGAAAGATTTTGAAAAATTAATCTAGTAAATAATTAAAGGGTTACTATCAAAGAAAATTGGGAACGAAGGAATATTAGATATGCGATTTCCAAAATAAATTGGTAGAAATCAATTTCTTGCAGAGAGAAAGAGATAGTGCACGTGTGTGTGCACATGGGCGTTATTTGATGAGAGAAAGAGACGTTCACATAATCAACAACTGAAAGTATCTAAAGGCCCGACATTTACATATCACATATAATCGAAAAAATGGGGAGTAGGTAGTTAACCCCCCTTTTAAAATTAACAAAAATAAAACAATATTTTGCTTGGAGATAGACAGTAGGTACAAACTATTTTTTAAAAAACTTTAAAATCAAGGCTTTAGATTTAATGAATTGATAATATTTATGGTTAAGATTACACTAAGTCCTGTAAATCACTCTCGTATTAGTATTTTAGGGTTTTTCAAATATTGTTTTTAATTTATTGTAGCTAGGTAGATAGGTTAGATACAAAATCGATGGTTTAGATTTAATAGATGACTAATTTTTATGATTGAGATTACATTAAATCATACAAATCACTCCCGTTGTAGCTAGCATTTTAGATTTTTTCAAATATTATCACTTTTTTTAATTGCTTGAATTTTTAAGATAATAGAATTATCATGTATCCTTTATCAAATGTAACTGAAATTATAGGTGATTTTTTTAAAAAATAAAAGTTGTAAATGGGCATTTACTTAGCTAAGGTGGTTTTTAAAACTAAAATCTACGGTTTGGATTTAATGAATAAATATAGTTGCCTAATTTTTTTCCTAGATAATTGGATCATCATCTATCTTCTAGCATGTATATTTGAAATTATGAGGGATTTTCAAAATAAAATAAAGAGATATCTTAGCTTTAAAATGGGCAGCTTAGATTTAATGCATAAATAGTTTTTATGGTCAAGATTATATCAAATCACACAAATCACTCTCGTTTCACCATTCTAGAATTTTGTAAAGATTGCTATTATAATAGTATACATATAGTTGAGCCCTTTTTATTTTAAATGGCATAATAGTGTATTTTTTTAAGAATGTAGAACTTAAATCCCAACGATTGAGCACTATTCAACCATTTTGACAAACAATACTACAGTTATTAATACTAGTACTCCTAGAAATATGATACATATATAGGAATGAAATTCGACAAAATAATGTCTGTCTCATTTAATTATGGAAATACATATGAAAACTAAAACCCATATAATACTCCTAAGAGTACATACTCCAACGAGTCATGTCAAAGCCATATATTAAAAATTGTCTATATAACAAACACATGGTGAAAAAATATATATACGTGACAAATGAGAGTACACAATCCTACATATATGATGTACATTACAAATAATATGAGAGAACTTAGATGATTCAGTAGCAACAGAAATAGTGACAAAACTAACATACATCATTGATTTTGAGCCCAACAATAGGCACGGTGATAGAATAGGTACATATAGCGACATATTTTTTAAATGTTTATACAATTTTTCGTATTAAAAAGATGATGGATATTTTTGTAATCTAATTATTAATAATTGGAAACAGGATGGACCCAAAAATTAGTGATACTGGAGGGATAGTAGATTATAAATCAAGGAGGCCTACTCTTGACGTACTTCCCCATTTATAGTATATCTCTCTACAAAGATATATTTAATTATGTTATCTACTAAAAAATAACAGCAAAATCTTTCAAACTACAAAGATATAGAATAATGTCAATGTGTATGTGCAATGATCTTTACCATAATTTTCATTCTTTTTTTTTTCTAAATTTCTTTAATGTTTATATTTCCTTCTAAACGATTAATGATTATTTCTTTTTTTTCTTTTTATAATGTAACGCCCCGCCCGAAGGGGCAGGCGTGTCACCGCCATGGACGCTCAGACAGGGGCGCCCACAAGGTTCTATGAACTTATTGACCTTAATAAACCTGATCATAAGCGATAGCAGCGGAAGCTCTTATAGAAATCTAATTGAAGTTCAGGAAGGTCAATCTAAAACACACATTACATACATACTTAAACCATATCCACAATGTTTTTACATATATTCGTATCAAAATACAGAACTGTATTTACTAGACGTAATCCATAACATATACATACAACGAGCCCTCCAGGTCCAAATGAGTTCTTTTAATGCTTCTGTGGTCCATCCTCGCTTTCAAAACCTGAAAAATGGTGAGGTCATGAGCTCCCCGAGCCCAGTGAATAACTCTTACCTTCCCCGTTTTTACACTTTGCACATTAACCGATTAACACATAAGCATACAGTACACGTATTTTATGACATATAAACATAACATCTCATATATCATATAGGGGGCGATAAGAGGATACGCGTATGTTTCAAAAATCAAAAATGCACTTATATCGTTCATATTTAATAGGGTCATAAATATCACAAACGCACATACATTTCTATTATGAGGTAGGCAATTAGATTAATTTAGCCGCACATGTCCCATACCAGGTACGTTTCAAGGACCCACGTTTATACTTGAGCCATCGAACAAACTTTGCTGTTAGTTTATTCACTAAACTAACCATGATTGTCCCATACCAATCATGTCTTTTGGACTCATAGTCCTCACTGGAGTCCAAAAGAAAGTAAAACCTGCTAAGCAACCTAACGGCCCGCCCATAACCACAGTTGGTACACGCATCAAAGCAACTTTATCACAAAAGTTCACATACTAGCCATAAACACATAGCATGCGTCTTACAACATCAAAACCAAATTCAAACGAAACTCAATTCCATATCATATCCAAAGTCTAAAAATTCAAGCCAAAACCAATTACACAACACATCACACATTATTAACTGAATACAAAATTTTTAGTTTAGGGGAATTCAACTCATGACTCACGCAAAGAACCATCATAACGCAGGGGTGACAAACACATCCTGGTGGTCCAGCTACGGCTCAAACATATGATACCAACCAATGGTGGACCAGTCGCAACTCATACATATGGTCCCAACCAGGCACCCAACGCTCTGAAGGACGCAAACTGCCCACAACACAAACCATGGAATCGCATTCATATCCTAGTAAGTTTAGGCCGAAACCCTCCTCACTAGGGACCCACATGGCTCACACACATACACAAGGCCGACATTCATATCCCAGGGGATTGGTTATAGCCTCTCCCACTAGGCGATCTGAACATAACAACAGTCACTACTATGGCCATAGCTCTAAAACGTTCTGTAATAGCCTCAGTCAAGACACGAATTTCTTTCCCGAAAAACATAACTTAATGAAATCGTATAACACATATAATTACATTCTTGTTTCTCAAAGAAGCTCGATTTCACAAACAAAACATAGTCGAAGAGAAACATAGTCCCATCCAAAATAACTTCCAACTTCCAGAAGTTACTCATACTACTTCACACAATCATAATATTTAGGAGGCTCAACAATGGCCTTTCCATATCGAATTCACAGATTAAACATACAAATAATCTATCATTACACCAAACAAGGTACTTTAACTCCAAAATAATGCATAACTCAGTCATAACTTTTAGCATACACAACCAAAGTGCACAAAAGTTTACAAGAAATCACCC
>JACYFF010010365.1:101529898-101557398 GCA_017589665.1 Selenicereus undatus | reverse complement strand
CTTCCAATCCCGAAAACAAAAATAGAGATCGAAAAAAAGGTATCAAACTTGACGAACAATTCCGTTTGATGAGATTCAGCATCAATAGCGCTGTTAAAATCAAACCCAACCATTCAATAATTGCTGAACACTAAAGCAATCAAAGCAACAAAGAGTAATCGAACAATGGGGAGAATGAAAATCGCGATTTCAAAAAATTGAGGAGCATGAATTTTATTTTATTTTTTTAAAATGGGTCAGGACTCAGCAGTTGGAGGACTCAAAACTGCTGTTGGTGGGCCCGGGTGGACAATTGAGTTGTCCACTCGGTTGTACGTAATAATTTGCTAGTAAAGAGAGAGAGATTATTGCACGTCCTATCTATGGAGGAGGTTCTCAAGATAAATCCAAGGGTCGAGATTGCCTAAGATTTTGATCAACGATTGTGAGGCAACATTTATCCAAAATTCATTCTCATATTAGCATTTTTCATTTCCTCAACACTCAACCGCTTACACATTTTAGCATTTATAATATAAAGATTAGTTACTTTGATATTGAACGGTTGTGATTAAGAGTGAGAATTAATCTATGGCTCAAAAATTCTAATTTTTAACAATTCAAGAAAAATTCACATTAGTATAACATTGCTTTATATAATAGTGTATATATAAATAGATTACTATAATTAAAAAATTTATGAGACTTTTCATACTTTGCATGAGTCTTCAATACTAGTATTTTTAAAGAACAGACAAAAAGAGATATTTAGAAAGTGAAAACTACAGCTATACAAGGCAACGGGAAAGCATTTGTAATGTACTCTGCATTGAACTGCAGAACAAAAAAATGTTTATCTGCCCCTAAAAAATAAAAAAGAGAAAAATGCAACTCGGTAATTATGCCGAAGGAAAATATCTATCTGTGTTGGCCACGCTGACCAGTAGAATTTGCCTTGGAATATTTTCAATGATCCCACCAACCGGGGGCAGAGAGAGTGATAACTCACACAGGAGAATCCCCCAAAACCAAGAATCCGATCACCGGAAACCTACCGCCGGTGGCCGGAAAATCGCTAAATCATCAGCTACCGAGCAATTTTCCGGTTGATGGATTCACCTTCATCTATCTGGACGAGGAAGAAACTCCATGAGGTCCTATTACGTTGCTCATTCGCATTGGGCTTCTCTCTCTTCGTCATTTTATCTCTGTCCTATGCTGTTAGCTTCTTAGCATTTCTCCACGGAATTTTCTCGATTTCTTCTCCGATTTCTCTGCCTTCTCGATGCAGAATTGTTTCCAGCAGTAAGTTCTCTCTCTGGGATTGTTGTCGTCTAATTTGAAGTTTAGCTAGTTGGTGAACTTTCCCCCTTTTTGCTGTTCATCGTAGAAGTATTGCTGATTATGACTTCAGAATGGCGTTTGTATAATTGGTTCTTATTTTTGACATCTACATGTGCTAAAGTAGAGTATTTTGTTGTGATGAGACTATGAGAGTCTAAATTTTAAGCTAAGTACTGAAAATTTGTGAGCTTGGACTTATGTTGTTAGTTGAGCTAGTAACCATGGCAGATGACATTTGGGTTTTGGCACACAACAATTGATCTATGCTTCATCAATGCATTACTGATGTCTCTTAGAATAGGGTAATTCGTCACAGAGTGTCTGTCTTCTTTAGGCTGCATTAAGGCAACAATGTTAGGTAACAATGGTAAGAATGAGTAAAAGCGTGAAATATATACGATGGATCTATAGAAGTTTCCCAAAGAGTTTTTTTAATAGTACAGGAAAATAACTGAAGAGTTATGGGTGGTTTTTCGCTTGCATTGTTGACTATATACGTCTGCATAGTGTGAAACATATTAAGCTAAGGAGTTGTGATGACTGTAATAATTTTTATTTGGAGATGTACTCTATGGTAAGTAAAAAGGATGACAACTTGTAGAAAGGACAGATACAGTGGAGTTTCTATATAGCTTCAGCTGTTTCAAATTGAAGGGTGAACATCAAAAATCTGAGAACATCAAATTGAAGGGTGGTTTGATATACTTTTTATACTTGCAGGTGTTGATCTGAGAACATCAAAAATCTGTGAACTTGGACTTATTAATTATAAGGCCAAGCGAGTCTTTTACCCATCTGAAAAAAGGAAGTTTCGATGTCGTTATGATTACTACTGGGCTTCTGTTTTTGAGGTTATACTTCTGTAACAGTTCATATCTTGTGGTTTCTGGAATTTTGGAATTTGGTGCCTCATTTTTCTTTTTAATTGTGATTTTTATTTAGCTCTCTGTGAACATCTGGTCTTTAAGTACTTTAACCATAGTCTGATATTGTTATATAGTTTTGGGAACAACAGAGCAGCAAAATAACCTGACCCTTTCCAGTTTGACAAACAACAAACAAAATAGGAATTATATAGGATGGACTTGCCTCTAGATTTTCCAAGACTATGTAGGAACCAATTGATCGGGCGTAGGTTGAAAGCAAAGCTTTTGGTCCTGCTGGACCTTAGAGACAACTGCTTCCTCATGTTTCTTGGCAGCTTGTGTGCTTAATCTCCCAGTTGTCACTTGGGTCATAAACCAATTGCATGCTTTTGATTTCTGGAAATTCCAAGCTGATTTTAAAAGTTATGGTACTTTACCAGCAGCAGCTTTCTGTTCATTTTCAACACCAAATGTTATCTGTAACAGTGCTAGTCCCGTTCTGAATGCATGTTCAATCTTGAGTACTCTGGAAAATCTTATCTCTGCAGTTACCACATGATCACTGTCCACGGAAATTGCTTTTTGAAGTACTGGCAAGCTTGCTTCAAAAGTATAACATCTTGTAAACTACATATTTAGATACAATTCATATGAGCCCACAACCTATGGAATGCCGAAGCAATTAAAGGCTACTTGCGATGGGAAAGTAATCAATGTCTTTTATCCTTTGAATTCATGAAGTGTCTATTTCGCCAAAATGTACACTGCATCCAAATTTTACCATATGGTGCCTTCCAAGCAAAGAAGGATGCTTTCCTAGAATGTGCCGCCTTAACAATAAATCTTCTAGAGGTACCTCGAATCAATATAGCTACAGGGAATATTTCTTGTCGCATACCATTCATTTCGTCTTCTCTTTCTGTTTTGGCTCCAGTCTTATGTTCTTATCTTTCCTAATTTTTGTGCATTAAATAGGGATGGCTTATTCTTAATAGTGGAGAAGGAAGATGAAATTTTGATGAAAGATGTGACTCTACAACATATAATTACTATCAAAACTCCAAGGTACCCTGTTGTTTGGGTTGTAGAAATATGGTCCTTGGGTTGATGGCATTGAAAGATGGTATGGTTTTCAAGGATGTTCAGTACTGATTCTTAAATCAGATTTGTCTGGACGAAATAAGAAAGGAAACAGACAATTGCTTAGAATCTTTTTGCAACTGAGTGCAACATGTCATAAAATAATTTTCTGAAATAAGGAGTTTTTATGGTGTGTGTTTGATATATGGTGTCTCACATGAAGCTGCATGGGTGAGAGTGGGATCATTACGTATAGAAGCCAAAATGAGGTGGCCATTTGAAACGAGTACAACTTGTGATGAATGGATGCACTTTAAGATGTGATATTTTTCCTTTTTTTTAAAGGTTAATTTGGCCATCATTTGATACACTGGTGAGAACAAACTCATGTGGTCAATCCTGCATCATATGGTGAAAGAAAGTGGTCTGGTTTATAAACTGGACTTGTGGATGAGTTACTCTAGTTGTTGATGCTGTGCACTTTTATTGGCATGGGTCATTTATCTTTTTGTCTTTGTCATTTTTTCATCGTCTTGGAAAATAGTTGAAAGGGAATCATGATATAAGCAGCATTGACAAGTTCTTCTATCTAGCCTATTAATGTTCGATTACTATATGTTTCTCACATGGACATATCCTGGACGCTCTCAGGCACATCACACATGTCAACCCACAAGAAATTGTGTTCGCTAATTTTAGTAGTATTATTTGTTGTCTCAAATATGTGGGATACTCTTCTTGGATAATTTTTGGTTGTTATTAACCAGGCTCATTGGCAGAAGATCACATAAGGGGGAGAGGGTTCATATTTTTGGCTTGAGGTTGGTTCACGGTTTTTTGTCCATAGAGTTTCTGGGTTCTTAGAGCTGACACACACACACAGGGGGGGGGGGAATACGTTTAAACAGTAGTGCAGAAGATTCCTTTTTGTGAGCACTTTAACTTAATAGGTTGTTTTGATTTCTGTTTAAAAAATGGGTCATGTTTCATATTACATGCTAACAGAAGTAAACAACTCGTCCCAGTGTGGGGTCCCACTTTAGCGGGGTCTTGAGAGATCCAGATTAGGCAGTCTTACCTTTGCAAATATTTCTGTGCACAAAGAGACCGATACCAAGAGACCTACATAAATTTTTAAAGAAAACGATTTAGAAGTTGAAGATCATTTAATTGGGAAAAGCTTATAATACATAAAATACTAAAAATCAAATCATATTAAATTAAATAAATATAAAAAACACATGAGTAGCAAATGCATTACCTTGAAGAACCATGCTTGAGATGGTAAAAATCTTGCCAAGATCAAACTACCACTAGCATACACAAGTACAGCCAGCTCAAGATAGAATAATAATCAGTACAACACATGCTAGCAAAAGTCATACCTTCCTATTCTTCCCTCAATAAAAGGAAGAGAAATACATTGCAGTAAGAAGTACGAGCCGGATAATGATACAGAAATAAATAATTATTTTTAATTTATATACGTGTTTATTTTCTTTGTTTCTTTAGCCACATTTTGATGTACTGTGTTGTGTCCATGTTTGACGATGCTTCTTATATCATGGTAGGTGTAGAAGTTAAAGATGTTGCATTGTGAAAGATTGGGAATATGCCCATATTAATTTGTGTTTTTACCATGTTTCTTAGATCTGTGCATCAAGTTCACTGTTGGGGCTTCAACACTGTACCTACCATTAGGTTTTGTGTTTCCAATGTATCCTAGCTTCAAATCTGAGGGAGCACTACATTGCTTTGGCCTTTACTCCCTAGTGTGTTCCCTTTTCGTTTCGCCACCACTTATGATGCAAAGCCTTATCTGGAGTAGGTTTTGCAACTGCTCCTTGCTGACCTTGAATAGAAAGAAAAAATCACATCTGATTATTATTCAGCTGTAGACCTTCCTGGAAAGCTAATTTTATGGTGGACAGCATGCACATTATTAATGCACTTCTAACAATCATAAACTGTTTATGCTTTCCTTGACCATTGTACTTGCCTCTTCATATTAGCTCTTTTATGGAATAGGTGGAGTACAGGGATCATTTCTCGGGTCAGATGTTACTTGGCCTAGCGGAAGTACCTAAAGAGGCCCTTCCTAGTGATTGCAGGCCAAATTTCTCTACTGCATGGTTGACTAAGCACATGTTGAAGGTATGATATCAATCTGTGGTTTATTGACTTCTTATGTAAGCTGATGTTGCTTTTGTACTCCCTGCATAATTGAACCTCTGTGCTAGAGAAATTTTGTATGTTATGATCTGATTACACGGCTTAAGTTTAAGCTATATTTTTTTCATATTTATTTTTATTTGACTATTTGGATTCATATACTACCCTTTTAATGCTTTAACTATTATGTAGATCTATCCACATTTTTTTGATAAATCTAGCAACAAACCTTTCAGTTATTATTTGATCCAACTTGTTTATGGAAACAACAAACATAGTCCCATATCCCCCTCAAGGACGTCACTAGGGTGAGGTCATGAGGGGCTCAGCAATTCGACATGGCTCTTTTTTTTTTGGCCGGGGGGGGGGGTGTGTGGGGAATTGGGACTACACCTTGTATGTTATGATATGTAGACTCTGCAATGAATGATGTCTCTCCATTTTCAAGCTTTACCTTTGCTAGGGAGTTTTGTTAATATTCTGGATTTTGTACATGTGATGCTAATGTAACGTCTTATATCTTTGTATGGTTTTCTGATTTTATTTGGGTATGTTTGACCTGGCCCTAAGTGTTCCAGACATGGCCAGGATGGTTTTGGTCCGGTACTGTGACCCTAGAGGTGCATGCTTTGGCCAAGCACGGGGGGGGGGGGGGGGCCACGGGGGCTAGGCAGGGTTGAAGATTCCCCTGTTTTTCAATTTCTATACATTGGGATGGTGTGTGGCAAGCACATCGAAGACGTGATCCTTTCAATGAAGCAAACTGCCCTGTATGGCTTTATCCAAGTATTCATTACTGACCTGTTTACCTCTAATGGATCTGAAGTTGATTCTGCCCAAACGTGACCTAACACAAATTGTTGCGAGCCAAATACACCATTGGCTTGGAATTGATCTGATGCAAATTAACCTGGGCAATTAACCTGTTTGCTAGGTCTAGTCCTGGTCCATCCATGTTAGTCCACTCAAAGTGGGTTAAGTGCTTGATTTAATTCGGAAATGTGGACATATGAGCTGAAGACTCTCTGCAAGAGCCTTGCCCACTGTCTCACGTGCAAGTACTGGAGTTATTTCTGAATACCATAAAGTGGTCATTATTTGCAGTCTGCAGAGGGGGGGAATTTAGTGCATGATTTATTTTTTAATTTTCTTTTTTTTTTGGGCGAGGGGTTTTTGGGGGGGGGGGGGGGGAGTGTTAAAAAAAAAAAAAAAAACACAAAAAAAAAAATTGTTTGGTGGGCCCCACCCCCCCCCCCCCCCCCCCAAAAAAAAATTCATGATGAATTCCTTGGAAACTATGGCTTATAATGGTAGCCGGGGTTACTCAGGATCCTAGTGATTGAACTGATTTCTGACTTGAACGTGTTGTTTGTACTTTATATTGATATCAAAGTGTGATTTGTCTTTTGATCATGAAGAATTTTGCACTAAGTTGATTGCACAGCTGAAGTGTTGTCTTCCATCTTGATAATCTATTTATTTGTCAACATTTATTTGTCTTTTGGTGGATTAGGTAAATGAAACTTATGATTGTTGGTATTCATCCGGCCGATCAAAGGTTGAGATATTTCAAGATAGTTACTTCGGTTGCGAAGCGAAGGATCCATCCACATTTGAGATGATGAGAAGATATGCTATACTGTGAGTGATTACTACTTGTCAGTCTTTAATCCATGTTTTAATTTTTGCTAAACCCTGATTGACACTGCTTTCATAGTCAAGCCATCCCTTTTTCTATTGCTGCTCCATGTTTAACTTGCGGAAACCCATTAAGAGAGGTGGAGTACTCACCTTTCATTTGGAAGCTCATGGTTTCAGACCCCACGGGAAGCGAGGTCATCCATTGCTGGTTATCACTCTCCACCCTGGCAGGGGCTTTCCTTGCCCTTTGAGGCCCATATGGAGCTGGGCTTGTTCCCACCTCCCCAACATCCCCCCCCCCCAAAAAAAAGAGAGAAAAAAATGGTGAACTGTAACCAAGGAGTTCATAATGTTAATTTTCTACCCCATTAGCCGTTGAAATACGCTATTGATATATATACCTGCTCTTTAGATGATAAGCCATTCAGTGATCTGTTTATTAAGAAAATGCTTGAATGTAGTTCTGCCAGCTGATATTTGAAAATTGAACATAAGGGGAAGAACAATATGTTTCTTATGCATCTAAACCCTTTTGAATTAGCACTCGCTATAAACTAGCTGGTGCCATGTTTTACATTGATCATGAGTTGTTCGTTGATCTGCAGAAAGAGTGTGGCATAATTTGCTTGAATGCACTTGTTTCCTGTGCCATAACGGAAGCATGTTATCTCACTACTGCAGGTCCACAAGAATGCTGCGAAACTGGTTATCTGGCCAGGTTAAATCTAAGCTAATGGGTTGGGAAATGGTAGCGGGTGCCATTGGTGGATTTCTTACAGCAATTATATCTATGATCTTCTTCACAATATGCCAGCGATTATTATGTGCGCACCCTCGCGCTAGTGCTGCAATGATAACCTCCCTTATTCGTCGGCTGCTTTTGAGTCGAGTCTTTTTCCTTGTGACGTACTTTGCATTAGTGGGCTGGGTAGCAACCCAATATGGTAACATGCTTGGCCTTTCTGATCTCTTTGTAGACTATTAAAAATTCAGCAAATATTGCATGGTTCCATTGCTGCATTTAACTGGTGCGTCCGAGAATGGCAATCTGAAGAAAGAACAGATTGGCTTTGTGCGAAGAGCAGAATTATAGCAGAAGAGTGTCCCATGAATTTCGAAAGCATTTCCACGGACAAATCTTAACATGTGTCTTGTATCATGATATAGAGCATCTAATGAACAAGTTTGATGTGTACTTTATAGCTTGTATTAGTATTGAGTAGAGTTGTTTGGTGCCGAGTACCTTGACTCCTCTTGGCGCCAACTTAGACAATACAGTTCAGAACACTTATTCCTGTAATACCTGTATGAATCTAGGGTTGAGAGCCCGCCCTTAGACATGTATGTAAAGCATGCCATTGGAGATGTAAAATTTTGGATTCTCCCTTCTGCTAGCGCTGCTAAGTTGAATTGTGATTTTAATTGTTTTTTTGTCAATCACGGTTTTATGTGGATGTTAGCTATTTGACTCAGTAAGATGCAGCGTCTAGTATCATAGACTTGAATCCGAATTCCGCATTCGTCATTGTTCCTTCTGTTTTTGTCTTTTCATAATTGCATTTTGTAGTTGTGGTAAGAGAGAACTTGTATTTAGCATATAAGAGATATCTGTATGAGAAAAGTCCTAAAATCTCTACAAAGGGGTTGATGTCCTGCGAAAGGAGGATGGACATGATGATGACTGGTAAAAGGGGTCATGGTGTAAACATAGGCAGTGTAACTCTAAGCAGGGTTGGGCCGTTGGGGTAGTCATGTAACACCTCAGCTAAACCAAAATTCCACAAAAGCGGAGAATAAAACTGCCACTAGCTTCTTGCGCAGATGATTTTCAACTGGAATTACCAGGTTGGTATATTTGTGATGACGTATGTAATAATTAGAACAATTTTATCCCTGTTTTAAAAACAGTATAGATTTACCAAAGATATTTTTAATTAGCTTTAATCGACTCAATTAAAGTTAGATTTTTGTTCTTGGTATAATCATTTTGTCATATTGGATTGAACTTTTTCAACTCTATTAACGACAGTAGAATTAGGGTCTATTCGTTTCAGCGGTTGTAAGGAACAATTAGGATTGAGAGCGGTTATGAATAGCAGTTAGCGGTTGTGAATAGTTGTGCATCGTTAGGAGCAATTGTGAGCAGTTGAGAGGTAGTTTGATAGTGTTTATAAAATAATGTGAGCGGTGGCGAGCGGCTAGAAGTAGTTGCAAGTGGCTGAGAGCAGTTAGGAGTGGTTATAATTGACGATTAGCAGTTAAAAGTGGTTGAGAATAGTTGAAAGCAATAACAGTTTGACAAATGCTGAAACGTACATGCCTTTTTTTTCTTTTTTTTTTTAAATCGAACAACATCAATTAATAGTATATGAGTTGAAATAAAAAATTAAAAATACAACCCCATTAAACTATGTCAAGTTTGTCAACGACTACAAAGTCTTTAGTCTTAGATTTTGGGAAGAGTAGGTTTCTTATTCGATTCTCTTTTTACAATATTTTAGTGGTCTTCACGCTTCATGTCAATCCCAAAAGAAGAAAAGCCGCGTGGAAGCAGAGTAAGTAAGCACTGTGGAAAACTTAACAAGGTGGAAAATAGAAAAGTCAGCCCCAACAAAGAAAAAACACAGTGCATGCCATGCATAATAAGCATACTTTATCATTATATTATTACAGCAGCCCAGATCACAATTCTATAGACTATAATAATTCAAAGGTGAGTGGCCAAACAAGTCAACCAAAACAAAACATAAATAATGTAACAAAGAAAATTCTGCACAATGGTTCATATCAAGTGGGCTCCACATCATGATGCCCTCTAAAAGAAGCCAAATGAAACGCAAATCCCCAAAAATTAATTCAGATCTGTGTGATAACTGGCTAGCAATAGCATAAGGCAGGTTCAAAGTCTCTCTTTCCCCCCCCCCCCCCGCCCTTTTTTTTTCTTTTGTTGCATTTCCTGCCTTCTCTCTATTTGATCTAGGGGATAGTAAAGCACTAAAGTCTTATTATATAAAAGAAATTATTCGAATTTGTCACAGTTCAAAAAATATTGGGTACCTTTATGATTCTTTTTTTGTGTATGAATCTCAAGTTTAAATTTCACGTATAATGGTTTTCTAACCTCAAAAAAAAAAAAAGCGCGGTGATCCCAAAAGAAATAATGGTTTTCTAATTTTTCTTTTTCTGAATCCAATTATGAATTAATCTAGTTTTATTTAATTTATTTGATTGGGGGAAAAAAAATTGGACTTTGAAGAAAGTAGTAATATACATGAATTGTGCACATGCTAAATACGTTTGACTTTTTCATAAAAAAATTTGTTTGACTTGAATTAAACTTAACTTGAATTTGTTTAGCATTGCTCCAAGAATGTTACATTGAATGGACTAAGGACCTATTCTTTTAATTTTATCAAAAGTAACTTATTATTGATCAGTGTTGATAAGTGATGATCAATACGGATCATTACTAATAAATATCTATCAGTATTGGCCATGAGTGAAATTATCAATAGGAAATATGATTAAGTACCGATGAGCGCTAATTGGTATTGACAAGTGTTGATGAATGTTGATTTTTGTTGAATATTGATAATAGATACTTATAATAAGTTAAAAAGAACACATCTTAAATTAATACCCTTTCAAGGCAGGGAGAGTTTCTACCCACCAACCATTAATCAAAGTACCACCGATATTCAATAGAGAAAAAGGCTAATGACATTAAACCAAAAAACAAAAAAAGGAACTGAGAAAAGGCTTGTTCAATTTCAGCATTTTAAAAATGTTAACCACTCATAACCACCCCAAATTTCTAATTGCTATTTGTATATAATTTTTAATGTCAACCCATCCCGTACTGCTAGTAATTGCTCTATGTCATTCGTATATGTTAACAATAAATGTTTCTAGTTGCTTATAACCTCCAACTGCTAGTTTCAATTGGAGTTGGAAAAGTCTAATTCGATAAAATAATATGACTTGAAGTTATTGAGAGAACACGAACCAAACATGAATCGAATTGATTTCGATTCGAAATCGATATAATTTAATCTTTTAATATGAAAATATATTATTTTTCAAGTTTGAGTAAATTTAAATTATTTTTAACGCTGATACAAAATTAACTTGTTCATCAAAATGGCACGATCATTATTCGGCTCTAGTTTCAAGTGCTAAAATGAACATGCGTAAAGTTGATGGTAACATAAAATCTAATTTTTTTGATGGTTGTGATTTTTGACATACAAGAATGGACTTATTTAGTTAGGAGGAGTGATACTATAATTATTTTATTTTCCGTATTTATAAGGTGGTGGCCATTTTGCTTAATTTTCTATCTAGTTCATCGTGGTCAGGGTTGAAATCATTTTACTAACTAATTTGTAACACCTGCTAACGTTACTTTTTCTGACTAAATTCAACCTACGTCAATAATCAAGAAAACACCTCCATTTCTTCCTCTGAACCCAAATGAAATTCACACTCCATAGGATCCACACAAAAAATGTGAACCCAAACTCACGATATAATTACCCCCGGGAGGAGAGAGAACAGTAAAGTGGGTATAAGGCTGGTCAAATGTACTGACCACAATATCTCTGATTTCTTTATAGGTAAGAGAGAAAGACTTTTGGGAATCCCAGGAAAACCACGTGTCTGATTCTCATTGGCTCTAGCCTTTGACTCCACATGAAGCCAAGATTAGTTGAGTCATCCTGCGCATACCGCCCTCGCTCTCATCATCAATCACTTTGACTCTCTCTCTCTTTTTCTCTCTCTACATTACTATTATATTTGCCCCTCCTCTCCCCCGATCCTTTGTTCTTCTTCTTCTTGTTCTACTTCTCCCTTTCCTTCTCTTCTTTCTCTCTCTACCCTCAGCCATGGCAGTGGAGCTCATGGCAAGCTCCTCCTCTTACAAGGAGAGCTTCGCAGCTCTTATGGAGGAAAACGCGGTCAGAGAAGCCGCCGCGGCCGGCCTTCAGAGCGTCGAGAAGCTCATCAAACTCATCTCTCAGATGGACAACCAGCACCACACCACCACCTCCTCACTCAACAACAACAGCAACGACTCTAGAAACTCCTCGATCCGATTCGATGATTCCGATTACAAGGCGGTGGCGGACGTCGCTGTCAACAGGTTCAGGAAGGTAATCTCTCTCCTCGACCGCACTCGCACCGGCCACGCGCGCTTCCGGCGCGGTCCGCTCTCTTCACCGCCTCCTCCTCCGCCGCCAGTTCCGCTGAAGCCGATCATCCACGGCGGCGCAGGCTCGGCCTTCACGAGAGTCCACGGCGGTGGAGCTTCTCAGATCCAGCGCCTGCCGCCGCTTCCGCAGCCGAAGACGGTGGTGGAGAAAAAGGAATCGGCATCGACGACGATCCATTTCTCGACGTCACCGCCGATGTCCGCCGCGAACTCGTACATCTCGTCGTTGACCGGCGACACCGAGAGTTTGCCGGCGTCGATGTGCTCCGGCGGGTTTCAGATTACGAATTTGTCGCAGGTTTCTTCCGCCGGAAAACCGCCTCTCTCGTCTTCGTCGTTGAAGCGGAAGTGTAACTCCATGGATGACTCCAAGTGTGGCGGTTCTTCTGGACGTTGCCATTGCTCTAAGCGAAGGTCAGCTTTACTTTATTCCTTTTTTTCTGTTTTTTTTGAAAAACAAATTCAGGCATATATAGGCTTGTCGGTGGAAATTGGGGAAACTTGCTAAATTTAGGTTAAGTTAGCGTCATAGTTCAGATTATGAATTTAGAAACGTTTCAATTTGTGATATTTTGAAATTTAGCCGAAAGATTTATGAGTGACCGACCTCTAATTGCCGATTTGGTAGGAATTTCGGTTCATTAGATCTTACCAGATCTTGTCTGCATAATTAGAAATTAATATCTATATCAATAATTTGACTTTGTGAACTGGAAGATTAGCAACTAAATTTTTTTTAATAAATTTTCCAATTTAAATAAATTACTTAATATTTTCATGTCATAATATAAAGTGGTGAAATACAAGTAAACTAGTTGACTTATATAAAGTCTAACTACTGAGATTCAATTAATAAAGTGTGAAGATAATTAAGAGAATGAATCTGAGCCGTTGGATTTATGATGAACAGGAAATCAAGGACAAAGAGGGTGGTAAGAGTACCAGCAATAAGCTTGAAGATGGCGGATATTCCACCGGATGATTACTCCTGGAGGAAGTACGGTCAGAAGCCAATCAAGGGGTCTCCTCATCCAAGGTAAACTCGTAATTCCGTCAAATCCCAGGGTCAATTGCCGTCATTTGAAGTAATCGTCTCCAATTGTCAGCCTAATTTAGTTTTTTAATTTGATATTTTTTTTAGGGGATATTACAAGTGTAGTAGCGTGCGGGGGTGTCCAGCAAGGAAGCATGTGGAGCGTGCATCGGACGATCCATCGATGCTGATCGTGACGTACGAAGGCGATCACAACCATTCACTGTCCATCACTGATGCGTCCGCAGCAGCTGCCATGGTCCTCGAATCATCTTAGCCCACCCCCGGATGTATTGAACAGAAAAAGAGAAAGCTGTTGTTGATCCAACGGACTAAGATGGTTGGGCCCCAGAGAGCAGTTTTGATCAGAGCCGTTGAAGGAAAAGGACAGATTCGCTTTATTTTATTGATTTTGGCTTTATTTTGGTCATCCGGTCAACCGAAAGTAAAGTGGAAAGGGGTGAATTTGTAGGAAAGTTAGTGGGGAGATGGGGCCGTGGTGGTGGGTATACGTCACGTACCAGACACCCCATTAAAAAACAAAAACCAAAAAAAGAGGACAATTTGAAGGGTGCCTTTTTATTTTGTTTTATTTTTTCTTTTCTTTTATGGGTTTTTTATTTTATTTTGGGGTTTATGTGTACAAAGAAATCTAGGGTTTTTCCTCCCACCGTTTTCCCTTTTGTAACGCATCGTCCGTTGGGGGATGTGTGAGATGGATGGCTATTGAGATGAGATGTATCATGTATGTATTACAATGCAAATCAACAAACCAAAAAAAAAAAAAAAAGAGACAGAAAATGTGGTCAACAATTGCGGATTTGATGGGAGTTGGTTCAATCAAGGAGCGGTCATCCCTATCCCTATTCCTATCCCTCTCTCTATCACAATTTTTGAGTTTTTTTTAATTTACTTATTTATTTCAAGGCCTGGTAAAGAAATATAAGTTTCTTGGATTAACTTGTCACACATTTATTAATGTTTCACAATTTTTAAACCAACACATTAAAATTTTCATAGTATCATTGACTTTTAAGAAAAAAATAAATGTCATTTACTTCAGCAATTTAATATTTAATATTTTTATTGTAATTTTTTTAAATTAACTTTTAACATCTAGATTAGATATTCGGTGGATGAATATGACACAGATTAATTTCATGAAATTGCCCTATGAAAAAATTGTAGGAGCTGACTAGCAAAAATGAGGATTGGTTATATCTACTTTAAATTTTATTTATAAATCATTACATCATATTATATAGACCAGCGGTGACATTGTCCTGTATTAAATTAATCAAACTTTTAAATCGGAGGAAAACTAAACTTATTTGAGTACAAGGGATAGTTTGCTCAATAAACTTGGCAAGAAAAAATTTAATATTTTTCATTTATTTTTTCAAATTAACTAACATAAAATTAATTGGAATTTGACTTATATAATTAAATTAAATTATCTTATTTTTATTTTTGTGGAGCTAGTCCGCTTCTTCATGATCAATGATTAGATGGAAATAATTTTGTTATATCAAGTCAAAATTTGTCAATTTGGTAGGGTTTAATGTGTAGGAAAAGTCATCCCCATATAAACATTCCCCTGCTATATTTTATTATAGCTTTGTTCTTGCTTTGCCTTGTCTTATGACTCCTAGTATCTTTTGGAAACAAGTTGCATTGTTTTTTATTTTTTTAAAAATTTTAAAACTTAGGTCAGAATACTTTATGATGGTGCTTTTTGAGGAAAGCATTAAGCATCCATTTAACTTGTTCCAAACTCCATCTAAAGATGGTGGGCATTAAAGATGGAAGGAAATGGATTGAAGATTCGAGAGTACTATACTCGTGTCTTACGTAAAGCGGCAAAGACAGATATGAGAAAGCACTATTATAAATACTGTATCGTACTGTCCGGTATCGATCGAAACTTACCATACTGGTCAAGAAACGGTTTTGGTCAATATCGCTCTGTACTATCAAATACTGAGCGGCACAGTATTTTCGGTCAAATAACGCCCGATACACTAAATGACTAAAATTTCAAAATTTTTTGAAATTCAAACATGGTATGAACTCGGTACGATGCTACATAAATCCAGTTTGTCTCATTCCAATGAAAAACGATGTGATAACTGGTATGATATTTATAACTTTGTGAGAAAGGCTTTGGGATTAATGTTTGTTGATTTTAGGGCTTATTTGTTGTAGTATTCAAAAATATTTCATATTATTTATTATTTTTAACGCTTTTCATCCCTCCTTACTATTATTTTTATAGTTAGATCTTATTGCTCCTTACTATTATATAATTCATATATATATATATATATATATATATATATATATATATATATATATATATCTGAGTTCGAGCGCTGCGGTCGTGACAAGTGTCATATTAAGTATTTATTAAGATTTTATTTAAAAATAAAAATTTAAACAATATGTGATTTAAAGTCATCATAATAAATAGTATTTGTTTAACTACTTCAATGAAGAAAAAAGAAAATAAATTACAGATATGTTAATATTATTATTTCTAAAAATTTAAATAATATTTCTAAAAATATTTTAACTAAAAATTTAAAACAAATCGTATATAGTATAAATTTAAATGCTAATTATTTTTAATAGTTACTTTTCACAGTTTCTCACAACTCTTACTGTTTGTTCGTCTTTATAGTTGGATCTTATTACTCCTTATTTATTATTTATATTTGTTCTTTAATTTTGAGGGTTGAAATGGATATTTGTTTAGAGCAAATCCAATGGTCTCCTCGCGAGGAGGAAAATGAGGAGAGAGAAACTGGTGAGGCGAGGGAAGACTTGCAGTAGGAGGCTCGTGCCTCATGCCTCACGGGGAGACTCGGAGCCCCGAGCTCACCCGTGAGGTTTGTCTTGTTTTTTAAAAATATTTTTTTATTATTTTTTCTTTTTTTAAATTCTAAAAATAAAGTTTTGTGTTATGGAGTGAATTAATAGGTATTATTTTATGGTAAAATGTAGGGTTTATAGGTATTGTTTTATTTGGTGAGACGAAGTGGTGAGCCTTCTATTGATGAGAGTGAGGATTGTGTTAAATTTTCATATTAATTGGGCTATAAGCAAAGAGTTATGCATATAAACTCAAATGAAATTCTATCCCAAAATCAATTGGCAATGTGTTGAATAACTCACAAGCCTATATATATGCTCAAGCCTTTTGATTCTATCAGTGTGGGACAACACCCACTTTTATATCTTTATATTTCATCAATGTGGGATAATACCCACTTTTTATAATCTAATAGATTATGAGGTAAAATATTGAAGAGAGAATTGATGTGACAGTAATAGACTTCTACCGATGAGTTAAAAAATTGACTCATTATTAAATTTTGCTCTTAAGGTCAATGGGGGAGAGAGAGAAAGTGATTGGGTACATTGAAGCAGGAAAAGAGGAGTGGAGATGATGGGTGTGGGCCAGTTGAAACATTGACCATTGGGCATTGATTGCAGTAATCTATGGGGAAGATGGGTGGGTGGGTTTGTTTCTCTTCACATCACTTTCAATTTTTAATTTGATGTTCCCTCCGCACCTCCTTTCCAAACGCAAAAAGAGCGACTGGAGATGATGAAGGTTCTTTCGTGTGGGTCAGTTCTACATTGACCATTTAGCATTCAATGATAGTATTAGGTTAATCATCACAACAGGAATTTATTAATGGGTCCAAACTTAAATAATGGCGTATCACATTATGGAAATTCCATTACTTAGAGCACTAGCAGCGTGAGGAACGCGTGGGGAGGGGGGGGGGGGCGCGTGTGACACACGTGTCAGGGAGCCTTTGCCAACAACAGAAATGAGAGACTCACACGCATGACAGAACGCACAGGCATTCTGCATCACGTTACTTTTTTTTTGTCGTTTTCTGAAGCAAAACGACACGTTTTATGTGTCTTCCACCGTGAGGTGCTACGTTTTGGTGGAGGCAAAAAAAAAAAGAAAAAGAAAAAGCAATGTAGCCATTGGACCAGGCTATTGGTCTGGGAAGTTGGGCCAGGGAAGTAGCCGTTGGACACCATGACCAAGCTCCAATGGCTATTTGGCCTGTTTTTTTTTTTTTTTTTGGTTGAACAATTTGTGTATAAATATATGGTTGAAGGAGGACGTTTTATCTGAATTTTACTCATTCCCGCATAAAAATTCCTCATTGCTATTGTGATTTTGCTTTTTGTGAGTTTTGAAAGAAATTGAAGGTTGAAGAGGAAAAAATAGGGCAAGTAAAACATTTATTAAGTAACTTTTTTTTTTGTTTTTAATGAAGTTAATATTTTGAGTTATATATTTGAACTAATAAATTTTGTTTTGTGGATTTTTTAGACATTGTTTGGAGGTATTGAAGTTGAGGATCAAGATTAAAGTGAAGTGAAGAAAATTGTAAGAAATTCTAACTTTTTGTTTATTTTTTAAATGAAATTGTGGGAAAATTTTGTTGGATGGGTAGAATGTGAAATGTGTATATGTGAGCATGTTTAAGTTAATTTGAGAAATTTAAATGGTTGAAATGTTTGAATTGTAAAATTTTCAAATTCGACATTATGAAATTTAAAATTCCTTAATTGTATTATTACGTAATTAAACATTGACATGGTTAAATTAAAAAATGTTTAGAAATGTAAGTTATAATTTAAAATGTTTATTAGTTAGAATGTTGTGTACATGTGGGAATAAAATGAAAATACACTTTTTGTGTTTATAAATTTAAAGTTTGAAATGTGAATGATGTACCCATGGAGGGCCAACCTAAGGAACACGAGCATGATCAATCAAACAATCCAAGTCCACAAGAGATCAAGGGCATAGTTCAATTTTTCAAGGAGCTCCAAACTGCCCAAGTTTTTGGTTCAGTCTGTGAAAAGGTTGAACTTTGCTACCTTGTAAGTTGAGTTCTAGGAAGGTGAGGGAGATGATTCTTGCACCAAAAGAAAGCTTAAGAAGTCATGAATCCAACAAATCAAGTCTCAAGTCATTTGGAGATCATTTGGTTAGTCAACTCCAGTTCCAAATTCAACGTACTGCTCCAGATTCAATCCCAACAGCGCATGCGGAGACAATCAACGAGTGGATGAGCTACTTCCACGACTGATTTGTGGGGTTTCTTGGCACCAAATTGTGTCATAATATGTATCATTATGCCCCCTAAAAGATGGTGCATTTTGTCCTAGGCTTTTATTATTAACCAGCCCCAAAGCTCACAAAACACCCTTTAAACAGGTTTGAGCTGTTTTGCATTTTGGGTTTAATCTAACTGATCAGCATATGTTTTGAGCATAATCAAAGCTCAAATCAGCTGTCTAGAGTACATGTGAGGTGTTGGGATAGTACTAATCTTATTGTATTAAGTTTAGACACCTATTTTGATGTAGACTTAAAGGTAATGTGTTGTCAAACTTTAAGCTCTCTTGTGTACTTAGATTAGCAAGGTGTTAGTGGGGTTCCCATGCTGTTTTGAACGTGGGCAGCAGCTGAGAAGGGGATGTAATAACTTCCTTCAATCTTGTATTCACTAGTAGATGAATTAAAGTAAGGCTGAGTTCAAACTCCCTCTTGTGTTTTCTTCTCTTGCTTATCTCTAGCCTAGCTCTCTAGAATGGTGATCAAGAGGCCTTAATTGAGTGGCAGTGTCTTATCTCATTGATCCTTAAGGGAAGCTCTAAGTAACCTTGGTGGTGATATCTTATCCAAGGGTGCTTAGCTTTATCCATTCCAATCCGTGCAAGCCCAAATCGAATCCATTCTCCATCACTACTTGAGATCACTTCTTGGTTTTGTTACTTAGGGACTTAGAAATGCATCAGTGAATAAGTTTAAATGCTATTATGTTGGAAGGAAAAATTAGCATTTGTAAATCTAAATTTAGTAATGTGAAAAGTGAGTAGTTGTTGTAACAAGTGAACATATATGTTAGGATATGATATTGTTGTAATATAAATTTGTTAATTTAATTAGAAATGTGAAATGTGAGTAGTAGTTGAAATATTTTAGAAATAAAGTGTGTGATTTCTTTTTTTGAAATTGGTACGATAAGGAAAATGTAAGAATATTTGTTTTTATTAATTTGTAATTGGTGAGATTGATGTAATTGTAAAATATGTTAGAATATAAGTATGTCCATATTTTTTGAAAAAAAAAATTGTTAGGATTAGAAATGTGTAAAAGTGAGCATGTTTAGAAAATACAATCTTCTCTTTTAAAAACTGGTAGGGTAATGTAAGGGTTTAAATTTCTATTTATTACAAAAATGAAGAAAAGGGTTTAATTTTAAAACACGTTAGTAATGAAGTGTGTGATTTTTTATTTTTTTTTTGGAAATTAAGTGTGTAATTGTAATTGGTAGGATTGATCTAATGTTAAAATATGTTGGAATATGAAGTACTTCAATATTTTTTTCAAAAAATTGGTAGGATTAGAAATGTCTTAAAAATTTTTAAGAAATTAAATTTGGCCACTTGAAAGTATTTATATGTTTCACAAAAGTAAAATTAGATATGTATGGAAGTTTAATGTTTTAGAAATTAGAGGAAGATGTTTAGAATTAAAATTTAAATGTAAATTAGAGATTACATACGTGTTTTACAAATTAAATTTGACAACTTCCTTAGTGTAGAATATGTGCAATTTGACATTTAGTTGAAATTAAGTATTTTTTGTACAAATTAGAAATTAGAAGATGATGTGTTCTAGAAATTAAATTTTTTATGGAAGTTTAATGTTTCAGAAAGTAAAAGAAAATGTGCAGAAATTGAATTTTAAATGTGAATTAGAGTTTAAATGTTCATTAACATAATAATGTATTTCTTGAACTTCCTTAGTCTTAGAATATGTGCAATTTGACATTTAGCTGAAATTAAGTATTTTTTGTATGTTTTAGAAATTAGAAGAAGATGTGTTCTCGAAATTAAATTTTTTATGGAAGTTTAATGTTTTAGAAAGTATACGAAGATGTGTAGAAATTAAATTTTAAATGTGAATTAGAGTTTAAATGTTCATTAACATAATCGTGTATTTCTTGAACTTCCTTAGTCTTAGAATATGTGCAATTTGACATTTAGTTGAAATTAAATATTTTTTGTATGTTTTAGAAATTAGAAGAAGATGTGTTCTAGAAATTAAATTTTTTTTATGGAAGTTTAATGTTTTAGAAAGTATAAGAAGATGTGTAGAAATTAAATTTTAAATATGAATTAGAGTTTAAATGGTCACTAACATAATAATGTATTTCTTGAACTTCCTTAGTATTAGAATATGTGCACTTTGATGTTTTAGAAATAAAGAATTTATGTGAAGATTTAATTCATTTGATGAGTAAATTGGATATGTGAAATTAAACATTTAGTTAGTATGTGTAAACATGTATGATATAATTGAAAATTTAAATCCAAACATTCTTGATTAACTTTTAGGTGTTCACACAAAAACGGATCTTAATCACCCACAATCTTTCATGAACTTATCAGAGATAATTCACAACGGGATCCTCTGAACAACATGAACATTGCCCCGAACCCTCAAAATTGGCAATACCATCCATAATACCCTCAACAATACCCACATCCGCAATATCCCCAACCACCACCAAACATTCCCTTTCAAGGCCAGAACGTCCCCTCAATTCCAAATTTCAACTATGGTTCAATGCCCCCTCCTTATCAGCTACCCCCACCTGATAAGACGACCTCATCAACACCCCGTCTTCCACCCAACCCCACCCACAATAAGAGCGGCGGCGTGGCTTCCAAGTGGACATTGGAAGAAGATCGATGCTTGGTCACATCATGGATCAATGTCAGCACAAACCCCCTTATTGGGGCTGACTAAAAGAAAATGGGGTTCTGGACAAAGGTCGCAAGCGTCTACAATCAGCACGCTCCCAACGGAGTTGCGAAGAGAACGACGAAAGTTTGCAATGCCCGTTGGAACCGAGCAGCTTCACTTGTGTCCAAGTGGACCGTTTGTGTGGGCCAGGCTTATTGGGCGAACCCAATTGGGGCAAACAAGGAAGACATTATGCAGAAAGCCCAAGATCTATACGCTGATACGACGAGCAAACCGTTCGACCTGCTGCATTGGTGGGTGCTACTAAAGGACCAACCGAAATGGGAGGTCAACTGCGATAAATCTATAGATGTCGTTTCTTAATGCTTGAGGATCAATGGGGTGGGCAGGTACAATGAGAGTGAGACATTCGGCACACCCAGCACCCTTGGCACACCAACAACTCCTACTAGTGAAGATACACCAACGGAGTAAGTTGGTGGCCTAATCCGCCAAATGGGAAGAAAAACCGCCAAAAGAAAGGCGAAGCAGAAAGCGCATGACTTGGTGCTTGATGTTGTGACCAAGGAGTTGTCAACCTTGGGGACAACAAAGGTGAAGAACAACATCATGTAGGAAAGATATGTCATCGCACAAGAGAAAAAGGCGAAGGCCGCTAAGGTAAAGGCAGATGTAGCTAAGAAAGCTGTTGAACTAAGAGACTCTTATCAGCGCCTCCAGGTGATGAAGTATGAGGACAAGATATTACAAATGAACATTGCTAACATGTGCCCTGAGGATCAAGCACGATATGGTCCACTCCAAGAAGAAATTAGGAGCCGATACCGCCAAACATTGTCCTCATCTAATGCTAGCCATTCTTTAGATTGACACCCATGCCTTAGGAATAATATATTCTTTACCTTGTGCTTTTGTTTTTCTTTCTTTTCCAAAGTGTTTATTGTAATTAAACCACTTTATGTTGTGCAATGAAATGTTTAATTTTATTTTAATGGGTTCCATTTAAGTGCACATCATAACGTTGGATTTAATATGTTGGATTTTAGCTACGATGTTTAATTTCATTTTAATGAGTTCAATTTTAATATGTTCAATTTCAACCACAATGATCTCTTAATTTGCTTTATTAATTTGTAAATTTCCCTGACATTTGTAAACTTTTGTCACAAGTACTACAAAATGAGTCAGCCATCTTCTTCATCTTTCACAGAATCAATAGATGGTCTCAGCTTCATACTAGAGTCATCCTCTTCTAGTGATGATTCACCGATACTGGAAACCATACTCAACATTCAACCTCACGTGAAGTCATTAGAGTTAGCTTTGAAACTTAGATGAGAGGGCAGAGCGTCATCATCTCAACGACCAAGAAAGAAGAAAAGATTCATTTGGAGAGATTGAGAAGACGCACACGATCACTTCCATAGAGACTACTTTGCAGATCACTCCATCTATAAGAAACCCACTTTCGGTGTAGATTCGGATGCGGAAACACTTGTTCCTCCGCATTGTTGATGCCCTCAGTAGTCGGTTTGAGTATTTCCAATTGAGGTATGATGGTATTGGTAGGTGTGGGTTGTCGCCGTTCACGAAGTGTACCGCCGCCATACGTATGCTCTTCTATGGGATAACGACAGATTGTGTCGATGAGTACTTGAAAATTGGAGAAAGCACGGCTATGGAGTGGCTGAAAAACTTTGCTGCTAGTGTCATCAAGTGTTCGGGGATTAGTATTTGTGAAAACCAACATAAGCTGATGTTGGTCGACTATTGCAAGTTGCCGAGACCCGTGATTTCCCTGGCATGTTAGGAAGCATAGATTGTATGCATTGGGAATGGAAGAACTGTGCATCAGCTTGGAAAGGAATGTTCGCAAAAGGGATTTACAGAGTCCCCACCTTGATTCTTGAAGCGGTTGCTTCATATGACCTTTGGATATGGCACGCCTTCGTTGGGTGCCCTGGTAGCCTCAACGACTTAAACGTTCTTCACCGATCCGATGTGTTTCCAAGAGGTGTCCAAAATGTGAGTACGTCGTGAACGGTCGCAAGTATAACATTGGATAATTTTTATTCGATGGTATTTATCCAAAATGGGCAACATTCATGAAGATTATCCCTCTTCCCCAAGGACCTAAGGCAAGATTGTTCGCCGAACGTTAGGAGTCTATTAGAAAGGATACGGAAAGAGTATTTGGGGTTCTTCAAGCATGCTTCGCCATCATTCGCGGTTCTGCTCGAAATATGAATAAAACTGAGTTGGGTATGATAATGAATGCATGTGTTATACTCCATAACATGATCTCGAGGATGAACGAGATTCGTATGACCTTACTTTCGACTACGATGATGTGGAGGACAACACCCTGCAACCAAATGTCCAACAGGACCGTCATCCGTGCTATGCAGCCTACCTCCGTAGCGTGTAAGAAATTCATGACCCAGCGTTACATGCACGTCTCCAATCATACCTTGTCAAGGAAATATGGAATCGACATAGGGCGCGACAAAGCTCACAACCATAGGTGTCAAGTGTTATTTGTCATTCACTTGTGTTGTATTTTTTTTATAAATGTTCAACCTTTATCGTCTAATATTAGTGTTTTAAATATCGAACACTCGTGTTGTAATTTTCTTCAATGTTAATCCTTCATATTTGCATTTGTATCAATTGAATTCTACATGGAATCAACCTCTCTATGGGTAGGATTACCGGTAGAGGTAAGGTTGCCTACAGTTGGATCTCCCCAAACCCCGCGAAAGCGGGACCCACACTGGGAGTTTGTTGTTGTTGTTGTTGTTGAATTCTACATTATATTCCATATGCTTTCAATCGTTCAACCAATACAATTTAACTTATCAATTTTTAGAGAATTTAAAATACATTAATACATTTTCCGGAAACATAAATTACATATTCTTTCATTTGGGAAATAAAAATTATTTTTAACTTATACAAAACTAAATATGCAAAAACAAAATTGACAACATGAAACTAATAAAATATGTTTAGTGGTAGGCTCCATTAACAAATATTAAATCATTTGTCCTGTAATGAGTTCCATTGGCTGGGAAAATGAAGGAATGAAGTTCCAGAATTGTGAAACTTTTGCTGACATGACATGCTAGAGTTCCACAAACTAGAACTCTGGTTGAGAATACTCTTAAGCGGATTAATTATGATTTATAGACGGACTATGGAGTAATTAATAATGATATTGATATATAAGGGTTTTCTTTTTCTTTTTTCTTTTTTTTGGGATCTTTTAGGGCGGAAGGTGTGAGGAAGGAAGGTGGAAAGGTATAAGTTTATAGTATGCAAGTCTGAGCACGAATGTTGGATACTATTCACACCATTTAAGTTTTGATTTACAAAAACTCTTTACGTTTAGTAGAACTAGACCTCCAACCATGGATATTCAATAACCTATTACTTGATATTTTTCTGTTAATTTTAAAATACAACTCAATCTATCATGAGCCATCAACATCTTGTATTCTTACACCACATCATTAATGTTGGCTTCTTGTCCCACTCCCTTCCTTCCATCTCTTGAGGTCTTCATTGTCGGATGTGTTTGTTATGAGCATTTTTGAGGAGTGCTTAGCAGGTCGGAGCAGTTTGAAGCACTTTCGAGTAGTTAGAAGCATTTTGGATTTGAGGTTAGCGGGTCAGAGAGGATAAAAGCAGGTTGGCGCATTTTGGGACATTTCTGAGCATTCACGATTATCAATGCTATCTTTTGTACAATGTTTGTAATACCAATTCACATTGCATGCATAAAAATCATGTAACGGAAGAATTGAATTTTGTCGTAAAGCATTATAAGTGTTTGTTCAGCTACTGACAATTGTTACTTTGTTAGGAAGCAATTCATAACATTATGCATTGTCGGCGATATTTTGCATCAAAGCGCTCCTTCCCACCCGCCATCGATGTAAGTGAACATCATGTTGAATAAGCATACAATTAGCACATTTGAAATCTTGTGTACTTTACAGTTCCAAAATGCCTCTGCATCAGGGCCACCAACGATTGTCTAAATATGGCTGCAATAGAACAAAGCTAATGAAATCCTAGCTTAACATTATATGTGTAAAGTAATTAGTAATTTCATTAGTTTGTTGGGCGCACAATTTTTGTCCTTTTTTAAATTTCTCGTTGATAATTGTTTAAGAAACATAATTTATTTTAACAATTATAGTTGTTTATCTATCTACATCAAAATTAGAGAAGATTGAAGCACTTAGTGGGTGCAACATGTTCATAACGAACATCCCCTTCAACTTAGCACTGCTTGAGTTTGTTCATCCATTCCTATTTCTTTTCTCTTCTCTTCTCAATGCTAGTCTTTTCAACCAATGGGACAATGGGGTTTAGAAAGTCGTGAACATAATAAAGATAAAGCTTTTTAGATATCGTCAAAAAATTGCTTGATTGATTTGGGGTTCTTCGTTGAATTATTAGGCCATATTCTATTCAAGTCAACTTTATTATAATTATATGAATTGAACTATACTTATTCTTATTAGATCCTTTTTTTTTACTTACTTTTACTAAAAATATTTGAATTGAATTTAACTTATTTTTAATGAACTAAGCTGATTGAACTTGATATTGCTGAAGTAAACATAACAGAACTTATTTATGCTGAATTTTAAATTTAAAGTTATTAACTTAACTGAATTAATCTTACTTTTCTTCAACTGAATTAAATTAGACTTATTTTTGTTGAATTGAACTTATTTTTATTGAATCAAAATGAGTTGTAGTTTTCTAAAAAATTTTAAAAAAACTATTAAAAAAATTTATGAACTTATTTACATCGAACTGAACTAAGCTGAACTTACTTTTGATCTGAACTGAACTTGCTTTTACTGAACTAAATTGAACTCAATTTTTCTTTTTTAAAAAATTGTAGAGAACAAACCCTTAATTGATCAATACTGTTTCTTCCTTTTTATTCAGGTTTGGCCCATGTATATAAAGAAATGAAAATAATTAGGAACTCGAGATTGTGATGTTGTCTCTCTCATTATTTGATTTGAAGTTGATATTTTCCTCCCTCACAACTTAAGATTCTCAAATTCTTGCTTTTTTGTTATGAGTCCGTCACTACTTCATCGATGAAAATATACCGTCAAATGTAGGAGCCTCCTATGCTTCAATGTTGCTGCTAGCTTAGGTGCCAAATTTCCATGCTAGGTGGATGGCCTTGTCTTGGAACAATGACTACAAATTTTCAGATTTGTTTATCGTTTTGGCTAACCAATCCTACGATATTGATTTTGATCCGATTTAGTTTTTATTCAACCTTTCTAAGCCTTTAGACGGGTGTTTGAAAATATTCTATGCTAATCCTATATATAAGCCATTTTTTTTAACTTAAACATTAATTGTAATATGCTATATTTAAATTTTAATAATGGATACTATTAACCGAATGTAACGGTCACATTAATAACCCACATTAAGTGGGTGTTTACGGAATGGTTAATTGCGTATTAATCATTCCCATTAACTATTCATTGCCAATTACAAGCCTCGTGCTACTATTTATAAGGGGTCTAAGGACCTCATTCAGTATACGTAGCACCTTCACTACAAAAACGAGGTCGAACTTCGACGGAAAAAGTGACGCTGTGGACAAACGTCGGAAAATGTCAGAGAGACCGACGGAAAAACAGGTGGGACCCGACGAAAATTTGAATTTCCGAAGGAATTTCTTTCCAATTGAAATTCCGACGGAAACCTGTCGGATTCCGTCGGTGGTCGTCAGTTTTTCCGTCGGACGTGCAGTGCAAATCTCGAGCATGCGTGGCTTCTCGGTTTTAAATCTGGAGGGGGGTGTTTTGTCCGGCATTTTCAAAGTGTAGAGAGAGAAGTGAGGTTCAAAAAGAGAGAGAGGGAGGAGAAGGAAGAGAGAGAAAATGAGATTTGAAGGTTCCAGTGGTCGGAAAATTGAACGGTAAGTGATTTTTTTGGTTAATTTGTTGTTTGAAATTGAAATAGTTAAGTTAATTGATATTTTTTACGATCTTGATTTTTCAAGTTTTGCCGCCGCCAATGCCACCGCAACCGCCGCCGCTAGTGATTTTTTGGGTGTTTAAAGGTTAGTAGAATTGTTGCGCTTTAAAATTGTGTTAATTTGATATGTGATGTTCATTTTTGTGAATTTTAATGTTGAAGCATGTTTGTTTAGTTTGAATAATTTATTTTTTCCGTAGAATATGAATTTGAATTGCGTTAATTTTTTGTTTAATTTGTAAGATATGTTTATTAGAATAAGTGGAGTAAAACATGTTAAGTATGTAAATCTGAAATAATTATCTAATTATTTTAAAATGTTAAATATGT
>JACYFF010010365.1:101501433-101529888 GCA_017589665.1 Selenicereus undatus | reverse complement strand
TGTTAAGAATTTTTGTTATATTTTTGCAAGATTTAGGTATGTTAAGTATATATTAATTTAAGTTTGTTAAGTATGTTAATAGTATTTTGTTATTTTTTTTGGGTTTGTTTAATTAGATGAAGTGTGAAATAAGGTGTTTAATTTGTGGTCGATGCTTATTGAGGCTTATGTGGATAAATAATATTGTTATGTTAAATTTTTTTTTGTGTATGTTTAATTTCATTAATTTTTGTATTTTAGGTTTTGTGAGAATTGATTTTGATAGGAAACAAGTATAATGTAACTCTAATTTAATATGTAATGTATGTTGATTTGAATAATTGAAATAGTTGTGAGTACGTAAGCATGTGTAATATATGTATTGTTTTGGTAAACGGTTTAAGAATGTTAAGTATGTTTGTTTTATGTTCGATTTGTTTTGTATATTAATTTTTGGTAAGTATGTGAATAATATTCTTTTTTTGAGATATGATTAATTTTTTATATGATTTGGTTGGTTTAATATGTAATTTATTTTTGTCGTAAAATGTGGATGTGAATTACATTAAATTTTAATTATATTTATGATGTGTATTTATTTGAATAAATGGAGTAAAATATGATAAGTATGTAAATTTATAATAATTATATAATTATTATGAAGTGTTGAATTATATTAGACATGTGTAATATGTTTTGCTTTAGTGAACATTTTAAATTTTCTAAGTATGTTTGTATTTTGTTTGATTTGTGATACATATTAATGTTTTGTAAGTATGTGAAGTGTATGTATTGTTGAAGTATGTTAAGTATATATTGAGGTGTGTTAAGTGTAATATTAATTGAAGTTTGCTCATTATGTTAATTGTATTATATCTTATTAATTTTGTTTGGATTTATTTATTTGGATGAAGTACGAAAGTAATAATTTCATTTGTGTTTGATGCTTGATTACATTTGTTTTCACAAATAATATAGTGATGTGAGATTTTGGTTGAATTGTTTAAGTATGTTAAGTATGTTTATTTTTTGTTTGATTTGTTGTGTATATTTATCGTTGGGAAGTATGTAAAGAATATTCTTGTTTGAGGTATATTAAATATATTTTTATGTAATACATATATATATGTTGAACTGGTTAACTAGATTTCTAAAAGATTTTTATTGTAATTAATTGTAGTTTACACAACAGTTAAGGCCATCATATTAGCAACATATGGATGGGCTGTTGCATTGTTAATGGATGTATAGGAGAAGAAATTCTAATGGACATGGACTTAGAGATGAGTGGTTGATGGGAGTTAATATGTTTGATGAATTTGCACAAAATCAGGAGGAGTATAGAATTAATGGAGTTTGTAAATGTCCATGTGTGAAGTGCAAGAATATGCAATATTTTGCACTTGACATTGTAAAGTCTCATTTGTATAGAAAGGAGTTTGTGAAGAATTATTGGTATTGGACAAGTCATGGGGAAGAAGATAATTCGGAAGTAGGGGGTGCAAGTAGTTCACATTCTATGAATTTTGATTACGATCACAACGATCATAATCATATGAAGAACATGCTTCATGCTGCCTTCCAAGCTAATGAAATGAACATGAGTAGCCATAATGACGTAAATCCTGAGGCATTTTACACTATGCTTGAATTTGCCCAAAAACCGTTGTATGAAGGGTGTAACATAACTGAATTTGAAACATCGGTGGGGCTACTTAGTATTAAATCGGGGCACAACATGTCTCAACGTTGTTTCAATGAAGTTGTTGACCTGATGAAAGATGTATGTCCTTCTGAAAGTGGCATTCCAAAAAATTATCATCACCAGCTCAGAAAAGTGAGAGATTTAGGTATGGATGTTTAGGAAATTGATTATTGTCCGAATGGTTGCATGCTTTATTATAAACAGGATGATAGTTTTTCCGCAAACAATTTTTGCAGATATGCAAGACAATTACCAAAGAAATCCAACCAACGAGGTCATAATGATGTTTCATATGCAAAAATGCACTACCTGCCTTTAATTCCAAGATTGCAACGACTGTATGCCTCAAAAAGGACTGTCGTCCATATGAGAAGGCATCATGAGCACCACCAAGAATCGGGTGTTCTCCGGCATCCGTCGGATGGATTAGTTTGGAAGCATTTCGACCAAAAGTATCCAAATTTTGCAGCAGAGCCTCTGAATGTAAGGTTAGGTCTTTGTGCTGATGGTTTCACACCATTTTCCATATGTGGAAGGTCGTACTCTGTGTGACCAATTGTTGTTACACCTTATAACTTGCATCCAGAAATGTGTATGATCACTCCATAAATTTTCTTAAGTAGTATTATTCCGGGTCCAACAAATCCGAAAAATAGGATTGATGTGTACTTGCAACCCTTAATTGATGAGTTGAAAATGCTGTGGGATGTTGGGGTGGATACATTTGATGTTTCATGCGGAGAAACTTTTAGATTGCATGCCGCGTTGATGTGGGCAATTAATGATTTTCCCGCCTATGGTATGTTATCCGGTTGGAGTACTCATGGGTTGTTAGCATGTCCGGTTTGTATGCACCAAAATTGTGCATTCTAGTTACAGCATGGCTGGAAGCCATCTTGGTTTGATTGCCATTGTCAGTTCTTGCCTCGGAATCATTGCTTTAGAGCTAATAAAGTTGCTTTTCGTAAAGGGAAGAGCACACACATTGGCCCTCCCCAAAGGATTTCTGGTGAAATGTTGTTTGATAGGGTATCAACATTGCCTAAAGTGACTACAGATATCCATTTTTAAATTTCGGGATTTGAGAAAAATGAACATAATTGGACAAAGCAAAGTATCTTTTGGGAGTTGCCGTATTGGAAGCATCAACTTGTGAGGCATAACCTTGATGTTATGCATATTGAGAAAAACTTTAGTGAAAATATTATAAACACAGTGATGGATGTTCCCGGAAAAACAAAGGATGATATCAAAGCAAGAATGGATATGTCTATTTTGTGTAGTAGGCAAGAGTTGAACTTGGCTACAGGAGGGTCAACTGATAGATTGTGTAAGCCAAAAGCCAAATTTGCACTGTCATTACCTCAAAAAAGGGTTGTCTGTCAATGGTTGCGGGAGGTTCATGTGCCTGATGGTTATTGTTCTAATGTGAAAAATTGGGTACATCCATCTAACACAAAGTTGCAAAATATGAAAAGTCATGATCATCATGTGTTTTTGGAGAATCTTTTTCCAGTAACTTTTGCTGCTCTTATGGAAGATGTGTTGGGACCCTTTGGTCGAATTAAGTGAATTTTTCAGAAACCTATACTCCAGTGAGTTACATGTTAGTATGTTGGAAGAGATGAGCAAGAACATTGCTATAATTTTTTGTAAATTGAAGACAGTTTTCCCTCCTGGTTTTTGGAATGTCATGGAACATTTGTCCATTTATTTAGCTGAAGAAGCTTTGTTGGGTGGTCCTGTTCAATATCGATGGATGTATCCTTTTGAGAGGTATTTTGACTGGTTGAAGCCTACGATAAAGAACAAAGCTCGTGTAGAGGTATCTATGGTTCATGCATACTTAGCATTTGGGATTAAACATTTCGCGGAGTATTATTTTTAGTTAAACTTGCATCGCACAACTATTGGGCGAAATGAGGGTATGCAGCAATTCGAACCACAAATACCAACTCTATTGCCGTTCAATCGTAAGGGTACTCCACTTGGAAATCAAGAAAAAAGATTTCTTACTGAGGCGGAGTACCGTGTCGCTCGCCTTCACATTTTACTGAATTGTGATGAAGTGGAACCATATTTGGAGTAAGTATATCAGTTATTGAAAGTTTCATTTGAATAATTCATAATTGTCGAATAATAATTAATTAATTTCACTCGCTAAACATTATAGTTGGTTCAGACATCAATTTTGCGGTCATAATCCAAACGCGAGTGATGTGGAAGTTGACTTGTTTATCAAGGCAAATTTTGCACAGTGGTTTGAGTATAATGTAAGTAATTTATCTGAAGTAACCTTCAATTCCTAAACAAAATTTTTGTAACTCTAAAGAGGATTATCTTCTTTTTTTTCTTCATAGGTCAATTCTTATGGGGTGTTTAATGATGAGAGGCAAGATTTTTTGATGAACTTATCTCATGGACCGATTATGGTAGTGGAATGTTTTTCTGTGTATAAAGTTAATGGTTATCGGTTTCATACCAAGGCTAGAAATGAAGGTAAAACAACATATAATTGTGGCGTGTGTGTCAAAGGAGTTGGCGAAGGTGATGAAGTACCAAGGGATTATTATGGCATACTTCACAAAATTATTCGTGTTGAATTTACGGGTGAGCCAATTAAAAAATGTGTACTTTTTAATTGTGAGTGGTTTGACTCGGATGTTCCTTGGGGGCTACGTTATCCTAAATTTACCTCATATCCCGAGGTTACTCATACCAGATGTTATAAAAAGTTTGGCCCATTCATATTTGCTGATACTGCAACCCAAGTGGTATATCTTAAGTACCCTGAGGGGATATTAGGAAAAGCGAATTGGTCGGTAGCTATACTAAACAAACCTCGCGGTACTCCTAAAGATAGGATAATCTAGAACTTGCCTATCAACAGTTAGGAATGACAACCATGAATGTGGATAATGTAATAGCCATAATATTAGTCGATGAAACTGCACAAGCTGATGATGTTGATGGACATGATTGGGGTGATGATCATGATGGGAATGGTGAACATGATGATGGTGATGAAAAGGATGAAGAAGGTGAATGGAAGGATGAAGCTGAAGACACTGATGACGATGATGATGAAAATATGGCATTGCAAAGTGGTGATAATGACGATGACGATGTGTTCCACAATGATTGATTTAATCTTTTCGTTGTATGGATATTTATGCATGTGTATGTAGTTTTTCTTAATTGCAAACTCAGAAAAACAATTGTATATATGTACTGTAATTTTTTCATTGACAATAGTATGAATATTTACGCGGTTGTATTTTTTTTATTTTGTTCTTATTTGTTAGATGTCTGGACTCAATGGTGGATGTGGTTGCGGTCGAACGGTTAGGAATGATGCGGGTAGAGGAGCATCACAACCGACCCCACCGTATGATCATGCTGATCAAAACTATAAAACAAACACCTTTAGTGGAATGTTTTGAGGTTTTCTTGATCCAACTCAACTATTTGAAAATTATTTTGGTAGTATGAATGAGCAACCCCATATTCAACCACCTTTGTTTGGTGCGAGCATGCAGACACCAATCCAACCTAATATTCCTTACATGGGTGGTACTTCAACTACTCCATTACTTTATCAATAGTTTGGCATTGTTAGTCCACATTTCAATGGTAATCAGATTATGGGGCACCCTAGAATGCCAAGCCACTCAATGCACAATGAAGGGGTCCAAAATGAAGGGGTAGAAAGAGATAGACACAATCCTGCACCCGATAGTGAAACTGCAAGCACCAATAATAAGATATATTTACAACCTGATGGTGACACGTAAGTTCATTACAAACTTTGTAACTTCTTCAGTAATCATATTCTTTTAATGCCTACAGTAATTACTTTTAACAAATTCTTTTTTTGTTCTTAGTTTTGTTCCATATCAGGGTGTAGTTTAGAAAATTGTTGAAAGGTTTGCAGGTAAGTACCCACGTCCTTGGTCTACGTGGGGGGAAGTTCCACAATCTCAGAGAGACATATGGTTCAATGAGTTCAAGGTTAATTATCTGTACAATGAATTCGAAAGTCGTAATTGGATTGTTTGAGATGTTTAATTACTAATACACTTCAACTTTGGCACAGAAATACTACTACTGACATCCAGACAATGAAACGCAGATATCGCGTAACTTTGAGTTCAGAGGTGTAACTCGACTTAGAGACATTCTAGGATATGCCAGGAAGTACAACAAAAAGCCGAAGTGGTTACCACCTAGTGTTTGGAATGACATGCTTAAACATTGGAGTGACGATGAGAAGTTTAAGAAATTGAATCAACAAAATAAAAAGAATAGATTGAGTGATGCTGAGTGTTTTGGTCATTCGTTACATACATGTGGCTATATTCTGATTGTAAGGAATGTGATTATTAATAAGCGTATTTCATATATATAATGTATGGTATGGATTGAGGTTTTCACGGATCGTCTTTGTTTATATTTAATTGCTGGTTACTTTTTTTTTCTTCAGGCCAAATCATTAGGTAGGGAACCCACATATAAGGAATTGTTTAAGGACACTCACTGCATGGTGAAAGATAGAAATTTTGTAGATAAAAAATTTGCAAAAAAATATGTAAGTTTGACACATTCTATTCAGAGATTATTCATATGTTATAATTGTAGGTTTAGTATAAATTAAAATAGTTTCATTTTTGACAATTTTCAGGAGGATCATCACAACAAATGACAGGAGTACTCTTAAGCTGCAACTCAAGGGGGCTCCCAACTGTCACCTATGACTCAAGAAGAGTTTTGGATTAAAGAAATCTGGACAAGAAAGGCCGTGTATACGGTTTTGGCACGGAAGGGGCCAAATTGAAGAAATTAGCTACCATTGCAGCTGTACGTCACTCATCAGCTGAGCATTTTGATCCAAGAGAGCAAGCGCAACTCCTCAATGAGAGCATAACCATGCAAGTAGAGGATATAATTCAAATAGCCAAAAAATAGTAGAAGATAGAGCGCATGCTGAAAAAAGTTTTAAGATTTTTTAAAGGTCAAAGTGCAGGTTCTTCCAGCCACATCAACTTGAACCCTGATGATGAAGAGGTCTCCCAAAATGACAATGATGATGATCTCACAAATTTATCTGACTCTGATTAGTTTATATGATTTGCGTGTAGTTTATGTCATCTACGTGTAGATCTAAAACAACTGTGTTTTATGAATGTCGTAATTAATATTTAATTTAGCACCTTCTTTTGCCAGATATAAAACTTCATATTTGGTAATTATTACGTATTACATTTCGTAATATATATTTTTTTTTTGGTTTTTGAGAACCAAATTTTTTTAAATTTTTTTTAGGGGGAGGGAAATTCCGACGGAATTTCAGACGGGAATTTTCGTTGGAATTTCCCTGCCCCTCTGCATGCCATTCTGCTCAGAAAACTGTCCGACGGGTGTTTCCCGTCAGAATATTTTCTGCGACGAGCTGAATTCTAACGAGACATTTGGCGTCGTATTTTCCGTCGGAGATTCATTTTTTCGTCGAAAAATTGATATTTTTCCGTCGGCATGTCCGTCACAGATTAGATGTATTTTTGTAATAAAAAACAGCAGCCCTCACTCTATCCCCCCTCATCTCACGCTAGGCGTACCATCATCCTTGTTTGGGTTTCGGGTGTGACAATTCTAGTAACTCTAGTAGCCACTGTCAATCTAAGTTCAACTTTTCGAGGGCAATCTCTAAGCAATGAGATTCTATACTTCCGTACTAACGTAGGTCCTTATTTATCAAACAGTGGTATCAGAGCCATGTTGCTCGGTTTTGAACCCGATTGAAGCAATCATGGTTTATATGTAATTAGTTTGTCTAATCTTGCTATTATATATATTAATTAAGATTAATGCAAGCATGTTTTTGCTAAGGCTATCTTGCAATTGTGCCAACTGAATCTTAAAAGCATGATTGTGTATATCACTAAGTGATGATTATGCTAAATTGAACTGAAGGATAGTTGTGTGCTATACGTAATTCATCCCCGAACCCTAAAGAATGGCCATCTGATTGAAACCAATAGCCTAACGAGGACTTGCCTCTCTATGTCTCTCCACCCATTGGGCCACCAGGAGCTGGCAATGGTGGCGGTTGTCCCTGCTGGGCCTCAATGGCCTATGACAACACGAATTATGTTTTTAATTGGTGTCTCTACTCTAAACTCCAATCTAGATTTGAATCCGTTATTTTTTCCCCTAACCCTAAAATTGGCTAACACCTCTCTACCTTCGCTCCAATGCTTGGAGTCGCAACTACGCTGGCGGCCTTAGTGGTCAGCGGCTCGACCTCACACACATGTACCCAATAATAATAACAATCTAAATAAGAAAAGAGGAATTTTGAAAGAGGCAGAAAGAGAGGAATTTCAGCCGACATACCCATCAGAAACCGCCTGGAGGGGTGGTGCGTGTATGCCACGAGCCACCGACGAAGGTGATTTTTTGACTACCTTCTGTCTCCAACACCCTTCACAACCGCCGACCTGTGCATGACTACTGAAGAAATCGCCAAAAACCCTCCAGAATAAGCGCATGTATGTCACGCGCAGGCATGTGAGAGGCGCGTGGGATGCGTGATTGGTGTTTTTCGATTTCTTGGTGACCGATTTACACCAGCATGACGTCTGTTTTGGTCAAGGCGGCGTCATCAGGGCTTGTGGGTTGCGAAGGACAGCGGTTCAAGTGGGTCATTTAGCGGCGGTGGAGGGTGGCGGTCTCATCCATTGGGTGGTTCTCAGCCGGAGGTGCCGATGACCGAGATTAGTAGCAATGGTGGCAGGCATTGTGTCGAGCTGGGAAATAAAAGAATTGAACTAGTCGCTTGCCGGTGTAGGACAAGGTAGAGGGTCGTCCATGGCTAAGGCAAAAGTGGAGCTCAGGGCTCTATCTTTAGCCTAGAAAGAATGAGAGGTAGTGAGAGGAAGGTCTAGAGAAAGGATTCATTGAGGGAGAAATGGGGAAGGGGTTAGTCGGAGTAACTTTAATCCCAAGTCCAGGATCCCAATTTCAATTATCTTGGACCGGGCTCCCCTATGTTTCTTTCGGTTTATTTATTTCCTAGCTTAATTAGTAATTTTATATTATTTCTTCTTTTAGAATATGATTTAGTTCATGCTTATGCTTAATTACATGAATTTGTTTCATCAATACGATTTTGTAAAGTTTGTTATACAATTGAGCCATTGGTTATGAATGTGTTTCATGCCATTATTGTTATATAGAGAGCATATCATAAGCATTTATGGATTCGTTTCATAAAATTTAAATGGGCAATATTATATAATTACGTCCTACATAATATTTTGTGAGTATTATTTTGATATGTTTCATATAACAAGTTATATTATAGAAATGTGTTTTACACTAATTATCTAATTAAATAACATGTTATGAATTCATTTCATAAAGCTAAAATAATTATATAAATGTGTTTTATATAATTATGTGCCACTCACATTTGAATAAGCTTCATAAGTTATGTTTGTAAGTTATAGATATGTTCCAATTGTTGATATGAATATGTTTCATAATATAGGGCAAATGTGTATTATATAATATTAATGAATGTGTTCCATATTGTTTATTCAATGTGTGTGTTTTGTAAATATTATATGAATACGTTTTATAATTAGCGAGTTTTACTATGAATTCGTTTCATCCAAATTTTAATATTATATGGATCTGTTCTATATATTTAATTGTGATTAATATTTGGATATATTTCACATTACAAATTATGCTACATCCGATTACATGAATATTGTTAGAGTATAAACCCATTCCTGAGCCTTCAACTATAAGCTTAATCTTTTTGGTTGAGTTGGTTCTTGAACATGGTATCAGAGCCTTTCTGAGCCAAAGGTCTTGGGTTCGAATATCAGCAGCCCCCATATTGATTTATTGTGCAAGGTAGGGGAGCCTTTACAACAGCCACACTTCAAGCCTCAAGCCTAAAGGGTGTTCACAGTATTATATAATTGTGTTTTATATATGTGAACTACATGAGTTGTAGTAAATTTGCTAATTATTTTAGCACTTTTTTGTTGCCCAAAATAACGAATATGAATTTGTCTCATGTTTCATATTAATTATGTAATTTAGTAGTATTTTCTGAATTCATTTCATAAAATCTAAATTTATAAAATTATGAATGTGTTTTGTAATTTGCGAGTGACATTTGAATAAGTTTCATATTATCTATAATTGTATAAATATGTTTTATATAATGTTCCTAGAGATTTAATGAATTTCTTTTGTAACATGTTATTATTGAAATATGTTTAGCAATATAGATTCATTTTGTTATATAAATACGTTTCATATAATAATATGAATTTTATGGTTGGTATGTCACTGATAGAGTTTTAAATGATACACTAGTAGTTATATAAATTTGTTTTATGTAATGATAAAACTTCATGTAAATTTATTTTACATGGTTAAATTGAATATCTTTGTGATAATTCTAAAGGTTTAGTTACCCCATAAATTTTATTTTATGAAAAAATGTGATAATTAAATTATAAAATTTCTAATTCATGTTTGTATGTAATGATTATGAGCTTAGAGAAATTTTCGATCACGTGACATGAATGATGAAGTTTTTGATAATTTAATTATTTGAAAATATGCCTACTATCCACCTTGTAAAATATATACTTTTAGATGTGGCCATTAAAGTATGGTTGGTAATTTGTTTACCAATGAAAATCTTGATAGCGTTGACTATGACACAAAGTGTCAAAAGATTCAGTTTCTTTTGGGCATGAAATGTTAGAGCACTCGTCAAGTTCTAGGTCTCCTAAAATGATAAAGATGGTACTGTTAGTGAGTAGTATGGTGAAGACCTAGTGGCATACCAAAAAAAAATCGTTCGAGAATGGATTGATCAACATGCTATACTTTGTTATATTGCATCAATGACGATCTTGTGATGGAATGGAAAGTTATCCCACTATTGAGTACACATGGGATTAGCTCAGCATTAGGTTCGTCCAGATTCATTTCCTCATAAAAGCTCTGGACCTAAGGTTGGTATTACAAAAGAGAAAAAGGCTAAGGGAAATAAAAAGTCCCATATAGTATGTGTAAAGTGCTATAAAAGTGGAAATAAGGGACCCTATGCTTGGGATTGTCCTGAGCCGATTAAGGTATCTTCTTTCACAGTTGCTTCTGAATAATGTTTGTACTTCCAAGCATCAGTTGTCAATTATGGTCCTTAGTGGATTGTAAGCACAGGAGCAATGAAGCGCATAGTTCAGGATCGATTTGATTTTGTGAGCTTTCATTGCTACCCGGTGGGTTCATAAATTGTCATTTTAGGTAACGACGATGAAGAATATGTCCATAAATTAAGAACATATCATCTGAAACTCCATGAAGGGAATACGTCTCTTCTTCACGATGCTCTCTAAGCAACTAGGGTGCGATGTTCCCTTGTGTCTTTTGTTTCTGAGATTAGTTTTCTCTTTAATTTTCGTTTAGATGTCTTAGATATTGTATACAATGGCAATTTGTTCATCCATGTTGCATTGAAAGGTGTTTTCAATATTGTGGACGAAACAAGACATCTTCCATCTTTGCCTCATTTTCGACTCTGCTTTAGGCATGCTTGACTAGACCATGAGGGTTAAGATAGAGTTAACAAACTAGCTAAAGATGGTCTTTTAAGACCAACTCACTAGGCTTAAGTTGAAAGATGTGAGTTATGTCTAGCTAGTAAAGCAATGTGAAATCTTTTTGTAAGGTTTTGAGGGCATTGAATCCTTCAGTATTCGTTCACTCTATACATGCGGGCCCATGAATGTGAAGGCATATCTTGAAGAGATATATTATTCATAATATAGGTATGTGTACCTATTGTCTCACCGCTATTCGGTACTTGATGTGTTTATATACTTTATAGCGGTAGTAGGATTCAATTGAAACGAAGTATTAGAACTTTTCGAATCAATTGAGATCGTGAAATGAATTCCCGCAATATCGATTTTCTTGAGGATGAGTTCCCAAGATTTTGGTGAAATGTGAAAATCACTTGGAATTGTATGAGTTACAATAAGATCTTCAACCATCTCTCGATTGGGGGGGGGGATTTGAATTCTACCTAAATTACCGAAGATGGAACACCTTCCTTGTTTGATAGGAATGATGAAAATTTATCTATTAAGGAAAATGAGATTCGTTCTCCAAAGGTTGAGGACAGTCAGCCTGAGAATGAGGTTTGTCCTCAATCTCCTGTTCCGGAACGTTCAGTTAGTCTACGCATTTAGGATCCCGCACATCCAATAGATAGTGGGAGTAATTCTCCTCGTACTTAGGGTCTCAAACCTTTTTGAGAAAGGGGGAGGGATTCATGGTCTCACACCTCTTAGAGGAAGAGGGAGGAATTTCTCACATAGGCAGACAAATAATGAAGGTCATAGGATCTAAAGGAGTGGGCATGGAAGAGGATGTTTTTCTATGTACTTCCTTGGGAGTTGAGGATTCTACCTCTTATCAAAAGGTGATTTATTTACAAAATTACAAAGAGTGGGTGGATTCCATGAGGGATTATATGAACTCAATGGCAAGAAAAAGGTTTTAGGACTCATTGATCCTCTGGCTCGAAGCAAGTTTATTGAAAGTACATGAGTTTTTAAGATAAAATGTCGGGCAGATGGTTTGAACGATGAGTTCAGACCCTACTACTCCTAGCCCTGGTTGCCCATTTCGATTTTGAGATGTTCAAAATGGACGTAAAAACTGCTTTCCTCAATGGTAATTTTCAGGAAGAGATTTATATGGCCTAACCCAATGGTTTTGTATCAAAGGGATAAGTGGACAAGGTGTGTCATCTTAAAAGGTCCATATATGATCTTAAGCAATCTTTCAAATTTTGGTACTTCGGATTCCATGGAGCCATAACTTAGTTTGGCGTAACTATGGTTTCAGAAGACCATCATGTGTATGTCAAAAGCTCAACATGGGGGATTATGTTTCTTACCCTGTACGCTAATGATATACTGCTGGCTGAGACCAACTTGGAGTTGATCACAACTACTTAAAAGTGGCAGTCCTTTGTCTTCGAGATAAAGAACATGGGTGAAACTTGGTATGTCCTATGAGTGAAAATAATTTAAAACAGTCCCAAGATGTATGCATCAAAATGGCTTGGAACGATTTTGGATTTATAATTCCGAACCCATAGATACTCTAGTTGAGAAGGGTCTAACCTTGAGTCTTGTTAGGTGCCGTAAAATAGATGAGGAAATGGACAATGTCCCTTGCGCTAGTGTCAAAGGAAGCTAAATATAAGCCATGTTATGTACACAACTTCACATTTGCTTTGCGGTTGGTTTGATAAGTCGTTGTCAAAATAACCTAGGACTTGCTGTTTGACAAGCTGTTAAGCGAGTCAAGCGCTACCTTTGTGGTACAACTAACTTAGTGTTATGCTATTAAAAGGAGACCTCAAATTGAGAGAATACTCAAATGTCGATTGAGGTGGTGACTCGGATGAGTCTAAGTCAACCCCAGGACATGCCCTCGCCTTGGGTGGGAAAGTGATGTCATGGTGCGGTAAGAAGCAAAACTGCACAACAATGTCAACTATGGAGGCAGATTGTGTGTCTTGTTACCATAGAGACAAAAAGCATTGTCATGACGTATATATAGACTAATAAGGTGATTATGTTCCCTTGATCAAACCCATTCCTAATGATGCGTTTAAAGCTCATTTGTTGAGTCTAAGAATTCAAAAGGTTTAGTGCTTGGATGTAACTTGTTCCATGATGGACACATTTCTTTTGTGGCTGAGCAAAGCGCTCATGAGTTATTTTTGCATGTTAGGCATATTGAAATGTCACAGACTTTTGATTAGCCTAGTCACACAGGCAATCGCCCTGACACTTGAGTAGTGAGCAGGATGAAACTGAATCATGTTGGCACTAGGTGTGTAATATTGATTACTCACACTGGAAGTGTATGAGTAAAATAAATATAGTCGCCTTAGTGAGTCTAAGACGAGACTCGAGGGAGTCGAGTATGAAATAAGATTTCATATGAAGCCTTAAAAGTCGAATCTTGAGTGTCAAGATTAACATTCAGTATGTTGATCTAGTAGCTCTGCTTAATTAGATTTTTGGGTGAAAATCTAGACTGACGATTCGTATGGCATGAAAAGTGATATACTCAGCTGAGTGGGGACTATGCCATGACACACATCTCATACTGTGAGCTTATAAGACGATATATACATGGAGTGACAATGGACTTCCCTATCTCTTGTCACTGTGTGATCATATGGACGATGATCCTTGGACTTAAAGCTATGATATGAAGTTGAAGCTTAATGATACTACCTTAATGTGTTTATCGAGGGCCATGATATATATGGTTTAACGAGAACACATTAGAAAAACAGTTAAGCTAAGACGAAATTTCATGAGTGTTTAAGGGAAAATCCATCCATCGTCACCATATCAGCCCAAGCGATTTTGAGCATATGATCATATGATATATCATATGACATAAAGGGACTATATATGCCACCAGTGATGTTGAGTGTGATTTAGGGTATCGTATTTTATGGAAGTGTTATGTTAGTTAGAAGGTGACTTAATATAACACTATTAATTATTTTATGGTCGCACGCCCCATTCCCAATATGAGGTGTTGGGAGAGAAAAGTGTAATTTATGGTTTATGTGACCGAGGGGAAGGTATTGACCGAGTGTAACGGTCACATTAATAACCCACATTAAGCAGACGGTTATAGAATGGTTAATTGCATATTAATCATTCCTATTAATTATTCATTGGGAGTTATAAACTGCGTGTTTGATATCTTCTAAGATTTTTTTTAACTCTTTGATAAATCCTGGTATGCGTAGCACCTAACCAAAAACAACAGCCCTCACTATCTCTCCCCTCCTCTCACACTAGCCTTACCATCATTCAAGTTTGGGTTCGGGTTTGGGGCATGACAATTTCGGTGACTCTAGTAGCCACTGTCAATTCAAGTTCAACTTTTCGTGGGCAATCTCCGAGCAATGAGATTCTATGCTTCCGCACTAAGGTACATCCTTATTTATCAAACAGATACTACTCTTTTTTTTTTCCAGGCTATTTTAATTTCATAAGTTTCAAGCAAATTATCTGCTAAATTTCAGACAAAAACTTTAGGACACCTCTAAAAGTCTAAAAGGATGGCTCATTTACAAATTAAACTTTACAGTTTATTGTTTATTAACACCAAAAGAAAAATAATTCCCTGCTTATTTACAATTTCACGACTTTTCTACGAATTTATTGACTCATCTAGGATTTTGAAACTTTTCTTGAAAGTTTTAGGCCTATAACTATGATTTTAAGAGTTTTCAACAAATTTGAAGTTTTGTTCCAAAAATTTGATAACATCACCAAAGATTTGATTTTTGGCCTTGAATCCTCCAATTTCACTAGAGTCGAATTATTAATGGCTCAATAAGAGGTAGAGCTCTTCTATCAGAGATTTTTTCTATTCACAAGACTCAAACCCAAAACTTTAAGAGGAATAAGTGTCAAACCACTTGAACTAACCTGCGCTGATATCACCAAAGATTTTTTTTTTAACTCTTTGATAAATTTCATAACAAATAAAAAACTCCTAAAATGAAAACACAACTGAATTTCCACTTCTTCTTTTTTTTTACCTCCTTTCGGTAATCTTATTTTCGTCTTTAGAGGTCGAAATGCATGGGACAGCAGGCCCATTCAACCCAGCCAATCAACTGCCATTTACCAGTTCATGATTCATCAAACCGCGATACAATTGGGGGTAAGCGGTTTCAGGTACCTGCCCAAAAAATTGGGTTCCGGAATCGAAACTGATCAAATAGGTTCCTAACTTTTGGGAACCGAAACCGGAATCTCCGGTTTTGATTCCGATTTCAGGGTACTCGATACGCCTAATATTCAAATTTTAGGACCTAATAAATTAAATTTTCTTACTTATTTGGAGGAAAGAGGAGATGTTTGATCTTTTCCTATCTTCATATTCTATCTTTACACAAAAAAGAAAGTTAGTTTATTAAGTTTGTATCTCTTCATCTTAGTTACTTTAAATATTATGATTCATCCTTCAAGTAACAGTACAAAATTAACAGATATTGTGTTAAATTTTCTATTCGGAGAGTCAATTTTTGTAAGGTAAAAAGTCAAATATAAAGATAATATAGAAACAAAAGAAAAAGTAATAAAAAATCAAAAAATTATTCATTTTTCTATCTCTAAACACGTTCCAGGTTCCGGTTTCAAGTTTGAGAACTAGAACTGGAACCAAGTAGACTGGTTCCTCTATTTTAGGAATCAGAACCAGAAACGTTTGATCGGTTCCGAATAGGTTTCAGGGTACTCGAGAATCTTACTCACCCCTAGATGCAATCATGTAGAGCCGGCTCAATAGTGGGCTCAGGAAGCTACGGATTTCCGTGTAGGACAGTTCCCGTTGGCCAAATTTTATTTGTTTGGCGGGGAATTTTTTTTTATTTACATAAATTTTCAGATTTCTTAATATCTTGATGGTATATGTTTTTTTTTTTACATTTTAATAAAGTATGATTTTTGAGAATAAATTTGAAATATGTTTTGCAACTCAACTCATTTTTTTTCCTTTTCTTTTTACTCATTTATTTGTTAGGGTTGTTTTGAGAAAGGTTGGAGTGATCTGGGTCCTAAGTTAGGCCAAATGTGTTACGACTTATAGTTTCAAACGAGCTTAAGAACCGCACTAATGCAAAATTAAATTAAACCACAATTTTCACTAAGTAGGTTGGGTTAAACTGCAGTTCATGTTGAATGGTCAATCATGTCTTTTTTTCATCTCAACTGTTTCTACAGATAAGAAAGGAAAAGCAAAGATGGACAAAGCATTATACACAAATACATACATTGTCATAAATTCAAATTTTTTTCTTGAAAATTTTCAAAAAATGTAAGATGAGTAAAGCCAATATGTTTTAATCAATACCTCTATTGCGTATATAGGAAACTTGTCCAATGCAATGTAAATACAATTATGTAACGGAATGGGTGGGCTCGGTGAGGAGTTATGTTACGTGTGGTGAACCCTCAATAGGGCTTTGAACACACGCACTCTTCCTGCCCGACCATTTCATATCATTACTCTACGAAGATTCTCATGTTCATGTTATCTTGTCTTCATATTCTAGCAAGTACAAGATGAATTCGGTACCTTTCAATTGGTGTCTAGCAACTGCAAATGGGTTATCGTGTAAGCATATACTACTATTACGTTTCCTGTTTCAAGAAGTTATATTTTAGGGATTAATCAAAGAGACAAAAGGAAATCAAGTCCTTAATTTATTTGGTGACATTTGCTTAAAGTAAATTTAGAACTGGAGGGAAAAGGGAGAAAGAGAGGACACATGTTTGCCACACCATTTTTGTGATACATATAGCAGAGTGTAATGCAATCTAAAGCAGCGAAACTAATCAAAGAATCTTGGTCAATTTTCTTCTTTTGATTGCAGTTCAGCATATAAGCCCTAGGATGTCCAAACTCCAATCCTATGGATGTTGTTCCTATCAAGAATGTCAAGATATGAAATGTTATAATATATTATGAAGCCCTTCTTGAACATTCGACTACCAGTCTAAGATTTTCAGTGAGATAGTTCTTAAAAAAGATATTAGTCCAAGTTTGAATTCTAATAGCTCCCTAGTTCCAAAGAGTACTTGCATGAAAGGCTAATTAAAGGCTACGTTACAGTAAGGAGTTTGAAAAAGTTAGAAAAGTTGAGACTTTAGAGGGAGTAGGGAAAGATGAGAGTTTTAAAACATTGAGGGAGCGAGAGCAGTGCTAGGAATTTTTAGTGTTCGTTAACAATCTGCCATATGATCTTGATCAGCTTGGTTTAAGATGAATTTTTCCGAGAGTAGGGAAAGTCAATGATACCCACATCCCCCCTTAGAAGATCATGTTGGAGCAAACCAAGACCTAGCTTCGTTCGATTATGGAGAAGAGAGGATGCTATCAAGATCACCTTCATGCTTAATAATGTTGATGTCCATGAGAAGAGATTATCAGTGTGTATGGCTAGACGTCTAGACTTAACAGCGGTAAACCACCCAGACAAACCAATGGTACTCAAGGCAGGAGAGGAACCAAGGACGAGCATTTGGAGACAAAAGGAGCAGAGTCAAGGAAATGAAAATAGGGTTTCATCTGCTCGACTCAGCCAAGAAGCCAGCCCTCCAAGAAGTACTTGAAAGGGCAAGTTAATAAAGAGTTTGAAGAATTGCTAACTAGAAGTCTTGTTTGTACAACGAACGAACCAAGTGGCCTAGCAACCTTGGCCTCAACAATAATTCAAGGCTTTGGCAATGCACTAAGATATGTGCTTTGAGTAGCTTCAAACTCATTTGACATTCCCTACAATTGATTTGATGGAAGAGTTACTAGGAAACCCTGAAGAATTGGAAACATGGTTTTATGGCATCCAGAAATGGAGCAGATATCATCATTGTGATAGCAGGAAAGTGTGGTTAACCAAATATGGAGTCCCTCCTCATGAATGGCTTTAGGAAAATTTCAAGGGTATAGCTGCGTTGTGGGAGAAATTTATTTGTTTAGGCAAATTCATGTCCCAAACCAAGTCATTTAAGTAGCATATAATATCTTGACCAAATCAATACACTAATCAATCGATTTTTAATGTTCGGTAACCTAGTGTTTGTACTTTGTACTTCAGTTTCAAGTAACGTTTAGCATTTCAAACAGTATTCCCGAAGGACTAACATTCAAAAGCAGTGTTTCATATGTTTGCTCAAAAAATATCCTTTCAAAATTTTATCTTTGGAAATTGTTTATATTTTTTTATATGTCAATTTACATAAATAAGGTAATCCAACAACTAAATTTATCGAATACAGTTACTTCAATCGCTCATGTAAACAGTTATCTATTGGCAACTAAATTAGAACCGACATATGTTAACTAAACAATTATCTATACCTAGGCCATTATCCGTTACTTAAATAACTAATTTTGTTGAACAGGGCCATAGAATTGTTAGAAATTAATAATCTAGAAACATCTTGATGTTATAGGTTAAGGTTCTAGAGTCTTCTAAAATATTTGGTATCTTCTAGAATATTTTAGAACCTTCCATAACATTCTAGGACCTTCTCGATAGTTATAGAAGCTTTCGAATTACTTTAAAGTCTTCTAGAACTTTCTAAAAATATTCTCTAGAAGGTTCCATAATATTTCACACTTGTAAATATCTAACGACGTCTAGATGCTTAGTAGGAAAATATCATAGATACTTGTAATATGAATCTAGATATTTAGGAAGATATTAAGGTAGAAGATTGTAGAAGTTCAATAATAGTCGTAGAATCAAACCAATCTCCGTCATCCATTGAAGAGATGAATGGCTATAAATATCATCAAGGAAAGTTCATTTATGTTAAGGGGAATAAAAAAGAAATCAACCGTTGAGTAATACAAAACATCTATTCCCACAAACCATTTCTATATTGTACGCACCTTAAAATATTCCATCAAGAATACAAATCAAGGAAGTAGGGCATGCATTTCAAATAGTGTATCAAGATCATCCTACGTCACACCAACCAGCCATGAAGAACATGTATTCTAATTGAGATGCTCCAGGATTTGAGAACCTGGATGATGATGTGGCGGTAGGCAATGATGTGGCTCATAGTCATTTGAGATGAGAGGTTCATGCTAGTAATGAGCTGGGCCTAGAAGTAGTCAAAGAGACTCCATTGATTCGAATAATTCAAAATCTGGAGAAGAAAATGAACAACCAAGAAACAAGAAGGAAGCCAGCATTAATTCAACGTGTGGTTTAGCCAAAACATCTACCCAGAAGAGGCCTTTCAATTATCACAAAATTTACATCCATTAGGAAATGCATGAACACATCAGTAGCTAGAAAGTGAAGAGCAACAGCATCCAGGCCTTGAGAAAAATGAAAATATTTATGACATTGATTTGGAAGCAAGTTTTGGAAACTGAGGAAGTTCAATTGGAAGAAGGAGAATTTCGAGCCCAACAATTCGAAGGAGAAGCACCACCAGGATTTGAATTTGAAACTGCCACTCGAGCACATGCTCATTCATAACCATTATCCAAAGACAAGGACTCGAAAATCACAATCAAGAAACAAGCTAGCAGCAGAAGAACTTTATCTAGGATGAACAGCTTGCATCAATCCTCAAATCAAACTTCAAAAAGTTTAGTGTAGTTTGCCAAAGAATCCCTAAAGATAGAGAAGCTCATGGGAATAACCGACATTAACAATGAGAAAGTTTAGTGTAGCAGTTTCAAGGATGACAAAGACACTGAACAAGAACAAAAAAGGAGAGCTAGGTAACAATGGACACACCAAACTATGAACACATGATGAAGACAACAACTTAACTTGGAAGCGGTCATGCAGTTTATCCCTCTTCTGGACAAAAAGCACCATCTTAATAGCAATCAAAGTAGGGTCAATCCTATGAGCATTTTTTTTTTCGGGATTTCTGCAAACAGGTGGCGAGCATTTTAGTTATTTCATATGTGGTACTAAAAATTCAAGGGACTAAAGATGGCAGATTGAAAAAACGAGAAAGGATGTGAAACTTGGTGTTGTAGCTTGAATGCAGAGAGATTTGTTGACTTTAATTGCTTCAAAAGCTTGGAAGTGTGAAGCCTATCATAGCCCAGAAAAGTTGGCCGGACTTTCTTACATCCAACTTATAACAAAGTCTGGAATATGAGGGCTAGCTTTTTATCAAGGATGGAAGTTGTAACTTTTAGGGTCATGTTTCTCGGACACTTGAGCGAACAATTGAAAAATGAATGAAAGTCTCTAAATGGAGTGTTGTCAAGCTGAAGATGGTAGCTTGTGTCATGAAGCAAGCTGTACTTTCAAGTCCATCCTAGATAATGTCAGCTTCCATGTTGGCCGCTTGAGCGAGGAAGAGTTGGTTTTGGTCGTAAACTCACAGGAATAATGAGGCATGGGAATGACATTCTTATTGACTAGATGAGTTCAAAGGTTCTAAGGCTTCGATTTGCATTATCATGTGGAGAACAATATCATGATTTTTATCCTGAATTTGTGAATTACAAGCTCGCTTGGTTGTGACGTGTGTCAGCTCCTCTATGAGGTGTCCCTTTATGGTACAAGGTGTTTAAGGCCTCTTGGACTTTTTTTTTTAACAATGTTAAATGATAAGAAGTGAGTGTTAAGTGCCTCTTTTCATAAGAATACGCCTAACTACATCATCATCTATGATTGAATGAAGAAAAGGGGAAAAATAAAAATCAAAAGAAAACGAGCTTGTAATAGAATGCTCAAATTTCGACAGTGAGCTTGTTGCCATATTTGCCTCCCTGAAGAAGTGATTTGTAACGCAATGAATATCTTGATTTAGCCAAGTGCGAATGTCTTTGATAACATTGGATATCTGCCAAGGGATCTGCATGTTTCCTGTCAGTGCTTGAATCACAGTTTGGTTGTCCCATTCGATGACAATATTGTTGAACCCTGCTTGTAATGTTGAATTAACTCCATGTCTAAGAGATCTAGCTTCCGCCATAAGAATAGATGTATGACCATAGTATGCTGCTCCTGCCATGATTGGCTTGTCCATCTAGTCATGTAGAATGAATCCGCCTGCTGTTGAAAAGTTATTGAGTGATTTGTTAAAATTAATTTTGACGAATCCTAGAGAGGGGGGTACCATCTCACAAAGTGAATAGAGATGTGAGGGCAGAAGAAGACCCCTAAGAAAATTATCAACTGATATACAAGTTCTGATTCTCTACTCGACACTTACTTTGTTTACTCAAATTAAACATGGTAAATGGTTGAAAATTTCATTTTTGAAAAACTGTAGCATTTCTAGACTTCCAAATGCTCCAAAGAAGAGATGAAAGTTTTTGAAGCATCTTTGGTTTATAGGAAATCCTATTTAAACATTAACAGACATCCTAACTTCCAGCAAGGAAGAGATCAGTTAGGAGCCATTTATGTTTTTCGGCTAATTCCCGTACATACTTTTTTAAGCTTTAACCATATAACAATCCTTGATTAGGTGGTCTGGTGATTCAAGTCATCAAGTGTACAAGTTGGGCCAATATCGACGCCCCTTTTTATAAGAGTGCCTCTAACGGAAAGTGTTTATGGAACAACTATCAAAGAAAAATTTTGATTTTTGGCATACTGTCAATTTTTCAAATCAGTTTATAAGTCCATTCAGGGGTTTCTTGGGGTTGTGAATCATGAGCTATCTAAGTCACCAATTTAGAGGTAAATTCTCCGAAGCTATTTAATCCCCAACAGAAGGAGTCATTAGTATCGTGGATCGGAATAACAATACCGTGTATTTTCTTTATATTTGGATGATTATTAAGAGTCCACATGAGTTTGGAAATATTCCAACGCGCATTCTGTTGAACAAACTCGTTGACTTTAGCATCCATTTCATTAGATATATTCAATATATCAACTAGATTGTGATTTTCTATCCAATTGTCATACCAAAAATAATGTCTCCTTTTACTACATTCCAAACGATGGCCTTTCTTAATAACTCTCTACAATTAAGTAGGCTTTTCCAAACTAGTGAGTCGGTGGTCTTCTTCTTATAATTAAAGAAGTATGCATATTAATTGTAGGTACTTGGCTTTAATGGATTGGACCTATAAGCTAGAATCATTTATCAATATTTTCCATGCTAATTTACATTGGAATGCTTTGTTGACAACTTCTGTTTTGCGGAGGCCCAAACCCCCTTTACCTTTTGGCATACATGCCTTATCCCAAACTATAAACGACAATCCTTTTTCTGTGTTAGATTTCTTCGAAAAGACTCCATTGAGTTTATCCAAATGGTTACTAGTATTTTCTGGTAATTGAAAACACTACATCATATGTGCTGAAAGTGATTCTAATTGTGACCGTATTAATATTGTTCTTCCTACTTTGAATAAACAGTTTGCTTTTCCAAGCTTCTAGTTTGGAGATAGCATTACTGATGATTTCTTGAAAGGTTGTCTTTGAAGGACTTCCTTTAAAAACAAGGCACCTTTAGGGCCTCTTAGTTGTGTAGTCTCTTTTAAGGTATAGCTGGTGTAGCTATGTTGTGTGTTGTGTTTGTTAGGCTTCGTTATGCTCTGTGGCTGGACACGTCAAGTCCTATAGTCAATCCTTTTGTGGGTATTAACAATTGAAAAAAGAAAAAAGTTATAGTCGTTGTCACTATATGATAACCACCATAATTTCTTAAATCCAGAGCATACATTTGAAATAAATTGACCTTAATTGTTGATTTTATTTTTGTTTTTGAATATTAAAAAACGTATTGTAAAAATCACAAAATATATCTAAATATTGATAAAATTAATTTCTATATCAAAATATATGACAACCACTAAAACGTAGCTTATTGGCGCCAACGCCGACGTTACTCGCCGAACATTAGCCTCTACCGGCCGGGGAAAAGCAAAGCAGAAAAGGGCCAAGGAAAAGGCAAGTTTTCCGGCGACCGAGGTAAGGGAGGAGGACATCAACGATTGCATTTGACCCCACCTTGGAGAGCTTCAAGCCAGAAACCATGGTGGAGGTTCGCCGTCTCACCGTAATAAAGTCGCTGGAAGCCTGCATGTCGCCAAAACCGCGGTTGAGTGATACCTTCGTTTTCGCGGGAAAACTCATTGCTGGACAATTGCTTGTTGTCGGAAACGTATAATTGGAGAACAACCAAACAATATCATATAGAAATTAATTTTATCAATATTTTGATATATTTTGTGATTTTTACAATACATTTTTTAATATTCAACAATAAAAATAAAATCAATAATTAAGATGAATTTATTCATAATGCACGCTCTAAATTTAGAAAATCGTGGTGGTTGTCAGAGTGACAACCACTATAACTGGAGGGTTACGTTAGACTATTGTAAAAGTTTTCTTAATCCGTCAATCATTAGTTTATCAACTTAAACTTTAGTTCAAATGATCAGAAACATGTCCCATTTAGCTATCATGGTGAAAAAGTAAAGGCAACTAGCTGTAAGAGAATCGAGTTGACTCGATGAACATGCTTGGCTAGGTTGGCGACTGACATGAGCTCGAGCCCGGAAAAGTTCAGCTACGCTCAAAAAGATTAACACCGTTCAGAAGTTCTCAGAGGGAACGTTACATGCTTTATGGTGAGGCTTACGATTTCTATTCATTTCAATGACCAGAGTTCAATATTGAAGCATAATTTGATAATTTTTGTTTCGAGTTGGAGAGATGATATTTGAAAGAAAAAAACTTCTAATATTCTTCTAGTTGTGTAAAGACTTAAGTTAACAAAAACAATCTAGTGTGATTTTACAAAGCTCAGGCTCAATCCAAGTTCAGCTTAGACTCAATCTAATGAAGCTTGACTTGGATATCAGTTGGCCCGCACCAAACGAGAATAGCAAAGCTTGGGCTTGGCTTGGTCATACCCATGGATGTAGGCATGGATGATGGTGAGCACACCAAAGAGGGTAATAGTAGTAGTGGGAGAATCAGAGGCGGCATGGGGCAATGTTGTGAGAGGAAGCGGTGGTCACGAGGAAGGAGGGAGTAGTTATAGTTGTGAGTCTGCTAACGGAGAACGGCAGAGGCAACGAAGGTGGTACTTGGAGGTAGAGGACGCAAAGATAACGAGGATAGAATGGTGGCAAACGAAAGGAGATACAAAAATAGGACACTCAGGGGAAAAAGCCAAACTACGGATCTTTTTTACTCTTAAATCTGTGTCATTTAATCGCATCAGTGACCGTTACCATCTAAAGTCTCGACCATGTTTAATGGAGTATCTGATATCCAAGGTTAATGCATTATCATCCCCGCCTAGGTTTAGTATTAGGCCACCCACGAAAGGGTTGGAGCAGGGCGTGTGGGAGAGAGGTCAACTGAGTTTAACCCCAGAAGGAGCACACCAGTCACCCCCAACACCTTTACCTGGCTCTCCTGCTCTTACTTTCTTAATTCCTTTCATTCCCCCCATCTAATCAAATCCGTCCAATTGCTGACCAAAAAAAGGAACACATACCATGTCGCCAAGAACAACTTTTGTGCAGTGTTCAATAAATTACACAATCAAATTATTAAGCAGTATTCCCAAACAATTCCACAGGTAAAACAATAGGATAAATCAAATACATAGCTCACGAAAGAGGTGAGAACGAGTGCGAAGGGTTCTTGACCTGTAAGTCCTCTCTACGCCTCATGATAATACAGGAAATGGGAAATAGCAATCGGTGCCGCCCGCAAACTTCCATTTGGAACAAATCTACACAGGGCCCTGCTAAAATGAAGGTCTTTAATGTACACATTGATCAGCCTAAGAGCTCATTTCTGTTGGGACTTGGAAAACAATGGGAAACCTTTATTGATGGTTGATGATAGGGTAAGGAACAAATGAAGGCCGGGACACAACTCAGGAAAATGGTATAGCATCGACTTTGTCCTATCAATTGGATGCATCACGACTGTAGTATTGGTCCAGGGTCTTCGCAGGTATACGGTGGAGAAGCTCACGGGGGAAGATTCTGAGGAGTGTCCATGCCAGGTCAAGAGACTGGAAGATGGTGCGGGTATCATATGCTCCTTGAGTAACAAATTTCCTCTCAAATTTGTCCAAGAACTCCAAGTACAGCTGAATGGTTCAAAAAGAAAATGAGAATGACGTTTGTTAAAAAAAAATTGCATGTTTTCTAAGTTGGTAACCGTGGATAAATGAACAATGAATCCCAGTGTGGATCTTGCAAAGGGAAGGTCTAAGGAAATTCAAACATAGACACAATTATCCTTGACAAGCAAAGGGGCTCTTTCAAAAGACCAAATATATAAAGAGACAAATACCAGATCTTCTGAAGAAAGGGCTTCCTCTCCAACCACAGCTTTCATTGCCTGTACATCCTTTCCAATTGCATAATTTGCATAGAGCTGAAAATATGGAAACAAAAATGTCAAATATGGCCCAGACTCAAGTCAAAAGTAAAACAAATCAAATTACAGAGGATGTTTCGGTTCCTCCTCTTTCAATGATAGAAGGTCCTTGCTTTTCCTATCCACAAAGCAAAAATAAAAAGAAAAGAAAGAAATGCACCCAGACCTGGTTGGACACATCAGAATGATCCCTCCTAGTCATGCCCTCTCCAATGGCACTCTAATAATGACAAAACAAGTGATCGAGTCAGCATGTGAGATGAGAATTTTTCACGACTCAATAGTCCATACATTTTTGAACAAAAGAGTTCAGAATGATAAGAGTTTCATATGATTTACCTTCATGAGTCGGGAAAGTGAAGGAAGGACATTGATTGGTGGGTAAATCTGCATATGACCAACATAGGGAAGTTCAGCTTCATGTAATTTTGCAAATTAAGTTCAGTGATCATTTGGTTGAGATAAAATGAGAGCATAGAAAGTAGTAATGTCATTGAGAATTCGGTTTATGAGACCAGCCTTGCCAATTCTTGATGTGATATATACATTTGAGTTTTTCACTCCTACAGTGTGTTGATTAGAGTAGCTTTCTGAGATATCCATCAACCATGTGTGTAGTACATGAGTGTTTCCTTTAAGTTGCAACGTATTGAAAACTACATTTCATACATCTCCATGGGCGTTTCACAGTCCAAGTGTACGTGCTGTACACGAGATACTTGCCTGCCTGTTATGCAGCTGTCTATCAATGTATATTTGCCCCTCAGTGATATAACCTGTGAGATCAGGAGTTGGATGTGTGATATCTGCAATCAAATGGTAGAAACAAGCATTGAAATGAATCAAATTGCAGACACCAGCAATAACACCAACATAACATATCAAATATGAGTTACGGTAGAAAAAGTGCCCCGGGGGGGGGGGGGGAGCTCATTACCATCATTGGGCATAGTTAAGATAGGAATCTGGGTAATAGAGCCTTTTCTCCCTTCAATTCGTCCAGCACGTTCATAGATTGTGGCTAAATCTGTGTACATATAGCCTGGATAACCACGCCTTCCAGGCACTTCTTCTCTGGCGGCTGACACCTGAAGTATGAGAAAATCATAGCTTAGAACTTAGAAGAGCTCCGACAAATCAGTGTCTTAACTTACATAGTTGAAAAAAATTGAGCTTTCATGATTGGTCAGCAATAGCTGGTGCAAGTCAAAACATTGCTCCACATGATTTTGCTGCTCAAGCATATGCATTTTATGCATAGAGGATTAAGACATATGCCTTCATCTCTGGTCTCAGTTCCAATGCCCAATGCCTCCTTAGTCCTATCCCTCGCTTTCAACTTCCAGCGCCCATAGCTGTGCAGTTTGCACTGCAAGCCCTCATAAAATTTCCAAGTACCAACCCACCTCAAAAGCAACTACCAACTCAAAGGGGTCAAATCACTATAAGGTCCCCTCATTTTTATCTTATGTCTTTTTAAAATGGTAGAGGACCGATGACAAATGAATTAATTCAGTAATATCAATTCAAAATCATGCTTCACTCTTCCCAGATGTCCTTGTTAGATATCACAGCCAGATTTCTATATCTACCATCATTTCCAGTCTCAGATTGACAAATGAACAATGCAATACCTCACGAAGTGCATCCGCATAAGAACTCATATCTGTCAGGATAACAAGGACGTGCTTTCCACATTCATAAGCCAAATATTCTGCAGTGGTGAGGGCAATACGAGGTGTAATGATACGCTCAATTGTAGGGTCATTGGCCTAGAACAAATACATTGAAACCAGATGAGGAATACAAACATGGAGAAAAAGACGATACTGGCAGACCACAAAAATATGCAATGAACAGCAGCCACAGAGAAAGGAATATACCAGATTCAGAAAGAGGGTGACTCTTTCCATGGATCCATTCTCCTCGAAATCACGTTTAAAGAACTGGGCAGTTTCCATGTTGACACCCATAGCTGCAAATACAATGGCAAAATTGTCTTCTTCACCATTCTGCAAATCATGCAAGCAATATCTCTCATGTATGGTTTGCCGATAGAATCAAGCATGTTAAAGTAAAGTAACACATCAAGCGAACATATCAACCAGACACTATAAAGAACTACAGAAATGACATTACCAACTTGCACCACATTTCCTCAATGACCATAACTCACGCAAAAAAATGCAATGAAACAAGACAATGCAACAAGGCACAAAAGTGAATGAAATAAATAAGCACCATGCTACATGAACACTAGCTGTGAAACCAACCCACCCTCCTTGTAGAAGCCTTACAATAGGAAATCAGACATCTTTGCCAGGAGCTACAAACTTGAATAAAGGTTCATCACCTTTTTCAATAAATACTTGTAGTTCTCAGATTTGAGTTAATGATATCCAACTTCTAATATTATCTATACCACAAACTGCACTTTCATGTTTTGGTTGAACACTTGAACTAAAATTTTAAATGATAGCCACTATTTGAAGATAGATCAGCCACATTAGACAGGCAATCACACTAATCAATAAGGAAAAATGATAGAGTACTTGGTTGAATGTCAGCAAAGACCAAAATTTAAAGATGAAAGATAGCCCCCCCCCCCTAAAAAACAAAGAATGAACACTTGAACTAAAATTTTAAATGATAGCCACTTTTTGAAGATAGCCACATTAGACTGGCAATCACACTAATCAATAAGGAAAAATGATAGAGTACTTGGTTGAATGTCAGCAAAGACCAAAATTTAAAGATGAAAGAT
>JACYFF010010365.1:101449344-101471433 GCA_017589665.1 Selenicereus undatus | reverse complement strand
CAAGGAGCGGCGAACACATCCAATCAGTCAACGGAATCGCCTAAATCGTTCGAATTCAAGCTCAACTCTCCGATGACAACCACCGTGACCGCCGCCGGGAACCGCCGTAGATCAGTTCCGCCAGTGGTGGATTCCTCGCCGATTCGGTCCAAGGCGACTGTGTCTTCGATCGATGAGCTGAAGGAGATGGCGTCGTCTCAGTTGGACTCGATCAAGCGTCAAGCAGAGCGGTCTCACTCTGACATCGTTAAGGAGGTGGAGTCCTCTCATTCTCGCCTTCATAAGCGCTTCAAGGTTTCTCTCTCTAGCTTTCTCTCTCTTGAATATACAGTGCATGAGAAATTCTGGATGATTTCTTTGATTCAAGTTTCAGGCTCCGTTTGTTTGAATTTAGACGCCGAATTGCGCGGTTTCTTCTAGAATTGAAGTTTATTGAACTAGAATTTGCTGGAATCTGTTTGGCATATTTTCTTGAGGGAAATAATATGATTGGGAGAGTCACATGTGCGATTTGGAATGCTTAAGGATCGGTTAAGCTTTATAAATGGGGGAAAACGTAGTTATATTGATTGAAGCTGCATCTTAGGAAAAAAAAATCTGGACGAATTAAGAGGGAAAATCAGATTCACGTGCTTTGTAATTGTATCTCTTCTTGCATCCGAGAAAGTCAAGATTCACATTGTCGTTTGCTGATATCTAACTCTACAAATATAATGCTCTGGATTCAAGTTCGTTGATAGGTGTACTTTGTTATGCTTTAGGTTATTCTAGTGCCTTACCGAGAATTTTTGCGTGGATCCCCTGTTGTCAGCGACTTATTTTCTTATGCATGAGGGCTTGTTTAGTTAACTTTTGAAGATGGACGAAGATAGTAAGATTGGCGAGGAGCTGGATTTGATGAATAGAGAAGCAAAGCCAGATTTCTGATGATTATTTGGTTCAGCTTCTATTCCTCTACACGTATACAATATATCAAATCTTTGAAAGTGGTGTTCTTACTGCTGTTGATAGAGTTAATCATTGGTTTAATTTCTGTTCACTAAATATTTCGTGGAATACTTGATTGATTGTGCATTTATGCTTGGATGCATTGACATTCGCGGTGTGTTTCTATGTGGTTAAGCCATGATGTCTACTGTACCTAGATTTGTAGTGGCCAGCAATGAATTCTGTAATTCATCAACCTAGTTTTCCAGAAATCTTTTGCCAATCCTTGATGCATATAATTTCTATTGTTTATGCATGGTACCTTTCTTATTATGCTGGTCAGGACAATCTCGTAAAGTTATCAAAGAATTGAGTCTATCATAGTCTTGTTTGTTATCCCCACAGATTCAGACTCAAGCATGCCAACAAATGATGGATGCCATAGACAAGGAATTCAAGAAGATGTCTGAAAGGATAACTGAAAGCTGTGAAGCTATGAAGGTATTATTTCGTAGTTTTATGTAGCAATGTTGATGCACCTGTTTCGACTTAACTACTAATGTTACTGAAGATTTTAATCTAAATAATGTTTGCTTGCAGGCTTCGTATGCTGAGTTCATAGTGGAAGCACAAACTACTACCTCTCGTGGTATGCAATCATGCTTGAGCAGAGATGTGCACTTTGTTTTGTTAGACATTTTCATTTATGTAGGTGTGTCCATCATGTGTCATTCACCAGGTAGGTCGTGGAGACTGTTCTCCTTTCTCTGCTTGGGCTAAATCTTCCTTTCAGATTTTAAGTCTGCTTATAGGGAGACTATTTTCTATTGGCCAGGGAACTTTCTCCCTTTTTATACTATGGCGAGTTTTTTTTCCCTTTTCTTCAGTGGAAGAAACTCTCTCCCTTTTTATACACTGTTGGAAATCTGATATCAGGCCAGGGATATTGTAAATCGAGAGGGGAGTTAAACTGTGAGACTATCACCAACAACCACAGTTTGTAGTAGGAGTGGTAAATGATGCTGTTTGGGATATGAGTTATTCAACCAACACTTGCTCAAAATCAAGTTCAAAGTTTTAGAGTTGTTTCATTGACTCTGGCATTTGACTTGGTAAGTTCATGTCGAAAGCAAGAAATTGCTGCACTATATACTAGCAGATAAGGGTGTGTAAGGATCAATTGGTAGTTCAGATCATCGAATTGGCAAAGTTTGAGCAGTTCTACAGAAATGACTTTAAGCCAACAGGGAAACATATATCTCTTCTACGAATGAATTGTGCAGTAAAGGGAAACAGACAGATAGTCAGGAACATCTTGAAAGAGAATAACTTCATTCCACCCAATGACAGATAGTTAGGAGCATCTTGAAAGAGAATAACTTCATTCCACCTAAGTAGAGGCATATTTCTTCCCCCTTTTTTGCCCTATTTCATAGGCATCAAACAGAAGGTATGCATATGACTTAATTGTATGCTTCTTGAGGGTAATCTGGAATCCACCTTTGAAAAGGATCTCTTAGTTCCTTTCCTATCCTTTTTTAGTAAAATTGATATCTGCTTGGGGTTTAGATTATCAGATATGGAAAACTTTCAGGTTACCGAAAGACAGCAGTGAAACCTCCGTTCTTGATTGCGCTTAATGTTGCTGCCTTCCATGGGCTAAAAATGTTTTATATTCCTTTCTAATTGTATGCAGTGTGCAAAACATTCATTCCTGAGAAAGTTCAGTCCCTTGAGAAAGCAATTGATGCTCTTCGAAACCGGTACGGGATTACATCCACATCAACTTAGGTTGCTCTCTGCTAATTTCCTGGTAAGTAGGAGCTGCTGTGATGAAAGTCTAGCTTCTATTATCGTGCAAATTATATGCCAATTCCCCTTATGTGTCTATGACACAAAAAGTTACTGTATGTTAAATGTCTAGCAGAATTCATCATACATGTTATGTCAAGATTTCATGTAATCATCCTATTTTGTTTCATCGCTTCCTCCAAGTGCGCATCTCAATTTATCTGTTTTATGTGGTGAAACCTGTAACAGGAATGAATTGCACCGGCCAGATCACAAACCTCCTGGAAGAAATCGGTAGAGATCTTAGTTTTTAGTAACCATGCAAAAAACAAAAAGATGTAATGTGGAAGAGGCTGTGTGAAATAAATATAGCATCTCTAGGCTTTTCAGAAAGGTAGGAAGATAATTGAAAAGGAGCATTTGGAGTTACCCCGGAAAATATGAGATAATCAAGGACTCTGTTTTCTTCCTTCTAAACTTAGGTCTTTTGTTCTAGTCCTTCCACATTTTTTCTGTTGATTATAGAACTGTCCAGCTTCGCAACCCAAGAAGGGGGTAGAGAACCAGCGGGATTCAACGAAGAAACAAATTCATGACAAAAGTTGCAGAAAGGGTATTAATTACTGCTCGCGATTAGGAACTCTAATGTTCTAATATATCTTCATCTTTAAATACATTGTCTTAGCATTATTTTGCAATATGAATACATGATATATGAGTATCAATCTCAGTGATGCAAGCCACGGCAGAATGCCTTGTCTGTAGTCTTCATGAGGAGGAACAATCGTTGGTCCAATTCAATAAGATCACTCACACTCCTATCAACCTTCAATAAAATCAACAGCCCACCATATGAAACATAAATCTCTCGTTTCTTTTGTCCTTCAACCTCAACATTCATGATGCGGAAAGCCCTCCAATGCATGACATACTCATACCTGCAATGAATGATGTCTTCGAAGAGGAGAGGAGTATCCACTGTCTAGAGTTCCATGGAGATCGAGGGTGGATGCCAAGGCGATAGTGTATCTCCTCCTGATTAATATGATAAACATCAATGTTTACATCAAGTAGCATGTATGCATCAAACTTGTCAACTATGTGCCTCGATACGAGAGACTTTGTCGAACTTCTTGCCACCAGGATCAATTTTGGTAATGTTGAAGATGTCTTCGAAGAGGAGTGGAGCCATATTTTGGTATCAGTTTTCACCCAGAAGAGAATAGAGTGTTGGGTTGTTGGGTAGAGAGGCCGAGAAGGAAAAGGAGAGATTTATGGAAGAGAAACATGCTTTTTAAAATTTTTTTGGTCTGGCAGTGTTTGGAGATTAGGAATTGACTGTTGCATTTGAAGTGAAATCCGATAACTAATTTTTGTTTGCTTAAATTTACTTTGAAAGTACTTTTTGTACCTCTTGTAGTCTTGTACAAACATAAACAATGTAATTGTCTTAAATGATAGTGCTGAGCGATTTCGGGTATCTGTCCTTAACATGAAAATTGGAATCGGAACGGTTTCGGTTTCAAAATTTCAGAATCAAACTGGGTATCTGTCCAATTATACACTTTTCAATCACCTACATTTGGTATTTATTTGTCGTAGAAAGCAAAAATCAATCACCTCACAACAAAACCTATTTTAAGGCTCACAAACTATAAAGCCTCTTTTTATAGCTATCATCTACCAATTAAGATAACAAACTACATTAACTAAATTAATTTGATGCGATTCAAGCGATTTTATTGGATAGAAAGAAAAATAATAAATCAAGGTAGCAACTTATAAACTTTAACTTGAAAATAAGCATAACAAACGACAACTTCAATAGGAGGGACAATGTTTTTTAGGTTTTTATGTTTAAGCATAAGGGAAGATTGGGTTGATACATTTTATTATTTAAAAGAAATTAATAGAAGAGTTGGGCCTACACCTTAAGCTATAACATTTTCTTCCTGGTCATAACCACTGCTTAATTTCGATTTTGGGTTTCATTTTGAAAACTGAACTCATTTGACCAGTTCCAGTCCAATTTCAATTTCTAAGATACCTATTAGACAAGCTCAACCCTATATAATGTACTATAAGAAGATGGTAATACAAATGTAGAATATGACAGATTGTAATTTATAGTCTAATTGTTGCCTTAAATGCAATGTTCAACTCTGAAATGGGATAGAGGTTTAGTATTATATTTATTTTAAATTAGAGTGTACTCAGAACTAGGGATGGCAACGGGCGGGTTGGGATAGGGGGCAAATTCCCCATCCCCGTCCCCGTCCCCGCCCAGCTCCCCGTCTCCGTCCCGTTTTCCGTTGCGGAGAAAAAATTCATCTCCGACCCCATCTCCAGTGGGGATTCAATCCCCGACAAGCCCCAACGGAGATTTTTACCCTCAAATCTTTTTCCATCATATGTGAAAACTATATTACAAGTTAAATCTTGGATGAAAGGCCAAGTTGTCTAATAGACTTAGCTCAATTAATTATACAAAATTCTTGTAGGATCAATGCAATGCAAGTTTAACAATTTCATCAAAGTTTATAATTCAACCCAAATTAAAGTTTAACTAATGCATGCTACATAACCAAACCAAAGTCTGAGAAGTCAAATGCAACCCAATCAAAGTCTAAGAAGAAAATATGGATTATATAGTTAGGGTTTTTTTTAAAATAAATTTACCTATCTAACCTTAATCATATGTTCATAAATAAATGATTTATATATAATCTTAATTATAAATAGGGATGGGGATAAGTTTTTTTCCCCAAACAGGAACAGGGAAGTGGGGATGGGGACGGGGTAAAATTTCGCTCTGTCCCTGTCCCCATCCCCGCAAGGGGATTGAATCTCATCCCGGGCCTCATCCCATCCCCATTGGGGACGGGAATTTTTTCCCAACGCAGGGCGGGATCCCCGTTGCACTGCCATCCCTACTCAGAACATAATATGTTATATTCTAATGCATTCAAATTTCACCATTTTTTTAAATTTAAAACTCAATTTTTTAAATCTTTGAGTTCATTCATCCTCCAAATTTTATATTTTGAACTTAGGATGTCTATTTCTTTAAATTCTTTTTAAAAATCCCTCTTTTGTTAATGAACATTTGTTTATAGAGCCTTCTATATTTGTCAACATCGCTAATAAACTCTCCAAGATTTTAGCTTAACATTCAACAATGGATTATCACTATTACCAAAGCTACTATTTGCAACATTATGTAATAAAAGCGGGCAACCATCATAAGATAGTCTAGTGGGGCTTAATCGTCTATAGAATCCAATAGAGGGCGTGGGTTTAAATACCACTATAGTCTATCGATATAGGAGAACTAATCTCTCTTATCCCCTCCGATCTCTTTGTCTCATGTCTTTCAGCAAGAAAAGTATACCCATGAGTAGTCAAAGCTTATATCGTACACTCAAGAGTATGTACTTTCATGTAAAACATAAGTAATTATATATATTAAAAAATAGAATATATGACAAATACACCCCCCAAAAATATATATAGATTAGATGTGAGAACACGTGCGCACTGGTGCTGATAATAATTTGCCATTAGTTATGAATCCTTAATTAAGCAAATTAAATTATCCATGCTAATAAAAGAAAAAAAATGTGTAAAAAGCGAGCTTTGACACCTGATGTTAGAGAAATAAAGGGAATATTTTTCATTGTTCTTTCAGAATTCACTCAAATTCAAATGCATACATGAGATTTGCTAAATTACATAAAGATTGGTCTCGCTTAACCAAATTAAAAGCTGTTGAATGTCTTCTTCAATTCCCTAACTTAGACTTGTAATACAAGAGAATGAAATGAGTGTGATTGAAACCATACAATTTTTGCTCCTTTTTATTTGTTAAGTACTACAATGAAATAACTATGGGTGATGATATGTGTTTTGTTGCAAGACACTCTTAAATATCTTATTGTAACTCAAATTAATATATTTTATTATTTAAAAACACCAAATTTTTATTAATTACAACTTGTTATAAGTTATAAAGCTTTAATATTCGTTAGTTACGCCAACAACTACAAACTGACACCTTAAACGGACCAACTCTATCCGTGAGGTATATCACATGTGTAATTTTATAAATATAAAAGATTATGTATAAAAAGGATGATTTTACACAATTTATAAGTTTTGACAACCTTTTACTATTCAATCATATCATTTTTTCCAATTTAATATGTGATAAAATATATTTTGAGCGAAAAAAAGACACTTAAAAAATGTCTTGCTGCAAGACACTTATCATTTTGCAATAACTATATATTAATGTATAACCACAAAGAATTAGTTGCATGATACATATTAGTCCCCTACATGCTGGAGTTGCTGCTCCCATCGTGCCCATATACAAAACATCTGTTAAAGAGTTCATCAAAAGATCTGTCAGTCTGGTAATCAATCATTTTCCAACTAATACAGCAATGCTAACCGTATTCCATATCTGTTAAGAGTTCATCAAAATGCACATATAGTAACTTACCTACTACAATCTCTACAAATCATCATGGTCCTCTGCATGGAAGCCCTGATGCCCAAATCTTTTGGCTGCAAAAGTGTATGATACTGCAGCTATGACAAACACCACGAAGACGATCACAAACAACTGGAAGTTTGCAAGGTACTCGCCTCTGATCTGACTCTCTTGCGAATGGCAAATAACTTCTTCGCTGATATCTGCACAACCATCTGGAATCTCAAAGCCAAAGAGGCTGACCCCAATCTGGAAGAACCAAATGCCTTGGAGGGTTAAGGCTATGCCGATGCACAGATCAGCTGGGAAGCTCGAGGGGACGAGAGCAGCACTAACACAGGCCATAATGGTCAAGCTTGCTATGAGGACCAAGAAGAAGTGGTAGTAGCCTTCCAAGCCTGTGTGGTTTGTTGAGTGGTAGGTAAACAGTAGAAACTCGGAAGTGAATGCTGATGCAGCCATCACACAAAGCACGCTGTGCGGCAAGGGAAGGAGTCTGATGAACCAGGAAACATTGAACGTTCACCATTAGAGTCATATTGGAATAGTATGTAGTCTGTATCATATTGGAAGACTTGGGAAAAAAAGGATGGAGTAACCTTCTCACCATAAAAAAATTATTTTTTATATATGAGAAAATTATTATTACTTAGCTCCCTCATCTATTAATTTTTGATTAAAAAATGAGGCTATATGATAATAATTTTGAAGGTGAATAGGGTTAAATAATAATAAAAAAATGAGGGTCAAAAATGAAATTTATCTAAATATAGAGGGGTATATGATAGTAATTCCTTAAAAAGTTGCAAGTCTATTTGTAATTTGATAATAAGTGAAAATCAAATGCACTAAGATCGAATTTAAAAGAAAGAGGAAGCGAACCTAGTCTTGGCAGAGATTAGAGTAACGAAGCCGAAGATGAAGAACATGATAAGCATACCACAATGCTCAATGCTGTTCATATGCTTGGGATTCAAGACTCCATCGACAAGGATTTCGAGACGAGTTGCATAGAGAAGCTCTACGCAGATATCAATGAAAGAACCAATTGTCAACACGTACAACTCCAAGTACTTGAGCTTGCCACCGAAACCCGGGACTGGGTTCCATGCTCGGATCTGGAACCCCATCGGGTTCGTTACGTATCTGTACATGGTGCACCAAATGTGCCATAGCCCTAATCCTGTAAGTAGTGTTGCTGGAATTGCATGACCAGCAAATGTTCCCATCTCTCTTTCTATTCCTAGCTGGTTGTTATTCCTTATATGGTATGGATCTCATAGGCACCATGCAGCTATTCTACACCTGAAATGCCCACTAGAAAAGGAAAAAAGGGGTCACATTTTCTTCTTTGAATCACATTTCACAGGATAGAAATTTAAAAATTGCTATAGTAAGATGGATGATATGTGAAAAATTATTTGTAATAACACATATGAAGTGGAAATGGAAGTTATTTTTGGGGATTAGGATTCGAATGCATAGTACTACCCCTTATTGCATGGTGGACAAACTTCAAAATTACAATGAGTTTTTGGTTTTACTAATACACTTGAGAAGAAACTGTACTTATATTTTGTAATGGCAATTTCAGTATTTTTCCATGCTATAATCAATCCGACCCCTTAATTCCCACCTATCCCCATAGTGTCAGATTTGTGGAAGATTAGGACCCTCTATCCTCCAATTTAACCCTCCTGGTTCTCTAGAGCACAACTTATGAATACAAGAATTGGTAAAGGTATTAATTTTAATGATTTCCATTCCTATCCAACTACTTTCTAGTACATTATATATAGGAATAGTGAAGCAGGAGAATGAGCCCAATGAGTGTCAAGAGGGCACTTGAATAAGTTCTGAGCCTAGGATACTATGTAGGTTCGAAAGTACAAGATGTGTGGCATGGATGAAATACAAACTTCATGGCATTTTCGATCAAAAAGTTTCCTTCCTTTTTTACTAGTAAAAGCTCAAAGATAAGGATTTGCAAATGCTCTAGCTAACAATGAACATTGCAAACTAAATGACAGTCTAAATTATATTCACATTCATATCTGGAGTTCCATTTAAGAAGAATGTAGGGAGGTTAGATGTAGCAATCTTCTATTGGATCATAAACTAAGCACACCACAAACCCAATTACTCTAGCCGCATCTGGTATGTAAGAATACATTTGTTAGACTTAAAAATGGGGATTCGAAATTTATTTTTGAAAATGAAAATTTGTTGTATATGTCTATTTCCTCGTTTGATAAGTGGGGGTTTATAATTTTGAATAAAACGAGAAATTTATTAATTTGTTGTATATGAGTAATAGTTTCAAGGCAACTTGGTTCTTTTCCCTTAGTTTTCAACCCCACCTTCCAATCCCCTAGCAATATTAATGTTGTGGGAATTCAAGCATTCTAATTCCAATCTAGTACCTAAGTTACTCTTAATTCTCATGTACCAAACATGGGAATTCCATGAGCATGCCCCACATCCCCAATCCAATTTATATATTTCCACGTACCAAACACCATGTAAGAAGCCATTTTTTGGGGGGAGGGGGAACTTACATGCAATGATTGGAGCATGAACAGTTGAAGCGTGAAAAATCTCAAGGATAATGAATGAAAAAGCAAGGCAGAAGGAAATTCTTCAACTGTGTTGGTTTACAAGGACGAATACAGAAGGGATTGAAAATCGATGCATTTGTCATTTCTGTTTTGTTGCTTCCCCTTTGTTTTTCTTTCTTTCTTCGTTTTTCTTTTTTTTGGATGGCTTTTACAACCTGAGGCTTCTAATTACCTTGATTAGTCAGCGTTGACCTCTTCCCCATCGCCAATTCAACCCTATCTTTTAAGCGGAGCCCCGTGAGGGTCTTGACAAAAGGAAGTCATCAATAGACTTTTGCTTTGTGGGATTTGAGAGCTAATTACATGTTATCCCTTAAAAGATAATTAAATTACAAGTACCAGTTACCTCAATTCGTAAAGTCTAGCATTATAAGTCGTTGTTAGATATTTAAATTCAAATCCAGCTACATCGACATTTATATTCCCTAAACCCAAAAAAAGATCATTATGTTAGATTTTATAAGATTGTTAGTTTACTTAAAAAATCTATTTATTATGCATAAAATGAAAGAAAATGGTTGATTATATTATTTAAGATTATAGTGCTCATAAATTGAGTAAAGTCATCATACTTTGGAGATTTATTCAATTATAGGATTATTCGTATATAAGATTGATTAATTCGGTGATATTTTGAATCCATTGATATAAAGTCAACTCATCATTAATATGACAATTGATAATTCATTGTAGTTACAAATATTTGGCAATTTTTTTGTCACTTACTGGTTGATAAAGATGAAATAAAAGAGCAGTAGTAGGGGTACAACATTGTCTAAGCAATTATTGCAAATAACTACCTAACTTGCCGAGTTCAAAAGATATGGTATTTGGTTTGCTAAATGCTAGTCCACAAAAAAAATAATTTTACTTTGGCTAAAAAAAGTTATCTTTAGGGTATAAATCTTACAAAACTCCAAAAGTTTTGAAAATAATTCTAAAGTCCAAAAAATACAAGTTCAAGCAATTTGCAAGCATGAAGGTTCCAACCCGAAAATGGAAACGAAAGGCGAAGCTTGGTCTTTTGTTTCCATTTTCTTCTAATAGTTCTTGTTTCGTTCCAGAGAGCATGAAATATCATTATGCACATTTTTCACTAAAGAGGCTACCCGTCTAATCTATTGCTTTTTTGAAATTTGATTAACAAAATTATATGCCAAAATCTCTCTTTCAAACTAGGCTTTCATCCCACAGTAGTAAACACTCTTTGCCAAACATTCGGATCGAAGCTAGGAGCCGTTGAGGGTTATTAATCAAAAAGAATAATCCAGGTACTTTATTGCATTTTATTGCTTTCCCACTTGTGGTCAAGCTCTTGTTCGATCCTCCATGAGTTATTGTGCTATTGCCTTTTGCTTTTAGTTTCTTATAATTATGACAAAATTAATCAAGCGATTACCAAGTTTATTCATTTTCTTGTACATTTCACTATTATGATTTGGCTTGTCCAATCAAGTGATCACCCAATTAAGAACTAGTTTGCATTGATTGATTCATGAAATATGATAACAGAAGCATGAAAAAGTGTCTTGCATAGAACGCGGAAACATTTAGCTTAAATCATTCAATATTTCTAGTACAGGGTGGCAGTTCAATGAAAGTATATGCCATCCATTGGATCGTACCTTCACACATAGATTCAATCGTATTGTTTACAACCATGGAGTCAGTTAGATAATTTCCATTCAAGAATTGAGGATCACAATCTTATGTAAAAGTCTTCTTTCTTGAAAGCCAAATTCTTAGTCCCTCAGTTGTCCCTTTAATTTTATTATCTTTGTTTAACAGAAAGAAAGACCTTTATGGTTCTATGCATTTTCCATAAAATGTGCTAGTGTATACTGTAGGACAAATTAGACTAACATGGAATGCGGAATTATCTGTCGGGCATAGCCCACGTCGATCTGCATGTGAGGCGGCTATTAGAATCGCCTTTAAGGTTCACATCCTAGACTCGAAACCCGGTGGATGGTTAGGCAGCTGTGAGAGGGGAGGGGAGAGTAAGTGATTTCTGTGTCACGTGTGTCACACTAATTGATCCCCTGAAACCTCCTTATATAGGTTGGGAGAGCAATCAGGGAAACCGCCCTAAGAGGCCTTAGTTGCCGTCGGGCCTAAAACATTAGGCCCGACCAACTACTCCCATTCGGCCACATAGGCTGCAAAACGCATGCTCTCCATGAACCACAACTCATCACACTTCATAACAGGAATAGGACATGCGACCGAAAAGTAACAAGTAATGCTATATTAAGTTACCATCTTACTAACATAGCACTTTTACGAAATGCGATACCGCAAATCACCCTGAACATCACTAGTGGCATCTCCAATCCCTTATAGCATTATATATCATATGATTATATACTTAATATAATCGTTCGGGCTGATATTGGTGATGATAGATAGATTTTTCCTTAAACACTCATGATATTGCATCTTAGCTTGATTGTTTTCCTAACATGTTCTCGTTGAACCGTATACATCATGGCCCTTAAGAAACATATTCAAGTGGCAACATCAAGCTTTGACTTCGTATCATAGCTTTAAGTCAAAGGGTCATCGTCCATAGGGTCACACAGTGATAGAAGATAGGGAGGTCAATTGTCACTCCGCGTATGGTCGTCTTTTAAGCACGCACAGTATGAGATGTGTGTCATGACATAGCTCCCGCTCAACGGGGCTCGCCACTCTATATGCCATGCGAATTGCCAGTCTAGATTTTCACCCAAAAAATCTAACTTGAGCCACTAGATTAACATACTAAATGTCAATCTTGACACTCTAGATTTGGCTTTTTAAGGCTTCAATATGAAATCATAACTCATATTCAACTCCCTCGAGTCTCATCTTAGACTTACTAAGGCGGCTATATTTTACAACATTCATACACTTCCAGTATGAGTAATCAATATTGGACACTTAGTGCCAATATGATTCAGTCTCATCCTGCCCACTACTCAAGCATCAGAGCGATTGCTTGTGTGACTAGGCCAATCAGAAGCTGTGACATTTCAATATGCCTAACACGCAATAATAATTTATGAGCATTTTACTCATTGCAAAAGAACTTTGTCCATCACATGACAAGATATGTCCCGAAACTGAACCTTGCGAATTCCTAGACTCAACATATGAGTTTTGAACGTATGACTAGGAATAAGTTTAGTCAAAAGGGACACAAATACCTTCTTAGTGTACACATACTTTGTGGCAATGTCTTTTGTTTCTATGGTGACACACAATCTGCCTCCATAGCTAACATTGTTGTGTAGTTTTGCTTCTTACTGCATCATGACATGGCTCTCCCACCCTAGGTGAAGGCATGTCCTGAGGTTGACTTAGACTCTTTCGATTCACCACCTCAATCAACATTTTGAGGATCCTCTCAACTTGAGATCTCCCCCTGATAGCATAAGACTAAGTCAGTTGTACCAAGAAGGTATTGCTCGAATCTCTTAACGACTAGCCAATGTGTAAGTCTTAGGTTGCTCTGGTAACGACTTACCAAGCCAACCGCAAAGTAAGTGTCAAGCTGTGCTCATAACATGGCGTACATTGAGTTTCTTACGGCACTAGCATAAGGGACATTACTCATTTCCTCCTTTGCTTTGTCTCATTGGTCAAGACTCAAGGTTAAACCCTTCAACTGGAGTGTCTACGGGTTTGGAATAATGCATACGGAACTGTTCTAAGACTTTCTTGATATATTCCTCTTGGCTCATACCTAAAAGTTTCTTATGATGATTTCTTATTATTTCCACGCCTAAGACATACTTGGCTTCACTCATGTGCTTCATCTCAAAGACAGAGGACAACAACTTTTTAGTAGCTTCGATCATCTCCAAGTTGTTTTCAAGTAGTAGTATGTCATCAACGTATAGGGTAAGAAACGTAATCCCCTTGGTTGATCTTTTGACATACACATGGTGGTCTTATGAAAGCATGGATAAGACAAACGAAGTTATAACTTCATGGAATCTTAAGCACCAAGATTTAGAAGATTGCTTAAGACCATATATGGACCTTTTAAGACAATACACCTTGTCCTCTTGTCCCTTTGATACAAAACCAATGGGTTGATCCATATAGATCTCTTCCTCAAAGCTACCATTGAGGAAAGCAGTCTTTACATCCATTTAAAACAACTCTAAGTTCAAATGGGCAATCATGGTTAGGAGTAGGTGAATAGAGGCAAATCTCACCATAGGAGAAAATGTCTCTTCGTAGTCTACATCTTCAATTTGTGTAAACTCTTTCGCCACTAAACGAGTTTTGAACTTATCAATCGAACCATCTACCCAACGTTTTATCTTGAAAACCTGTTTGTTTGCAATAGACTTACATCGGGGTGGAAGATCAACAAGTTCCCAAATCTTATTTCTCACCATCGAGTCCATCTCATCCCTTATGGCGTCCATCCACTCTTTGTGGTTTGGTGAGTCGATCCCCTTTTGATAAGAGGCAGGCTCCTCAATTTCCAAGGGATTACACAATAATATTGTCTCTTCGATTTAAAAATATCATTGAGGACATTTTCCATGCTCACTCATTTAGATCATGGGATCTTCACTGTTTGTCTGCCTAGGTGAGGCATCCCTCCCCCTTTCTCTAAGAGGTGTGGGACCCTAAGGATGTAGAGAGTCACCCCCACTATCCTGGCATCCCTCCCCCTTTCTCTAAGAGGTGTGAGACCTTAAACATGTGGAGACTCAATCCCACTATCTCTTTAGGGCGTGGGATCCTGAACATGTGGACTAACTGCATGTTTGGAAACAGGAGATTGAGGATGGGCCTCACTCATAGGTTGACTCTCATTATGCATAGGAGATTGAAGACAAATCTCATTCTCCTGAGCAGACAAGTCTCCCCAATCCCTTTTGGGTAGGGGAGGCATACCATCTTCGGTGAGTTGGTTAGAGTTCAAATACTCCCCCTCACCGAAAGATGGTTGGATGTCTTGCTGTAACTCAAACAGTTCGACATCCTTCTTGATTTTCACAAATGGTTGGGAACTCATTCTCGAGAAACTCGACATTGCGGGAATCTATTTCTGTTCATTAGATTGTGCGGGTTATCTAATGAACATGATATTGGTGGCTCTTGGATCAAGTTTTTCATGTTTGTGGGTTGGGTTATGCACATAGCCGGTTGGACCTCATGGGCGTAAATGGTCCAAGGATAGCTTCTTACCAAACCATAACTCATATGGTGTGGCAGGTATACTCTTGCTTGGCACATGGTTAAGGATATAGGTTACTGTGAGCAACGTATCCTCCTAAAACTGATTGGAAGGTTTGCATGTGCCATCATTGACCTGACCCTGTCAAGCAATGTACGATCCCTACAGTCCGCAACACTATTTTGTTATGGGGTGTGTGGAATCGTTAACTGTCCTTATATACCTTTCCTCACAGAACTCTTTGAACCTGTCAGAGAGGTATCCACGACGTTGATCAGTCCGAAGATTTTTAACTCTTTATTCCAATTGAGTCTCTACTTTTTGTTATGAAGCGTTTGAACATACCGAGTGCCTCGTAGCGATGAGATAGTAGGTACGCACACCCACGTCGTGGATAAACATCTATAAGGGTGATGAAATAGATAGTCTCATGACATACCTTAATATTCATGGGTCCGCAAATGCCCGAGTGGACTAATTATAAGGAACTAGATGCTCTAGAAGCCTTACCAAATGACTTTACTTTGCTAGCTAGACATTACTCACTTACGCAACTTAACCCTAGTGAGTTGATCTAAAGGATAATCTCTAGTTAGCTAATTCACTCTACTTTGGCCCTTATGGTCAAGTTGAGTATGCCTAAAAACAGAGTTCAAAGAAAGCGACAAAGATGGAAGATGTCGAGGTAGACGGAAATCAAGAGAGAAAACTAATATCAGAAATAAAAGGTACGAAGGTACGCTGCACCCTAAGAGCGTAGAGAGTGTCATGGAGGAACAACTTATTTCCTCCATGGGGTTTGAGCTGACATGTTGCTATGTCAAGGACATGTTCCTCACTGTCGTCCCTTAAGACAACAGTCTGTGAACCTGTCGGGTAGTGATACAGGTTCACAAAATTAGCTCAACCCTTAACTATGTGTTTGGTTGCTCCCATGTCTATAATCCACTAAGGAAGAAAGTTTGGTAACTACTGCTTGGGAGCACACATGTTATTAAGGTGTAATTGTGAAAGAAGGTACCTTACTTAGCTCAGGGCAATCCCAAGTAGTGGGTTTCTTCTTTTCACAGTTACAGCATTTCACACGCGCTATATTCCACTCTCTATTAACCTTGACCTTTTACTCTTTTGGTAATACCATCCTTAGTTTTGGAGTCTTGAGAAGGGGATGAATCTGGTCAAATCGGATGCCAAGCTGATTCCACATGTCCTTAACAGTGAGATAGCCTTTAAATCCCCTTACCAGATCATCATGCATGCAATACAACATAGCTAGCAAGCTGATCGATCCTTCCTCGAGCCATTCATGGTAAATTATTAGCCTTTCTCTTGATACTGCTCACAAGTAGTTACATCTATGTTATTCATATCTTTGCCTATCCTAGGAGACTTTAAAAGTCGTCGAGTGTTCTAATACTTTACATTTGTTTAGAAGAAGCTAAATCTTCTAACACTATGTATTATAGTCTAATGCTATCTTTATTTTCCATTGGTAAACTAATTAGCAACCATATTTTAATTGCCATATCTGAAAGTATATATTTAAAAGACGGACGTTAGGTATATTGTTAGATATTTACATTATCAAAAACTCCATCACTCATGTCATATGATCGAAAATTTCGCTAAGTTAATAATAATCACATACAAGCATGAATTAGGAATTTCTATAATTTAATTACTGCATTTTCCCATAAAACGAAACTTATGGAATATACAATTTGTTAAACTAATAACACATCTAGAAATATCACAAAGATATTCAACTTAATCATGTAAAACACATTTGCATGAAGTTATTAGATAAAAATATGCCATTTAAAACTCAATCAATGTCATATCAACATAAAATTCCGATTATCATATAAAACGTGTATAATAAAATGAATCTATATTGCGAAACACATTTGAACATGTTACAAAAGAAGTACATGGATGCCCAAAGAATATTACATATAACACATTTATATAATTAAAGATAACATGAAACTTATTCATATCTCACTCGCAAATTATAAAACACATTCATAATTTTACGAGTTTAGATTTTATGATACGAATTCATAAAATACTGCTAAATTTTGTAATTAGTAGGATACATGAAACAAATCCATATTTATTAATTTGGGCAAGGAAAAACATGCTAAAACCAACTAGAAAAATTTACTACAACTCATGTAGTTCGTATATATACAAAAAAACACATTTATATAACAATACTAATTAATTATGGACATGAAACATATTCACGTAATCGAATAAAACATTATTTGTAACACGAAACACATCCAAACTTTAATCGCAATTTATTATATAGAACACATTCATATAATATTAAAATTTCAATGAAATGAACTCAAAGTAAAACTCGCAAATTATATAAAACACATTCATATAATATTGCAAAATTTTTAAATATCATGAAACAAATTCATAATATGAACAAATACGCTATGTATCCAATAACAGTATGAAGCTCATTCAAATAACATTTTATTTTTTATATATTACATGAAACGAATTCACAATAAAACTTACGAATAATCATATAGAACACACCTATATAATATGCCAAATTTAAATACTTGAAACTGATTTATTAATAACATTTTATAGAATGATCTGAAACCTATTCAAAACATGAAGTGAACACACACAAAATTCAGATTCTTGGCATACATAAAAGAAATGGGAATCAAGTGGACTTGGACCGGAATAGAAAAACAAGGCCCTCAAAATCACCTAACCCCCTTCCTTTTCAAATCTGTCTAAATTTCTCATGAACCCAGCAAGTCTAGCCCCGTTCCATTACTAGATCCCTTTCTGACTTCTCTCTACCCAGATGGTTGAGCCTTTGGGCTCCCTTCTTCAGGCAAGCATCAGTGGAGCTAAAAACCTCTCAACTCTACACCTTCTCTCTAGCCCCGAAAATGGAGCTATACAGCTCCTTCCTCTCGGCTGGTCATGCCAACGCCAACCCACTGCCTGGTAGCCACCAAGGCGCCCATATCGTCGACCCCACCAAAACCCAAAGGATGACAAAACTGCCAACCTCCGTTGCCAAAAATAAAGCCTAAAAAGCTTGATTTGCACCACCTCGCTTGAAAACACCATCACCACTGTGCAGACCGGCCAAAGCTGATTCCATGGGTGCGTTCCACGCTGCCAACGCGCCACTAAAGCGGTGACGCGTGGACCCATGTGCCCTTGAACTGATGGCTTCCAGCGGTGTTTCTCGCCGGTGCTGCGTAGATCGGTGGGTGTAGGGGTCGGACGAGGAAGAAGGAAGCAAAAATGACCTTCATGGCGGCGCGTGACATACGCGCGCTGCCCCTCATGGCGGTTTCTGATGGGTGAGCCAGTTGACTTTTTTCTCGTTCTACCCCTTTCCCCTTTTTTATTTATTGGATCGAGGTGGAGGTATCTTCGAAAACCACTAAGGTTCGATTTAGACCTACCGCTGTCACATCCACTGAGGCACTAGCGGTGGGATTAGGGTTTCAAGGTTGGTCACACAATGGAATTGACCTTGTGTTGAGTTCACATTCTGAGTAACTCATTCTTAAGCATGTTCACATTCTTGAAACTTAAAAAATCATGCTTGTAGAGTTAAAAAAGGTTTAAACATGAATCTAAGTACATAAATTGAGCAACTCAGAATGCACACATAATTAGTCATTAAAAAAATGGGTGCCATGATAATTGCCTTTGTTGATAAATATTCTGGGCACACTAAGTCCATGAAATAGAACATTCATGAATTACCTCGACTAAAAATTCAATCTTTCAGTTGATTCAGGGTATCATAATCACATAAGCTTGCTTTAAGTTGCATAATCACGAAAATTAAGCAACTAATTATATAGTCTTGTTCTCAAAACAAGCATGCTTAGTATTCAGATCTTTAAATGCATTAAATGGGACTAATACGATAAGTTTGGGCTCTGATACCACTGTATGACAAATAGGACTGACTTGGAATGCGAAATTATCTGTCGGAAATAGCCCACTTTGATCTGGATGTGAGGCGGTTACTAGAGTTGCCTTTAGGATTCACGTCCTAGACCCAAAACCCCGGTGGATGGTTAGGTAGCCGTGAGAGGAGAGGGGAGAGTATGTGGTTTCTGTGTCACATATGTCACACTAATTGATTCCCTGAAATCTCCTTATATGGGTTGGGGGAACAATCAGGGAAGCCGCCCTAAGCGGCCTTAGTAGTCGTTGGGCCTAAAACATTAGGCCCGACCAACATATACTAACATAAGCTCAAGCTCACTTTAAATCTATTGTATGATTCGACACTTGGAGAGCACCTAATTCCCTTTCTTCAAAAAGAGACAATTAGGGGAACACCACTAAGCCCTGACCAATTTAATGCAGAAAACCTATCCAATTTAGGAGAAAAACATGACCAATGAAGCACAACAAACAAAAACTGGTGCATCCACTATATAAGAAAAGATTCAACCGGGTACACTCATGATTCCATGCCTCTAACTCTTATCTAACTAGTGTTTCAGTCAACCCCTATTCTCACGAATCTATATTCCCCCTCAACATACTTGCCTCTTACTTAGCGTTTGGGGTGCCCAGGATGCAACTGACAAGTACCCCGCCTCACACCATCCGCCTCCTTAGGTTAAGAGGATCCTTCTCTCATACTCTATGATATGTAACATATGCTCATCTCCTACGTATTTATAAGAGAATTCTCTTTTCATCTAAGTTATTCCTGACAAATCTTCCATGATACTCCTATTCCAACTAAAGTTTTACGAATAATAACTTTCCGGATAATGCTAGAAGTCAAGGAATAAAATAATTCTATACAAAATAAAAGTTTCCTAAGATAAAGTGAAATATTCTGAAATATTCCACACAATTTCAAGACAAATTCCCACAAATCTCTCCCTGCACCAACATTATGTTTCATGGGTAATGAATTATGCTTATACGACCAATCTATCACTTACAATCATCTCAATCTATAAGCAATTAAGGAACAACAAACTGAAGTTTCCATTCTTATCATCCATTAATAATCAACATTGCATAATCGATCAACAACTAGGGATGGGCATGGGGCGGGGTAAGCCATGTACCATACCCATACCCATCGGATTTTGTATGGCTATACCCAAACCCAAACCCATATATTTGTCGGGTTTTTCGAGTTTACGAGTTTTATTCAGGTACATATAGAGTACGCAAAGTACCCCCCATATTCAACTCATATTTGCATATATACTACGTCTAATTAGTAACCTCAAACAACGCTAATAAAATTCATGTTCAATTAGGCTCATAGGAATTAAACTTGTAAAAAAAATTAATTTTTCATTTCTGCATAAATAAATAGTATATAATTAGAGTTTTATGCCTAATATTTTTCGACGGATGTTCCAGCTGACAACGTCCTTCGAAACAAGGCCGGTCAGGAAAGCATCCCGATGAAACAAGATGTTCCGTCAGAACAGTTCTGACGGAAATGGCAAGTCCGTTGGACCGCTTCTCCGACAGAACTCAGACGGACATGAGGCGGCCGGTGGATTCCGTCTGTCGGACGCACAAAAAGTTGGGAAAAAAATTTCAAAAGAAAATTGAATTTTTTCAAATTCCATCAGAAATTTCATCTGAATTTGTCGAATTCCTTTGGAATCCGTTGGATTTTGATACGCCGTATTTGGCATAAAATTCAAACTTCAATAGCCCAATTACAAGTTCAAAGAAACCTGCAAGTGCACAATTTACAACCACTACATGTGGAACATATATGGCAACAACGTAACCACCACATGTGGTTACTTTCATTCAACCATCACAAATGTTTTAGTTGTGCACAATCACACAAAATTCAAGTTCTAGCTAGCTAGTTCAAACTCACTACAGAGTTTTAACAATCTCAAACCATTGTAATCCACACATAACAATGCAACATAAAAATCACGCAATGTTCAAAGTTCTAATAGTTGAAGTAGTTATAGTTAAGGTCCTGATCATACCCAAGATTCTCGCCACCTAAATCAGACCCATTGTCATCATCATCATCATCATCATCATCATCATCATCATCATCTTGGCATTCAGGTTGAGGAGAAGGAGGAGGAGGAGGAGGGGCATAATAAGTAGAATTACAGTACTGTCGAGGGCACGAAGAAGGCGATGGACGAGATCTAGAGCCAGATGCTTATTGAGATCTAATGAACTCACTTAGTGTGTTTTTGCACCCCTGTAAAGCTTGTCGAGAGTTACAAATTTAACCACTACTTCGGTTATTAAATAATTTTTATAGCATAGGGAAGTAGGGGTCGATCCACGAGGAAAGATTGTTGTAAAAGGCTAGCTTAATCCTAAATGATTTTACTAATCCAATTTATTAAGTCTAATATTAGTAATTCTAAAATAATTACAATCTAATAATTAAAAATCTAACAAAATACCCAATAATGTTCCTAAATATTCTAAATCATATTCTGGAAATAAAACAGTAAAAATATTTCCTAAATAATCTAGAAAAATAAAATCAGAATAGTAACTGAAATTCTAATTAAAAATCAATAACAGTAACTAATAATCAGAAAATAATTATTAAAAATATCAAACAGTAACCTAAAAGATTATTCTTCCGGTATATAATCTTATAACTCCTCAATTGTTTCCAAATAATTTCAGAGAAATCAAAACTGAAAATTACCACAGAATATCAATGCAGAATATTAGATCTGAAATTAGAAATAAAATAATCTACATAAATATAAATACGAAAATAATTAAGAAAATTACCCTAATTCTAGGACACAATTTTCTGGACTTAACAACACCTAAAAATCGTAAATTAAAATTGAAAATCGAAAATTTCAGAATTGATTACCTAAAAACCTGCACATGCCAATTTCACAAAATAAATCTGAAAAATTATCAAATAATTTTCAAAAATTACGAAATTGAATATGGGCAGATTAGGACACTATATAAACCCTAGGAATTAATTAAAATCGAAAAATAACCAAAATAACTATTTTTAGTCTGAGTTCTAACAAACCGGTAATTAAATACTAGAACTAAATATAAATCAA
>JACYFF010010365.1:101429449-101449334 GCA_017589665.1 Selenicereus undatus | reverse complement strand
AAGAGAAGAAGGGTGGGTTGATGATGCTGTGAGGAGAGGGAGGGTGCGTTGATGCTGATGGTGATGAGGCTGCGTGAAAGAGAAGAAGGGGGGTGATGATGAAGGAAGATGTTGGTGATGGGTGAGGAGATTGAAGATGGGTAGGCGATGTGAGGGTGTATGTGTGTGGTGAGGAAGAAGAAGTGCGTGGGGGAGGAAGTGAAGGTGTAGCAGGCGTGTAGTTGGGATGTGGTGGTGAGTGATGAGGACGGTGATGCGTGAGGGGCTGAAGAAGGTGGTGCTGATAGGGAAGGAGGAAGAAGGTCGTGGGTTTATTAATAGGATGAGGGTTTAGGGCTTTTGCTTAGGTTTTCTTCTCCTCTTTTTCTTAGATTTCTTCTTCTTCAAGACTTGTAGCTTTTTACCAATTCTTGAAACCCTAGCCTAATGTAATAATTCTGAAAATAATAATTTTCATAAATATTATTTTTGGACCGTCTTCTAGCCAAGTGTGTAAAACCCGAGCTTCTACGTCCCATCTTCTCCTCTTTATTAAATTAATACTAACCCTGAAAAATATATAAAACAAGACAAATTAAATGAAATAATATATATAATATATTCAAAATAATTATAAAAATAATGCATGATTTTTGACTTAACAACCCCACTAAGTTGTTAACTCAACATCATGACTTTCTCTTCTAAATGACAGTTCCTCTCTTCTGTTATGCGGTTTTTCTCCGCCATTGTACTTAGTTCATTGTTCAATTGCGTGATTGTCTCTTGCACATCAGGCTCCTGATTTCGACTACCTCTGGATGTTGTTGTGGACTTGAACATATGTCTCACTTTCACTTCTTTTGAACCTAGCCTATACACACGCCCCTTTTTGTTTAAATTGCCTTGCACACAAAGCTCTGTCTCAGATGAAATTTCATATGGATCGGAGCTAGGATCTATAGAAGATTGAGATTTTTTGATTTGTTTCTATTTCTGTTGATGCTTCGTCTATAAGATAAAATTGCAAATATTACGTGTTGCAAATATAGCATTAAAATCGGGAGAGTGGGATGATTTTTTAACACATAAAAAATAAAGGTAACTTACATATGTTTTCCAGATTTCTTATCAACCCATGTGTTGGCGTGCTCATATTGATGAGTGTTTTTAAAAAGCTCTATCACAGTCGGCTCCCTATTAAGTTTCTTGGCCTATACAATATGTAAATAAGTTAAAATAGATGAGAGTTCTTCCAACTTTTGTAAAACCTATAGAAATTATTGAATGCAAAAATTAATGAACCACTTAACAAACGTCTCTTTTGCTCACTTAATGGGATCGAACCATATGTATGCAAAGAAGGACCTAAGCCATCCTGCTCACTATTCCAGTTCTTCGCTTGTGCACTCATTTTTTGAAATTTTTCGAAAGTCCAATTTTCTTGAAGTGACTTCCAGGTGCTGTCAGACAACCACGGTAGCTGCTTGTTCTTCTTTCTCAGCTCCCCAAATGTATTTTTCAATCTACTAGCTCCTTTCTCCTCAAAATTCCTCCTAATATGAGAGTCATGTTTCTGAGCCCAATAGAAATGCTTCTGTAAAATAAAAGTCAGCAAAACATAAATAATGTTTTCACCAAGAATATATTTATAGTTATAACAAACTTAGTAATTTATCTTACCTTGAACTCATTAAACCATAAATCCCGCTGTGATTTAAGAACTTTATCCCATGATGGCCACGACTCAAAATATTTGCTTACAAAATATCTTTCCAATTTCAAACACCACATCATAGGGAAAAAAGCTTGCAAATAACAAACACACAGTTGGAAATTTGTGTTTATAATAAACAATTAGATATATGTTTTTGTTCTTAATATACATAGATAGAAAAGTATAACCACTTATTCTTTACCATCTAGCTTGATGAGCATCTTATTGGACGTGCTCCCATGGCTTGAAGCATCTTTACTATGATCCTGACTCCTTTCTTCATTTTTAGGTGGAATGCATGGTGCAATCGGGATATAGGAGCCAAATTGGTTGACCATAAATGCTCCTGGAGTTTGAGTGGTAGGAGGTCTTTATGACTGAAAGAAAGACATGTCAACATTGGGGGAACATAGAAGTTTGAGGTATATTTTTGGTGAATTGTATATTTTGGATGTTATTGGGATCAAGAAAAGCGTTGTAAGCGATCTCATTAATGTTTTGCCATCCTTGAAAATCCTCTTCTTGTCTATGATTATTATGACATCTTCCCCAATTTCTACCATGTCCACCACCGCATTGACGTTGTATACCTAACATCTTTGTGACAAACATACAAAGTATAGTGATCAAATAATATAAGTGACAACAAATAAATAATTTCACCAAATCAAACCATGACAATTGTACTAAAGCACTAAAGATAGCATTGTTGAACAAAGTCTACATGTATATAATGTGAAAGTACTTAAATTGACTTCATATATAATTTGGAAGGAGCTAGCCTACTCATCATCCTCAATTTCATTATCATCATCAGAGTCTTCAATATGGACATCTATTTCATCTTCAGTATCTTCATAATCATCATCCCACTCCTCTTTTTCTCTTCCCTCGTTTGCAGTATCTTCATTAACGTCTTCAATGCCTTCTACTTCAGTCAACAAAGTTGCAGGAATTATATCATTCATCGGTGTCATGTGAGACACATGTTCCTCTTGAAATGCAACTAATAAAGTGAATTCATTATTCACTTTTGTCTAGGTTTGTTTGGTGCGACAACCCACCAATTAGATTTCTCTCTTATTCCATTTGGCACACATGTACACTACTTGGGTTGCAGAAGTAGCAAATATGAATGGATCATATTTTCTATATCTTCGTGTACCATTCACCTCTACAAATGGACATAGTTTGGGCAACGTGTTTGTTGAGGGATGTTATCAAACCAATCACACCTAAACAACATACATTGTTTTTAAGTGGTTCTCCATAATAATCATCCTCAAATCCACCTTCCTGCTCTCTTTCACGCAAATGCCATAATTGTAAGTCTTTTTCCCTTCACATCTTTTCTATGTGTGAAATGGAAATCGATTGACTCTAAACGCAGACCAACATGTCACTTTTCTTAAGGCAGTTGAGCCAAATGGTATATGTGTATTCGTGTTCATTTTAAAGATTTGTACAATTTTAAGCTATATTTTAATCAACATGGAAAGCATATAATATAAGATGTCGTGAATTAGCTAAATATATAATATAAGGTGTAAATTTAAGCTTTTACTGCTTTTTTGAACAACCAAATAAACTCGGCCTCAATCATAGCATCTACCTCCATGTCCGTTGAAGTTGGATTTTCATGTAATTTTTATTATTTGAATATACTGTACATATGGTATTCATTAGCAAGATGTTTGAATACAACAAAAGGTGAAGATTGAACTTACTTTATATAAGGTGTAAATTTTATTATATAACTTACTTTATATAAGGTTGAACTTCATTATCATTCAAAAAAATGTGAAGGTGTGCAATGTGCAACTTTTCATCAGCTAGGTACCTCTGTGTATGACTTCCCATTGGAGTACCTTGGGTTTTAGAAACTGATAACGTTGGCTGAATTTGTGGATCGTAATTGTCATCCTCATTATGTCGACATCTTGTGCGCATTGAAGGCATATTAGAGCCAAAGTAATACGAAGAAAACTATGATATCTCAAAAACCAGGTATGTTTCGGCCATTAACCCTTCAGGATATGTTTTGTTTTTTATATTCTTCTTAAGCCAACCAAAGTACCTAAAATATAATAACTTCTATGAATATTTCAATATAACTCTAGATTTACATTTACATGACTGACCAAAATTTAATATTCAAATTTACCTTTTAAATGAATACATCCATTGATATTGCACCGGACTGCCTAGGTGTGCTTCTTTTGCCAAATGTATAGGTAAGTGCTCCATGACATTGAAGGATCCTAGAGGAAAAAATCTCTCCAATTTACAAAGTATGATGCTTATATTGTGTTACATTTTCTGTAACTTATCGACCCTTAACACTGTTGAGCAAAGAGTTCTAAAGTATTCACTTAACCTAACAACGGGTTCTAATACATCATTTGATAAGGCACGAAATACTATTTCCATAAGCCTCTGCAAAAACACATGACAATCATGACTCTTCATGCTTTGAGACTTTACAGACTTCATATCTACGCGATTCCCAATGTTAGAGCAATAAGCATCAGACATTGTAAGTTGTTGTGCCCACTCACATACCCCATTTCTTTTGTCCAAAGAAAGGGTGTATGAAGCCTTGGGTTTTATTGTTCTTCCATTAACACTATATTTTAGATTGAGCTCACTACAATCACAAATCTCTGCCATATCCAACCAACATCATCCTTTGTTTTGCCAGGTACATCCATGACAGTGTTAATGATGTTATCTTCTCTATGTGCATTATGTCCAAGTTGTGATGTAGTAGCTAATCTCTCCAATAAGGTAACTCCTAAAAGATGGTTTGCTTGGTCCAGTAATAAAGATTTTTCTTAAAACCTGGGATTACGAAATCTCTATGAGTGGTTACTTTTAGAAGATTCTGAACCTCATGGTATAGTTCCTCTCCATTTTTTTTAGATGGAGGACCACCTTTTACGACTTTTCCGTTAGAAAATGCAGTTCGATTTTTTTGAAACGCATGATGCCTGGGCAAGAATTGACGGTGGCAGTTAAACCAGGATGGTTTGCTCACATGTTTCAAATGTGTTGCCTTCAACTTATCGATACAAACAGGGCAACTCAAAACACCATGAGTGCTCCATCCAGATAACACTTCAAGGGCTAGGAAGTTATTTATTGTTAACAGTAATGCAGCTCTCATCAAGAAGTTCTACCTCACTGAAATGCCAAAAGTTTGACACCATCCCATAGAGTTCTCAGTTCATCAATCAAAGGTTACAGGTACACATCTATTTTGTTCTTCAGATTTGCTGGACCAGGTATAATGTAAGTTAAGAACATGTATGGTATTGTCATGCACATATCTGAAGGAAGGTTGTAAGGTGTCACAATTATAGGTCAAATTGAATAAAACCGTGCAAATTGTGAGAATGGGCTAAACCCATCTGCACACAAACCAAGTCTCACATTGCAAGGCTCAACAACAAAAGTCGAATGTCTGTGATCAAAATGTTTCCATGTTTCCCTATATGATGTGTGACAAAGAACACCATCCTCACGCCTATTGTTATGATGTCATCTCATGTGTTCAACTGTGTTTCTTGAGGCATAAGGATGTTGTAACCTAGGTGACAAAGGGAAGTAGAATATTTTCACATATGATTTTGGCTTGTTCCTATTATCACCTGACTTCTTTGGCTTCCATCTTGGCAAATCACAAAATTTACACTTTTCAAGTACAAAATCCTCCTTAAAGTAAAGCATACATCCACTGCAACAACAATCAATCGTTTGCACATCTATACACAAACTTCGAACCTTCCTTTTCAACTCTGAGTAATTTTTCAACACACAATTGTCTGCTAGACAACTCTCATGCATTAACTGCATCACCTCATTAAAATAATTTTGAGGTTAGTTAGATTTGATACCCATCAATCTGGCAGTATTTGACAGTTCAGTTTGGTAAGTACACCCTTCCCATAAAGGTCTTTGAGCAGCTTGAAGCATATCATAGAATGGTTAAGCTTCTGCATTTGGTTGCTCATTTGCATAATCTTCATTAGTAAGTATGACATCGTTCATCATTGCTCCAACACGATCCACAAATGGTTCAGTGTTATCAAAGTGCATATCACTTGGAACCATGTGTTCATACAAGTTCTGTGCGTTGCTATTTCCAACATTGTCATATTCAGTAGCTTCTATCTCCCAATGAAATGTCCAATACCAATAGCCTTTAACAAAATTGTTTTGGTACAAGTGTGATTTCATATCATCAGGTTCTCTATAAGCTTTGTTTTGACATTTGGCAAAAGGACATCTATAATACCCATTATTTATGAACTCCATTTGACTTCTTGCAAATTGATCAAATAATTCAACTCCTGAAAATTCTTGCTTATACCCTTTTCTGTCTGATAAAAATCTTTTATACATCTACCTCCGATGGGGTGATCCATCCATATTATCCATTGTTCACCATTAAAAATGTATATGTAAATTGGTTATTTATAATTATGGACATAATTATTACATTTTACTTCATATATAGCTAAATTAATGATTTACTTATTATTATAGCATTTCAACATATGTTGTATTTAATATACAATGGACAAAAATAACATATTATGACAATTAAGTTAGGATATAAACTTATTCAAATGTCTGAAATTGCAGTCTAAACTTGTGACATTCACACCAACAATAACGACATTCACATCAACAATAACGTATTTTTTTCCCTTTCACAATATGTTTTCTCTTATGACCCATCTCCTTCATATTAATCATCCACAAAAATTACAACTTAAAATATTTACAGAATAATAATCTATTATTTAATATATGTAACAACATAAAATATTTCGACATTTAACAAACAATTTGTTAAATTCTAGGCCTAATTAGCATAGGGAATAAAAATTACAAAAATTATCCAAATCATATGTAACAATATAAAACATTTCAACATTTACGGAATAATAATCTAATATTTGCTTGTTAACTGTTCACTACCAATCCTAACCATGATAACATTCAAACCATTATTTAACAAATTCATGACCGTTCATACTTTCATTGTTAACATTAAGCTCTACATAAAACTCTAGCAGAGGCTAGAAATTTATTTAATCTAATGCCCCAAAATACTCAGCAGTTTGGTGCTAGGGAGTCACAAGTCAAAAGGGTCAATGAGGTTGGGTCTAGTTCATATATAGAGAGTCAGTTATCTCGCATTACTGCTATGTTGAATAAGATTGTTACTGGGGGAGCGCAAAAAGCAGTCATATGTGACATTTGTTGTCTAGAGGGGCATCCTACTGATGCATGTCCTATACTTGAAGAGGGAAATATTAATATTGTCTATTATAACCAAGGTTAGAGGAGGTATGATCCCTCTTCAAACACCTATAATGAAGGATGGAGAGACCACCCTAACCTTAGGTATGGCCCTAAAACCAACCCACCTGTTTTTAACCAAACATCTTGTCAACCTTCTAGTCAAGATAGGACCAACTTCCTACTAGAACAAGTCCTTAGGAAGATGGATGATATGTTCCAGAGTATGGAAACAACTTTTAAGCAAGTTCAAGAGAGACAGGCTGCAGCTGATATCATAGTTAGCAACTTAAGTGCTCAAATGCAAAATAGGTTACCATCTCAGCCTTACGCTAACCATAAGGAGAATGTTAGTGCCATAACACTTAGGAGTGGGAAAGAGTTACAAGGGCCTAGGAAGAGTGGAGAGGTTGAGCCTGAGTTAGAGGTCAAAGGGGATGAACCAGAGTTGTACACAGAATCTAATCAAACTACTAAGGAAATAGGAGAGAATAAAAGAGAACCTCATAAGCCCATTCCACCTTTTCCTAGTAGATTTAGAAGCCCTACTTCTAAGGTAAATGAGGCTAACCAAGAGATCTTAGAGACATTTAGGAAGGTAGAGATCAACATACCTCTCCTTGATGCTATTAAACAGGTGTCTCGTTATGCTAAGTTCTTAAAAGAATTATGCACTACCAAGAGGAAGCTCATTGGTAATGAGAAGATAAGTGTGGGGGAAAATGTGTCTGCTGTTTTTCAAAGAAAACTTCCCCCTAAGTGTCAAGACCCTGGTGTGTTTTCTGTTCCTTGCAAAATAGGAAACCTTTGCTTTGATAAAGCTATGCTTGATTTAGGTGTCTCTATTAATGTTATGCCTAGATCTGTTTATGACAAACCAAACCTAGGCAAATTAAAGAAAACTGACATAGTGATTCAATTAGCTGATAGGAGCAACACTTATCCTGATGGAGTGTTAGAGGATGTTTTGGTTCAAGTGAATGAACTAGTGTTTCCTGCTGACTTTTATGTAATGAACATGGGTGAAGCATGTCATAATATTCCCATCTTGCTTGGCAGGCCATTTTTGAAAATAGCTATGACTAAAATTGATGTGCATGAAGGAACATTAACCATGCAATTTGATGGTGAAGTGATTAAATTTAATATTTTTGATGCCATGAGATTCCCTGCAGATGTGATGTAACACCCCGACCTCGTCGAGTCGTGTTACACGCCACAGTCCTTCCCCGAGAAGGACTGTTAAGGCAACATATTAAGACTTATTCATAACCTAACATAAAAGGAACTCAACACTTAAGTCACTATAACATAATTGAGTCTCAATTTTGACCCTCGGGTTACAGATGCCATTTTTTTTGTAAAAATTTCTGGGGCAAAACGGGCAGAGTTTCCCCTGAAAACTGACCGTTTCCCAGGCTTAAAGCCCTACATTTCAACCCTGCAATACAAATCAACAACCACAACAGCTCAACGGCTACACGCCGGAGTCCAAACTCTACGGGCCACACGCCCGGAGTACACAGAGTTTGCTATCATTCATAAACTTACAAGAAACAGGTTATTTACATAACTTTGCAACCTTTCCAACCACAATTGACAATACACAACAAAATCATAATTGTGGCAACCAAGACCAAGTAAATCTACCCTGGGCGCTCCACGCAGCAGTTACCTGAACCTGGGAAAAGGGGAAAGTAATGGGAGTGAGCAACCACCGCTCAGTGAGTAAACCCTCTCTCCCAAAACATACTTAAAATACATATAACTTACCAAAAGCCTTTCGTAATTCATTTTAGTTGAAGACTTACACATCATACATCATATTCATTCCATAAACCAAAGAAATCATAGACATACTAAAAAGTTAACTTCAATGAAATCATAAAGCATAAACCGTTGCGTGAAATCGTAAAGCATAAACCGTTGCGTAAATCCATAAACATAACAAACATAAACTTACTGAAAACATACGTAGTATCTTATTCACGTAAATGAGGAGACTAGACTCTTAGAGGTACTTTGTTACTGCCATCCCGAGTCGGCCAAACTCGAGCGGCAACATACGCCTATCCGGACAGACATCATACCATGCTGAGACATAATTTCATACATAGACTTCAGGCGGGAATCAAACCACCATCCCTGAATCTATCATAACATAACATACATAATACCAGGCGGGAACTAAGCCACCATCCCTGGGTCTCAGACTTAAGCTTAAAGTTTCTAGAGTAGCTCCTCCACGTATACATACACATAAACATAAACATTCATATACATACGTACCTTTTCATATATATGTCTTAGGAAGACATAAACATACTTAGACATAAACATACGTATTCGTAAACATACATACTTATACTTAAAACATAAACTTAAACATAAACATAGGCATTCGTAAACATACGTAGTTATACTTAAACATAACTTAAACATAAACATAGGCATTCGTAAACATACGTAGTTATACTTAAACATAACTTAAACATAAACATAGGCATTCGTAAACATACGTACTTATACTTAGACATAACATAAGTATTCGTAAGGATACATACTTATACTTAATCATATATATATATATATATATATATATATATATATATATATATATATATATATATATCTTAAGAACGTATAACATTCATACATGTAAATACTTACATAAACATACATACTTAGAAGACAAACATGCTTATACTTTTCCGTACATAGGTTTTATGGACGTAAAACCTGAAAACATAATTTTCTTGCACCTTTAGCTTTAGGCAAACAACGAGAAACGCTTCTTAAAAGCACGGTGAGTATACTAACTCACGATTCAAAACCTGGGTAGTTACAATCATGCATTTCAAAGATATGATTCTCAATACGCAACTTCAGTTGCCCTTTTAAGACCGTTTCAACTCTTTTAAACGCAAAAGAATGAAATTGATGCAAAACCGATTTGTTTATGCAAGTTATGTAAGTTTAAATCATAATATCCGCAAGGGATAACGTGTTTAAAAACTAGTGAAAGCTTTAGTTACTATTCATAAATCGATTTTGCGAAAGGTTTAAAAACTTTCCATAATCGAACAATTGCAATAACATGTGAACTACTTTATGAAATACGTTTACAAGTTCATTTCTAACTTATAAGTTTAATAAAGACATACTTAGTTTGCTAAATCGTAAAAGAAGTTTGTTTCTGACTTAAAAGCGTCGTAAAAACGTAATTCGTTTGTTAAGTCGTAAAGCGATACTCGCTTCTAACTTGAAAACTTCGTAAAAACGTAATAGGTTTACTAAATCGTAAGGCGATACTAGTTTCTAACTTAAAAGTTTCGTAAAAATGTAATTAGTTTGCTAAATCGTAAAACGATACTCGTTTGAAACATAACGGGTTTAGTTAATGCTTAATTCAAACTCAAGTCGAACTAAGTTCGAAACTTAAAAGCTTCTTATTAAAGTTATAAGCTTAAAAGCTTCTTATATAAGTTATAAGTTTGTTATTCCATAAATCGACTTCATTTAAAACTTCAAAACTTCTTTAAAACATAATAAGCGTTTTACGTCGTATAAGAAACTTCTCATAGATGTAAAACATTTGCTAATTTGTAAAACAACTTCATTTTTAACTTAAAAGCCCTTTTAAACACACAATGCGTTTATTAACTTGTGAAACGACCTTACTTTAGCCTTAAAAACTTCTTATAAAGGTAACACATTTACTAATCGTAAAACAATTCAGTTCTCAACTAAAAGGCTCTTTATAAACATGCTAAGGTTGCCTAACCATAAACGACTTTGCTTCTAACTTGACAGTTTTGCTAAATCATAAAACTGACTTCATTTGTTTACAAACGTAATAAGCTTGCCCATAAACATAATAAGCTTAACTCACTTGACATGTTTGTCCACACATACATTCAAATACATATAACGACTTCAAATTAGCTTCTCGGGCGCAAATCACCAAAATTTATTCAAATCGATACTAAACTTATGGAACTCACTTCCAATTAAAGCCTACTTCTTCCAGCTTGATTGAAGCTAGGCATATATAGCTCTCTTCGAATTAACCTCATTAGCATAAGTCACCCAAGTTGATTCGAATCGAAGCTAAACACATTTAACTCACTTCGAATTCACCCAAATTGATTCAATTCAACGCTAAACATAAATAATTCACTTCGAATTAACATATTACGCATAATTCACCCAAATTGATTCGAATCGAAGCTAAACACATTTAACTCACTTCGAATTCACCCAAATTGATTCAATTCAACGCCAAACATAAATAATTCACTTCGAATTAACATATTACGCATAATTCACCCAAATTGATTCGAATCGAAGCTAAACACATTTAACTCACTTCGAATTCACCCAAATTGATTCAATTCAACGCTAAACATAAATAATTCACTTCGAATTAACATAATACGCATAATTCACCCAAATTGATTCGAATCGAAACTAAACACATATAACTCACTTCGAATTCACCCAAATGGATTCAACTCGAAACTAAACGCTTATAATTCACTTCAAATACGTATCTCTAGCATAATTCATACTTTTTAGGCATAAATACTTATAATTAGCAAATCCATAAACTTGGTAATCATACGAAATTCTTAAAATAAGTGGGATTAAAGGATTACCCACCACGAATCCAAGCTTTATGTGTCCAAGTTGGCTAGTTTGAAGCTAAATTTGAACTCCGAACGCCCAGAAATCCGGTTGCCTTCGCGTGGGATTCGGACACCACCAAACCCGAAACCCTAACTCACAATTTCTGGAGAAATCAACCACAATTAGGGAGAATCTAGGTCAAGAATACACTTATGAATGAATGAGGGGTTCGAATTCACCTTGCATGCCCCAAGTTCACCGGCGTTCGACCGGTTCTTCGCCGGATTTTCGTCCCTGCCCGTGGCCGTTTCTGGCCTAGCCACGCGTGGGGTGGGTCGCCGGCAGCTAGGTGGGCGTCGCCCGGTGGTCCGGTTAGGCCTGGGCGCGGCGTGGCAGCGAGGGAAAGCGGCGAGGGTGTGTGGAGAGTTGTAAGGGTGTCGGGGGAGGAAGAAGGAGGAGGAGAGAGAGAGGGGGCCGGTCGGGGGTTTCACGCAGAGGGGGAAGGAGAAGAAGAAATAAGGGGGGGGGGGGTAAAATTACGGTTTTGCCCTTCCCTTATTTCTATTATTTACGCGATAGTCCCAACCTTAACACTGCTAGTCTAATTCGTAACCGATTCCTAAACCCAAATCCATAATATGGTCCTTCATCAACTATTCGTTCCCAAATCTATCCAGGTTCGATTTAATATCATCGAACTACTTTCAAGACTGAAGGGTATTTAGGTAGACCACTTCAACCCAACAGGCATAAAATTCATTGAACGCATACGACGAAACTCCGGGTCTCACATTCTCCCTCTACTTATAAAAAGTTTCGTCCTCGAAACTTATACACTTTGGTCACAAGATACAATATAAATCCATAATTCAGAGATACTTATATAAAGGGAAATACTTAAAGGAAAGATTCTTACCGACTTTCATTCAGGTCTTAGAGCTGTGAGCTTGGTGGAGTCATTTTCTGGCTTGGAGGTTGTTGCCGCCTTGCTTATTTGCTTCATCATGAAAATGTTGTTACTTCATCATGAAAATGTTGTGAGGTTGATAAATAAACTCTCTAAGAATAGTTAGATGTTTAGCAGATATTCACTTATTGAAAGAAAAACTAATTAATTCAATAACACTGTTTTTCTTAAGCAACCCCAGACCTAGTATGAATATCATAAGTATGCATGATTTTATAAGAAAAGAAAGGATGTCAACTTTAGGTCGAGTCTAAGATTTCTTTGCACGAGGACGTCTAAAGTCTAAGTGTGGGGGAATTTGTTAAGCCATTAATCATGCATCGTTTTATTAATTATTTTGATTATATTTTACACATTATTGCATTTAATTTACTTTATTTTATATATTTTCCAGGTTATGCATTAATAAAATAAAAAGGAGAAGACAAGACATCGAAGCTCCGATTTTACACGATTTGCTGAAAAGACGGTCCAATAATAATTCATGGAAAATATTATTTCTATGATTATTTAATTGGACTAGGGTTTCAAGAATTGGAATAAGGCTAGAAGTCTCGAGTGAGAAGAAGTCTAAGGAAGAGAGGAAGGAAATCCTAATATACTAAACCTAACCTCCCTCACTTTATTTATATAAACCCACGGCTACACAAAAATTATGCACGACTGCCTTTCACTTGTCCGTCACACCACCCTCCATCACGCCTATCCTCACCACCATACCTCCTCACGCCACCATCTCCTTCAACGCAAAATCTCACGGCTAACCCCTCCTCCATAATCATAAATCATCATCTCCAACATCTCAACCTCCCCACACCTTCTTCATCTCCTACCGTCAATAACATTTATCATTCATCATCACCATATCATCACAATCTTCATTCCTCGCGGGTTCACGTCTTCATCGTTTATCATCATCATCATAATCGTAAACCTCCCACACTTGCACGTTGCTCTATTGTCAAGTTTTTGTTTTATTTGTTATTTTTATTTTGTTTAATTAGCTTAAACTCTCTATATTATTGGGACATAAATAGGTTGAATGAATTTTGTGATGTTATTTTTAGTATGAGTGAATAATCTTTTTATGCTTAGTATAATCTTCTTGAAGCCATGCTAAATTAATTATGTTGAAACAAGTTTTATGCTTTATTGCCTAGTTGATTCATATTCATGATTCTATAGCGATTAACGTTTATCGTTTATGATATTCGTGTTAACTTAATTAGAATGCATGCTAGTTAGTTTAATATGATTTCGATTGATAGTTTAGAAGACTATAATACGTAAAAGTTATAGTCTTTTATGCTTAGGTATCACCCTAATTAATCATGAATGGCTCAAACCCATATCTTTTAATTAGGTAATCGCTTTAGATCTTTGTTAAATCGATTTGCTGGTAAATTGGTTACAAAATGTTAAATGATGTTTTTCTAAAACGTAATGCTCTAGTTTCATTAAATTCTTGCGCTGGTGTGAGGGTTATCAAAATTAATAGGGTTTATATTAGGGCTTGACCTAATTAAACTAGAATTTAAGGAAAAACGAGGAAGAACCGCTGGTGGATGTTTTTTATAGTTTAAATCATGAATGAAATTAACTTGTGTGTTAATGATAAATATTAATTTGCATGGTGGACTGAGATTATACTAAGTATCCTTCATAAATTTGACAACTTTTGATCATTATTTATTGCTTAGAGTTAATTTGATTAGTTTGTTAATTTTTGTTCTATTTTTATTAGCTTCAATATAATTTCAATCGACCCCCCCCCAAAGTATAGTATTTTAGGAGCGTCTAGGTAATTTTAGATAGTTTAGATTTTGATTTTTATAGTGGTTATAATTTTAGATTGATTTATATTCAGTTTTAGTATTTAATTATCAGCTTGTTAGAAATTAGACTAAAAATAGTTATTTTTGTTCTTTTTCGATTTTTATTAGTTCCTAGAGTTTATAGAGTGTCCTAGTCTTCCCATATTTAATTTCGTAATTTTTGGAAGATATTTGATAATTTTTCAGAATTATTTTGTTAAATTGATATGTGCAGGTTTTTAGGTTATTAATTCTGAAAAATTCGATTTTAATTATTAATTCACGTTTATTTAGGTATTGTTAAGTCCAGAAAACTATGTCCTAGAATTAGGTTAGTTTTCTTAATTATTTTTGTATTTATATTTATGCAGATTATTTTATTTCTAATTTCAGATTTAATATTCTGCATTGATATTCTATGGTAATTTTCTGATTTGATTTTTCCGAAATTATTTGGATACATTTGAGGAGTTATAAGCTGATACACTTGAATAATAATATTTTAGGTTACTGTTTGCAGTTTTTAATATTTATTTTCTGATTATTATTTTCTATTTTGATTTTTAATTAGAATTTCAGTTACTATTCTGTTTTTATTTTTCTAAATTATTTAGGGAATATTTTTACTGTTTTATTTCCAGAATATGATCTAGAATATTTAGGAGCATCATTGGGTAGTTTTCTAGTTTTTTATTCATTAGATTAGAATTATTAAGATTAGACTTAATAAATTGGATTAGTAAAATCATTTAGGATTAAGCTAGCCTTTTACAGCAATCTTTCCTCGTGGATCGATCCCTACTTCCCTATGCTATAGAAAGTATTTCATAATCGATGTAGTGGTTAAATTTGTAACTCTCAACAAGCTTAACAATTACTATAACACTTAGCTTTTAAGAGCGTTTAGACTTGATTAGATGTAGTTAACGATAACCAAATTGTGAAATGAACATGCCTTTAGTCTAAGAGTATCTTGATTTTCAAATAATTTTTTAAATTCCTTTTTGTTTAGATACATAGGTATCATGTTTTGGGGGGTTTTTAATAGAAAAAAGGAAAAATTAATTAAAGAACAGTCATATAGTATCCACAATGTATATCTCCTAATAAAAGTAAATGTAAAATATCAACATAGATCCTTTTCTTGACGCTAACAACATTCTTGAACATAGGCATGTTCTTTTGGAGTTATCATCAGTAGTTATTGGTGTTTACTGCAGAAAATATTAAAACATGATGAAAGTTGCTGAAACATATTGAATCATGATGAACTGGTTTATATTATTAGAGACTAAATATGTTGAATTGTGATGAATGCTATTGAATTGCACTAAATTTTGCTAAATAATGATAAATTGTGCTGAATTATATTGAATTATGTTGAAAATTGTTGAAAGTAAATAATAAGTACTTATTATAGATCCAAAAGAATATGCTTTGTGATGATTTTTTACCCAAATGTCGGTGAGCTGCTGTAAAATTTCAAGGAGCAACTGCCTAATTGATGTTATAGATTAAACTTGATGGGAAAATTTTTATAACAAAGCTACATGAAATTCTATGGTTGATTCATTCTTTAATGAAAACATATATGTAGCGTTTGGTTGAAAGTAATGCAATCACTATGCAATGGAATCAACCATGTAATGCAATTGTTAGTGTAATGGAATGGGATAATAATTGCATTACAATGTTTGATTGCAAAGTCTTTACAAGTGTAATGGAATGAATTCATCTACAAACAATACTTAATTTTACACGTGACGTGAAGTACTTGCAATTCAATTCGCATTTTATTTTTGGCTATTTTAATTATTTGTAGCTTCATTGATAAATATCATCAAATATTTTGTCATCATGATTACGATATTTCGCATAAGAATTACATCACTCTATTTCTTATAGATTACAATAATGTAATATTGTTCAAGTTTACTAAGTAGAGAGAAAATGATGATGATGATGACAACGACGTGAGAGAGAGAGAGAGAGAGAGAGAGAGATGGGATTTGTAGCTTCAAGTTTACTAGCAACCCCAACTTTAACTCTATTTGGTATTAACATACCACCTCCGAGTTAGATGGGATTTGGCTAAAAAATGCAAGTATATTACACATATAATTACATATAGTCATGTAATTCTTGCATTTTAAACCAATGCAATAGTATGCCACTATAGAATTCTCGCATTCCATGGAGTCAAACTTCACACAACTCGTTGGTGGTATCCTAAAGTTAAATAGATTTAAAGTTGGAACTATCGGTCGCGAGTAAAAAAAGTTCATATTATTTTTATCCAATACCCTTAAAATTTATATTATTAGCATCAACAATTCATAAATAAAACTTTTAAAAAGCATGAAAATTGGGGTTTCTTACAAGCAATTGTGGATTGGATGATGGTAGTCTTACTGCGGTGGATAAATGATAGGGTTTTCCATGGAAAAATAGATTTTTTGAGAGAGAAAGAGGAGTCAACTAGGAAGTGTTGTCAAGAGCTTCTTTTTTTTTTTTGGGTGAAAAGAATCATATTGCCTTTTTAGTTTCATTTTTTTTTGCAGGTGTTAAAATTTAAATTATACGTATATTTGACCCCTAATCCTCCTTGGTTGAAATCCGGGTTCCTCCACCTATGGCAAAGTCTATATCATACACCCGGATGTATGTACTCTCATAAGTCACATAAGTAAAATATATGTTAATAACCGCTCATGTGACAAATACATATTGAAAAATATATATTTATATGGTAATAGGAGTATAAACACTCAGATGTATATAATAATTTGTCGTAAAATTTAGCAAGTTGTGGGCATGCTTGTTGCACTCGTTGATAACACATGACCATTGTCGACTTTTGACCACTATCTCTTACGGTTCTCTTTGTCGCTCTTTACCACTCGATCTATTTTTTTACTGCTCCGATCGCTCCTCATTAATTCGTAGGGGTAATGCAAAACCATGTTAAAAAAAGAACCAAAAAAATTGAACGACGATTAAGTAATAATTCTAGCGTAAAATTTGATCAAAACATGATAGGCTTATTGAAATTTTGGTATGAATGATCATAGATGAACCGAAAATATCTGTTTTATGTTTTGTAATAGAACTCCAAATGGCAAATCAATTTTGGATTTTTGTGATAATACCTGCAATGGGGTGTTTGTTTTTGTTTGCGTTTTAATCAAACCAACGTTAGTCAATAATGTGATTGATTACAAAATTTAATTTCCCTTCTATTAATTGTTATGATTAATATCCCTTGCTCTTAGTCGTTACTGCTACCATTAATATCAGGTAGTGTTTGCTTAATTAGAAGGAAAATGATTTTTCCGGAAAGTCATTTTCCATGGAAAATATTTTTCCAAAAAAAATTGATTTTCATGTCAAATTTTCAGTCGTTTAGTATAAGATAAATCATTTTTCATTAAAAAAAAAAAGTCAACTGAATTGTTTAAGTGGCGAAAAATATTGACTGAATATGGTCGTAGTAGAGATAAATGTTGATCGAATAAAGGAATGTTGAGCTTAAAATTCATATTTGAGCTTTTTGAAAAATATTTTCTATTGAATAATCAAGTTTTGATCTAAACCGTTGAAATTGGTTTAATGACAAAAACATTAACTGAATTATTTCAGTGACAAAAAATATAGATTGAATTATCATAGCGAAGAAAAGTGGTCATCGAATGAAGGAATGTCATGCTCAAAAATATGAATTTGAGCCTATTTTAATCTTTCATATCCAATTATCAAGTTTTAATCCAAACCGTGGAAATTGTTCTAGTGGTGAAAAACATTGACTACATTATTTAAGTGGCGAAAATATCGATTAAATTGTCGTGGTGGAAAAAAATGTTGACCAAATGAAAGAACGTGAATCTCAAAATTTGAATTTGAGCTTATTTTAATATTTTCTATCTGATGATCAAATTCCAATCTAAATCATTGAAATTATTCTAGTGGCGAATCAACTGAATTGTTTTAGTGACAAAAATATCAATTAAATTGTCGCGGCAGAGATAAATGTTGACCAAATGAAAGTAATTTGAGATCAAAATCTAGATTTGAGTTTATTTTAATCTTTCTCATCATACAGTCAAATTTCGATCTAAAGTAATATAGATATAGACGAATTTCAAAAACGGTGTGAACAACTTTATCATTTTTGCTGATCATGCTTGTGACTTGTACTTTCACCTGCTAGGAATATTAGTTTCATCAACTGAAGTTTACATACATATTTTCTCACTCATGCCGATATTGTCAACTTCTTGTATAAAGGCCCGCTCCATATTCCAAAACACCAATCCTACATAAACTTAAATAATGTAATCTCGATTTGAGCAAACACAATATACAATATGGACAAATAAGCAACAAATTAAGGCAATTTCAATAGTAATTATGAACACGTTGAAAAGATTAAACAACAATCTACCATATAGTATGAACAAAATTTTCCATCTATATGATCAATTTTGCAAATTTTACTGAACAATCCAACTATCTAAATTGAACAACATAGCCAAAAAAAATAAATGATTAAGCTTCCCACCAAAAAAAAAATAATAGAAATTGTCCAAAAACTAGCTTGATTTAATTGTCTTTGATTTTCTTGGTTCAATATCAGTCATATAGATATGAAGAAATTTAACAAAGAATATTAACCATTTTTTCATTTTAATAGAATATTCTTATAACTTATATTATATAATTGATTAAACAAAAAATAATTATGTTTTTCTAAGTGAACATTCGATGTAGCAAAATAAATTTAAGGTAACACAAAATGTGATCAAACTTATCAATTTTTTTTTAATAAGTTCAATAAGATGCTAATTTATTTATTTAATTTTGCCTAGTTTTGATCATATAAACATGAACAAGGGTAACATACTATATGAACAATTTATAAACTTATCTTGAATAATCATAAGAGATTTGTATTTACACAATATATGAACAATTTATAAACTTATCTTGGGCAATCATAAGAGATTTGTATTCACACAACTATGGCTTTGAATTAATAAACTTGAACAACTTACAAATTTATGTGGAATGGTTTAAAAATAAAATTGAAACAATGGTAACATAGATCATGAGAGCTAAAAACCCCGAGGTAAATAAAACACACAATACAATACTATATATTCTTTTATTTACACAAATATGACTCCGTATTCTATTTCTAATGACTCAATTATTTAACCACTTACCAATTTGATCCATTGGTAATTGTTCTTCTTCTAACTATTGTTGTATTGCTTCATCGATTTTATTGTTCAAGAATCATGATTGTGAGTGAATATGTTGTCAATCTTAAGATATGGAAAGAGAAAGAGGGAGTCTGATTTTTCCCCTCTAAAGTTGTGGGCAAATTATCACATACACCTAGGAGTACATGCTTCTATATATATTTTATATATATATTTTTTGGGGTGTATTTGTCATATAAACTTATGT
>JACYFF010010365.1:101392719-101402883 GCA_017589665.1 Selenicereus undatus | reverse complement strand
TTTCCTCAAAATACACTCAACTCTTAGTCACCAAATATTTAGTACAATAGTTTGTAACAAATATTCAAGGCTCTTCTTTTTGTTCACTGTCTCAATATAACTCGGGAAATGAACTCAATGTTGTGATATTTTTCGCACTCCAACTTGTCTGATCAGCTCATCTATTTATAGCTTTTCATGGACGTGCACTGTGAAGGCAACTCTTGCTCAGAATATTCTGATGCTGATTTTCAGGATTCTGATTTGATATTATCTTTGTTTCTGATTTGTTTGCCTTCTCTCGTGTGATACTTGGCGTGATCTTTGATGATGTCATTCAGTTCTTGCCTTGCTGTACTTGCTTAATCAAAAAGATCAGTAGCTTAGTGATAGATATTTGTTTTAACAATTTCCTTGACAAAAGTATTCTTGCCTAACTTATCTTTGACAAGTGGTTCTTCTATGGCATGTGGCAATCTTTGTGGAAATTGCTTTTTCTCAAGGATTAAGGCAATCAGGCAATCCTCATATTCTTTCCTTGTATGCGAGATCAAATGACCATCAGGATCATATATTTTTATTTGCTATGTCCTCATGATATTTTTGCTCATTTTTCTAAATATTGCTTTGTTTTTTATATGAATTTACACATTTAACAAGGGGTTGTGTATGTTTCTAAATTCCTATTTTTGTATACTAGTCCTCAATTAATTTTCGTGTTTCATCAAAATATTTTAGCCATGAATATATCCAACAATCTCCCCCTTTTTGATGAAAGATAAAATTAATTTTAGTGGCGCCTTTTTGTTTGCTATGCCAGTTTTGTTATACTTTGTCAAAGCATACTCTATTGTCTATGGATGAATGCAACTTAAGTTTGTAACTATTTTCATGGCTTAGTGGAGCAATATGAGCAGTCAACGTTTGTTCTTAACGCTGGAGTTTTAAGCCAGCACAATGGAAATGTGACTGGGAAATATAACATTAGCAAAATAAGGCTTATAGCTATTAATCCATACTTTGATAAGAAAATTCAATATTAGAGCAATTTAACATAGCAATTGTAACAAAGCAAGTAACATAGTAGCCTAGATACGGCTAGAGAGTATAACGATAAATCCATACTTTCTCCCCCTCTTTCATAAAAAAGGAAGGAAATATAGATCACAAAAAAAATGTTTGAGCTGACCATCAAGATAGAGATGAAGCAAAGAGAAGGGGGATCACGGCGTGGATGGGGAGGCTTGGCTAGCAGCTCGAATGGATTGAGTGGCAAGGTTGGCACAGTGGGTGTGTTCTGTCGTGGACAGGGGGACACCTTTGAGAGCACAGTGCTGAGTGACACTACTCATGCGGAGAAGATCATCCACTTTGTGATTGAGCCTGGTAAACTGCTTGGCAATAGAGGAGTGTATGTCAGTGATGCGGTTGTGCAAAGTAGCTTGATTGTGAGCAATACCATCCAGAATATCGAAGTGCTGGACAAGGATGTAGTCAAGTTGATCCGCTGTTTCTTGGAGCTCATAGAGGCGTTCATCAAGGTCTTGAACCTGACCGATGAAGGAGGATGAAGAGGTGGCTTGAGGAGAGTGGAGTCGAGGCTTGACATGCTGACCAAAGCGTTTGGATACAGTTGCGAGCTCGTCGGGGGTCATGTCTTCCACAAATTTCCAATCCCCGGACTCAGTTTTGAAGAACTGAGCGTTCTTTAGGGAGGTAGGGATGATAACAGGGACTAGTTTGGTGTCTTGAAGTTCATGGGTGAGGCAGACTCTGAAGTGTTTGAACACAAGCGTCAGGAGGTTGGAGTAGGGCAACGGTGCAGGACGTTTTATGGAGCCAATTTTGGCGATGGTGCCAAGAAAGTAACGGGCAAAGTTGACAGGGCGACCAGTCATTAGCAGATAAATGAGTTCAAGGGTCTTGGTGTTAACACTGTCATTCGAATGGGACTTGGGCAGAATTGTGCGAGACAACAAACATGGGTCCTTTTTTAGGATGAGGTATGATAGATGAGCGGGGTTAGTCTGACTGTAAGGGTGTGCAAAGTCAGTTAAGCAGCGATTTCGGGCTTCAATCTGGGATAAAGAAGGCGAGGGTAAGGAGGGAAGGTCAAGGATGGAGTTCAAAACAGACTCAGTGATGGTGAATTTCGTGTGTTTAACTTGGCATTCCAGAGAGAGTGTGAGGCCAGACTTGACGACCCAAAGGTTAGCATAAAACATCCGAACCAATTAGGGGTAGGAGGTAATGCCTAAATCAAGCAGCTTCCCTCATGACTTTTCAATAGATACTAAATAAAGGTCAAGTTTTCAGCCAGAAAGGATTCAACATTCACACGTTTACAAGCATGGAGAGGCTGATTAACAAGTTGAGTCATAAATTTCTGGTGGCCAAGTGAAGAATGGAACTATGCAAGTGGAATTACCTCAGATTTTGCTGGTGCGATAGAGCGAGGTGATAGAGTGGAGGTGGGCGGCGAAGTGGCGAATGGTGTTCGATGAGCTACAGAGGTGGGGGTGTCAGCCGTGGAGATGGAGAACTCGTCTGCGGCGCAACGGATGCTGGAGGTGAGTGGGGAGACCGGCGGAGACGACGACGACTGAGTTGCGTCAGAGCTAGTGTCAGAAAGGGTGACGGGCGGTCCGACAGGTAGTAGAGGGGTGGTTCGATGGACCATTTTAACCGAAATTCGAGCGCAGCAGCGGAGGGGAGCTAACTGGTGGGCGGGTTTTCAAATAAGGGCGGTGGAGGGCGCCGGTTTTCGAGGGTTGGAGGATGAGGGTTTGAGACCTCTGGTTTTGGGTGCCATGGCAGAGCTTGGGGGTAAAGATAACAATGGAGGTGGAAGGTTGAGGAGGTCGTTATAGGAGCAAGCCGACCCGTGGAGCTGAATTTTGAGGTGAATGCACGAGATGGAGGAGATTGTGAAAAAATTGTGGGGGCTAAGTATGGTGAAGTTAAATGATTTGGGAAAAGATTAGGGGTGCTAAAATTGGAAGGCAAATGAGGGGGGTGCTCGGGTAAGAGAGCCGAAGGGAGGAGAGAGAGTGGGGAGTGAATTTGGGAAAGTAGGAGAGAGAAAAGGGGCTTGCAATAATTGTGATTAGGTTGCCATTGCTTGGGTAGAGGACTATTATTAATGCTGCTAGGGCAAGCATAGGAGAGGAATCAAATTTTGGTAATTCTAAAGGATAAAAATGGGTGAATCCTGATGGTGGTTCCACAGGAGAAAAATTATGAATTGATTTTCTCCAAGTGAACTTTGCTCAATTTAATGTGTGCTAGATTCATATGAAGGCATCGAAATAGATTTTCGAGCCACAAAAATTGAATCTAGGTGTAGTGAGATGCGTACCTGGTGTATATGCAAGGTGTCTTGTGATAATCATGAATTGTCCGTGAGAGAGTCTCATGTGTCCATAGCATACTTCATAAACTTGGTTAGTCATAAGAGAGGGCTCCCCCTCAATTCATGCATGTATATTTATCATGCCAAGTTCATGACGAATGTAGCTAAATCTGTCCTCACTGAGAGGTTTAGTGAAGACATCTACGAATTGAGAGTCAGTGGGTACAAATTCGAGAGTGACAGCACCTTTTTCAACATGGTGGCGAATAAAATGATGGCATACCTCGATATGTTTAGTTTGCGAATGTTGAACAGGATTTTTAGTAATATTGATGGCACTTTGATTATCACATTTTATAGGTACCTCTTTGAGATTGATTCCGAGATCCCGTAACTGCTGTTTAATCCACAATAGTTGAGTACAATAGGCACCAGCAGCGATGTATTCTGCTTTAGCTGTTGAAAGAGCAACGAGATTCTGCTTCTTGGAGTGCCAGGAGATTAGGCTTTGTCCAAGAAACTGACATGTTCCCGAGGTACTTTTTCGATCAACCTTATATCCTGCATAATCTGTATTAATGTATCCAACTAAAGACAAATCTCCCCCTCGAGGGTACCATAGTCCCAATTTTTTTGTTCCAGCTAGGTATCTAAAAATTCGTTTCACACATTTTAAATGAGATTCTTTAGGAGAGGCTTGAAACCTAGCACACAGACACACGCTGAACATAATGTCGGGACGACTAGCAGTAAGATAGAGTAGTGAACCGATCATGCCCCGATAAAGCTTTTCACAGACAGATTTTTCATCTTTGGCAAGATCTAATTTTTCATTAGAGGCCATTGGTGTTTTGGCGTGCTTAGCTTGATCCATTTTGTATTTCTTTATGAGCTCATTGATGTACTTGCATTGATTAATAAAGTTGCCATCTTTGCTTTGTTTAAGCTGAAGTCCCAAGAAGAATGTTATCTTCACTCATGAGATTCAAAAATTCTTCACATAAAGAGTTATTTGTGGCTCCGAATAATATATCGTCAACGTAAATTTGAATTATTAAAAAATATTTTCCTTTTGTTTTGGTGAACAGGGTTTTATCAATGTGACCTCTTTTAAAGTCATGATCTAAAAGAACTTTGCTTAGTCACTCATATCATGCCCTAGGAGCTTGCTTTAGCCCATAAAGGGCCTTTTGGAGTTTATAAACATGTGCAGGAAAGTTTGGATCTACAAAGCTAGGAGGTTGTTCTACATAGACTTCTTCTTGTAGGTATCCATTGAGAAAAGCACATTTTACATCCATTTGATAAAGTCTGATATTCATATGAGATGCCAATGCTAGTAAGATGCATATAGCTTCTAATCTAGCAACTAGGGCAAATGTTTCATCAAAATCTATGCCTTCTTCTTGATTATAGCCTTTAGCCACTAGTTGGGCTTTATTTCTTATGACGGTCCCAGTTTCATCCAGTTTATTTCTAAAGACCCATTTTGTGCCAATCACTGGATAGTTTTTTGGTCGTGTTGTGAGTGTCCATACTTGATTTCGTTCAAATTGATTTAATTCTTCTTGCATGGCTTTTATCTAGTTTGAATCATTAAGAGCTTCTAAATGATTTTTTGGTTCTATATGGGATACGAAAGCAGAGAATGCAAAAAAATTACGCAAAGATGAGCGAGTTTTTATACCTGTAGAGATATCGGTTAAGAGATTGTATATGGGGTGAGATGATTTATACTTGAAGTGTTTTTGGATTACCTCTTGTTGTGGGGAATTCTCTTCATTTGGGGGCTCTTCTTCTTCTTGGGGTGAAGAGTCTTCTTGTAACGGCCCGAACCCAATATTCATTTAACTCAGTTCGAATCATGTTAATCTTTAATTAAGCCGGTTGGGCACCGCATTTCAATTCCGCATTTCATATATACATGTCTATATGTATACTTATTTGTGCGTTGCAGGTTGGAACGACGACGTGGCCTCAAACCAGACAATATTAAATTTCTTAATAATGATAATAATAAAATAATAATAATAACAATAATAATAATAATAATAATAATAATAATAATAATAATAAGAATAATAAGAATAATACTAATAATAATAATAACCCACAAAAAAAAAACAAACCGACATAACTAAACCAGAAATTACACAAATCAAACCCAAAACTCTCATTCTCTCTCACTCTGCTCCCCGACACCCCCCCCTTCGCTCTCCTCCTCTGTGCCCCCCTCTGTGTTGCTCGCCGGCAGTCGTCTTCGTCGTCGACCATGCCACTGTGCCGGCCCAACGCCCCCAGCCAACGCCACCTGTCCGCCGGTTGTGCCCTGTTCGACCCCTGCCCAGACCCCCCTTGCTGCCCTGTTCGTTCGCCTGCTCCCCTGCCGCACATCGCCTCCCTCGCCGGCCAGACAGCGTCGCCGATCACCGTCGTCGACCCCCACCGCCCAACGCCGACTCCAACCGGCCTCCTCGTCCCTCTTCTGTGTGTGTTGAGTGATTCTAGTGGGTTGAAAGGTGAGAATCCTAAAGCCCACTTCATTCAATTTTGGCCTTTATGCAGAGATTTTATTTGTAAATGGAGTATTATCATTGATAAGTGGTTGAATATGATGCTTGTATTGTAAATTGAGTGAGTTGTAAATTGCCTGTGTGCGTGGTTTGTAGATTGAGTATTATCTGGAAGTGGTTGAATATGACTACATGATGCTGAGATGTGTAAATTGAGTTAATTGTAAATTGAGGAGGTGATGAATGGAGGTTGAATATGATGCTTGATTTGGCTTGATTATAGCGATGACGCTGATAATTAGGTTAATTTTAAGAAAATTCAATAGGTGGATATATGTATGTGTATGGGTTATGTGGGGTTGAGCGTGAACATGGTGATGAGAGTTTGGAGTGTGTTGGGTGCTTAAATAAATTTTGACGAACAATTGAGCGAAATTAGTGAGTTATATATATATATATATATGCCGGGTGTGGGTGTTGTTGTCGGGAACATGGCGATGAAGGTTGACCATGTTGTTTTAACATTGTTTTGATTCGATTTGGAGAATATTGAAGAAAATCAATGAGGGTGAAATACTTAATTGTTTGGGTATTGGGGTGAAACCTAGGATTATTTGTATTGACTTAAGGATATTTAGAATAAATTTCAATGAAAATTGAATGAAATTAATGGACTAATTAAGGGTTAGAGACATGTGTAGCCATTGATATGGTGATTTAGGAGTTCTTGAATAAGTTTTATTTTAATTAAGTTCATTACAATTATATTGCCTTATGAGTGTTTAAATGAGTTGAATGTGCTAATTAAGGAAAAAGATATGTTGAATGAATTAACGTAGCTATGAACTGGATAGATTGAGGGTTATGGCTTGAATGACGCTTAAGTTAGCTATATTGATTTATTAGGGTCGAAGGAAGTCGATGATATTAATTTGATGATGTTTAAATACGTCTTGGTGATAATTGTCTCTTATATGTATATATGAGGGTGATGTGTTGGATATATTCGTGTCATGGGCATGGTGATTTCAAGGTAAATGGTTGGGTGAAGTCTGAGCTTGGTTAGGTCATGTTTAAATGAGTCTTTGATAATGATTGAATGAAAAGAAAAAGATATATATGTAGGTGTATGCATGAGTTAATTGTCAAGTAACGATGGTGAAGAAGGAAGCAAGGAAGGGATAAGTAGTTTAGAATTGGAATTACCAACCCAAGATGCCTACAAGGTCTTACCCTAACTAGGAAATATTTATATGGCTGGGGCTCAATTTGAACTTGAACCTAAGTCCTGATGTTACCCTAAACCATACCAATTAAAACGTTTAGCACATCATGGCACTTCATAGCGATGTGATTAATTAAAGAGAAAAACCCTAACAATGATAACAACCCCAATTCTGATAATAATAACAATACTAGTGATAAAGATAAGTACTGATGTATGAACAAGTTATAATAATAATTCGAATGGTAATAACGATAGCATCGATATTAATCAATATGAGACGACCCACATCGTCATGCCCTCATGACGTTTATTGAGCGAGCATTAACCATATTAAAGACGGGGATGAAAACAAAAACAAACTAGAACCAAGTTAATAATAGTTGCGTAACCAGTAAGAGAATTTAACAAAATTTCTAAATCTATACTAATCGTAGAAATAATGTATTTAAAGCAGGAGTGAGGCCACTTCGGTCGCTTCAAGCTGCCAGAAAGCAATTTTCAATAAAACGGAAGAGAATTTCAACAAGATTAGGTACGTACATTGCATGTGTTCTTCAAAAACTCACATGTTTCTCAATGATGAACAAAATCAATGTAATGCCCCTTTAAGGAATCAGTTTACTCAATGTTTTGTCACATAATCAAGTGGCCCCGTTAATGCTCAATCATCAGGGCTTATGCCCCTCAATTTACCCGTGCGGCTACAACTCAGGCTCTCCGATCGGCCTGGGAGGTGTGCACTTATTTCAAGATCGCAGCAGACGTCAACAAGGGGTCCACTTTCATATAATAATCAACAAATCAGTTTTACGTATACATTCTCTCTCCCCTGTTTGCAAATTAAAATGTTTTGAAATGCGGGCGCCCAACCATTTACATACAAAACTTATTTAACAACATAGGAATGTGCGTGCTGAGCTTCGGCTCATTATTCGAATGTTTTCATGTTTTCTGTTTTAGGTAAAGGATCAACGCAGAGCCCTCCTTCTGATAAGCCGGAGGAAAGCGAGAGATGAGCAAGGACTACAGTTTACTGCATGTTAGCTAGTCGGTGCTCACAGTGATTTATAGGCTAGCCTTCCCAAAACCCCGCTGGTTGTACATTATCTTGAGATTGTGTTAGTTGGTAACTGTTAGCCATTCGCTGAGTTAACAAGTGTAATTATAAGACCTAAGGGATGCTAGTGGTTGAAAGTATGTATAATTATGACATCTGTTCTAATACATGTGGTTTTAGTTAGCCTTGTTCCGTCAAGGAACAACGGTAGCGTCCCCAGTCACAGGACTTCCGCCGCAAATCACAAATCAGCAAGGGATTAAGTTAGAATAATCAAATATTAGCAATTGGGGGCGTTACACTTCTTGTAGTTCTTGTGGCTGCGTATTTGCAGAATCTATTTTTTCTCTCACTTCTTCTTCATCGTCACCATACTTGTTTAAATGTAGATCCTGTACTATAGATCCACTTAACACACCATCATTATATTCATCAAAAATCACATGAATATTTTCCTCGATGGTTTTGGTGCGTTTATTGTAAATTTTGTATGCTTTGCTATACATGGAGTATCCCACAAATATTCTTTCGTCACTTCTAGCATCAAATTTTCCTAGGCTGTTTTTTCCATTGTTATGAACAAAGCATTTGCATCCAAACAGTTTAAAATATGAAATGTTGGGTTGTTTACCTTTGAATAATTAGTAGGGCGTTCTTTTTAGAATTGGCCGAATTAAACAACGATTTAGTACATAGTTAGCAATATTGACTACTTCGGCCCAGAGGTGTTGAGAGACATTACTTTCACACATCATTGTGCAGGCCATATTTTCTAACATGCAGTTTTTCCTTTCTACTACACCATTTTGTTGAGGTGTACGTGGTGCTGAAAGATTATGAACTATTCCATGTTTATTACAGAATTCAGTAAACTCTTTTTGATTCATCTCTGTCGTGATCACTCCTTATAGAAATGATTTGTGAATTTCTTTAAACTTGCAATTGTTTACAAAGTTTTGAAAATTCTTTAAAGGCTTCGTTCTTTTCTTTTAAAAAGGAGACCCATGTGAATCGTGAATAATCATCTACAGTTACAAAGATATACTTGTTGTGTCCCAAACTTTGTATGGGTATTGGTCCGCATAGGTCCATATGAAGTAATTCTAATGGTTTATATGTACTAATACTATTTTTTGACTTGAAAGAACTACGTACTTGTTTACCTTTAGCATGTGATCATATTCAAAATTGCATGAGGACACTCCTCGTACTAAATCCCTTTTTGCTAATTTCTTAATGGTATGCATGTTAGCATGACCTAGTCTCCGATGCCAGAGTCATTTTTCCTCATTGTGTGATGCTTTGAAACATGACAAGTTTTGAGATGAAACATTATTGATATCTATAGCATAGACATTATCTATTCTAGGTCCATAAAGGGAAATTTTCTCAAAAATTTTGTTTTTAACAATGAAGTGAATTGAATCAAAGGTACCTAGGTTTCCTTTATCACATAGTTGTGATATGCTTAATAGATTAAATTTTAATCCGTCAACTAGGTAAACATTTTCAATAGAATTGGCGGGATCTTTACCTATTTTACCGACACCAATTATTTTACCTATGCTTTTGTCGCCAAAGGTGACACTTCCTTGTCCTTTCTTTTTAATGTTAGTGACTGGGGAGGCATTACCACTCATGTGTCTTGAACATCCACTATCGAGGCTCCACAAGTCTTGTCCAGATTTCAAGCACACCTACAAAATAAGAAATCAACCCTTCCTTCTACTTTTGGCGTTAAATCTAGATTTGAAATCATAAGTCACTAAGTTAGGTGGTCTTGTTCCTTTAGGGACCCATATTTGAATAATTTTTGGGGTAGATTTTCTGAGTGGGTATAAATAGGTGATATGACCATCTTTTGAGCAATAGTTACTAGTTTTGACATTCATTTCAGGCAACGTGGGTTTAACAAAGAAGTTCCTATAATTCTTCTTCTTGTTAAAGTGATCATACCCAATTCCTTCTTTAGGATGCTCTTTGTGTGCTTAGTAGTCAGTCTAAGTTTTCTTGCCCTTAAGTAAATTTAAGAATC
>JACYFF010010365.1:101307693-101322580 GCA_017589665.1 Selenicereus undatus | reverse complement strand
CCCCCCCCCCCCAAAAAGACCCAGTATATAGACTACAACCTCCAAGCCCTGCTGAGCTCGATGACTAGGACCATCTGGTGGTTGGCTAGTTTACCAATACAAGACGTACACTTTTCTCTTGAAGAAGTTTGCAAAGCAGTGAATCTGTTCTGGCAAAGCAGAGGGCACATTGAGGTTTGACAAATGGGTCAGTTCTTTCAATTCAGATGTTTGAATCTCCAAGATCGTGATGCCCTTATTCAACTTGAATCCATAGCTATCAAAGGTGGCCTCCTTATTCTCCGACGTAGCCAGGGAGATAAGCCGATTTCTCATTGGAGATTTAACGACACAGCACGTTGGGTCCAGATTCACAATATTCCCCTTCTATATCATAATTCAACAAATGCTTTGGGTCTTGCTAGACTAATTGGTGACCCCATCGAAGTGGGCTTCCAGGGAGGTCGCAAATTACATAAGCCCTTTCTACATGTACGCATCCGAGTTGACATCACTTCCCCCTTAACCCCGGGTGCCTACATTACAAATGGAGATGAAGTTTTTTTGGACCCCATTTAGGTATGAAAATGTCTTTCATTTTTGCAAGAAATGTGGGAAAATGGGGCATCGAGAACAGGCACGCAATACGTCTATCTCCTTAGCTTCTCAACTATTAGAACAAAAATATACACAGTTTGAATTGGGGCAAATTTCGATGCTATACAGCTATAGAAGACGCTACTTCTCTAATCGCATCCGAGCCTTCCCCAACGCCCCAAACTTCTTGACCTCATGTGTGGATCTGTTAGAGCCCGGTTCCCCTGACTACGACCCAGCCCCGGTCTATGGGTATGGTGAAGGTCCTTCGGAAGGAGACACTTCAAGTGATTTGAATGATGGCGGTACAGCAGCACGTCCTCCTTCCCAGTTCAGGCGTTCTGCTACTTTTCCAAGAGCTGATGTTGGCCCAAGTCGTTAGGCTGGTGGTCATCCCCCATCCCCTCGTTCAAGCAACTCGGCTCCACCACATAAAGGCTATCATAGTAATTCCTTGCATGAACATCCAACAACATTTTCATACTCAAGGTGCCACCGACAATTATAATGATCATTCCTTTCCTTATAATCCATACTCGCGAACTTTGGGCGCCTACATAGCACTCCCTATTAATATCCCACCTCCCAGCATAAGAGGGAATGGCCGAGCAAGTGATGAGCTCCCAACCTGTTGTAGGCACTAAAAATTTATTTGTACTGTACCAAAATTAAGTTAAATTAATTAATTGACCCAACTCTTTTAATTAATTTAATCAAGCCCAAAATGAAGCCCAGATGACTACCAAGTCCGAGTTCAGTTAAAATTCGAGTCAATGTCCAAACCGAGACTCAAGACGACTACCAAGTCAAACCACGACCTAAAAGGCCGAATGATGTTCAAGTGATGACGCGTTCAAAAGTCAAAGTCAAAGTCAAAGGTCAAAGTCAACATCGACTCACAAGTCAAAACATCAAAAACGACTCTCAAGTCGACGTCCGGTTAAAACTCGAAGCGACTTCCAAGTCAATGCTCGATTCAAGCCCAGAAGACTCATAAGTCAAAGTCAAAGTCAAACAAACAAAAGTCAGGAAGCCTAGGATAAGGCCTTATTGAAAGGCCCAAAACCTAGGTCAAAACCCAAAACCCAAGTTAAGGCCTGTCTTGACTTGGGAGGAGGGATTTTTCTATAAATAGATCCTCACCCCCTTTGTTTCAGGGGTTGAAAAATCCATCCTTTGAGAGAGAAAGAATCAAAGGATTTTATATCCATAGAGATTATAACTCATTCAAATCAATTGAATCTATAAAAATTCAATCTTTGTAATTTGTGATTACAAATTTGGCACGCCCGATGGGACATCTCTACCTCTCATCTCTTTCTCTTAAAAATCAAGACTTTCAAGTCACAAGAACGTCATCTTCAACGAAGACATGGCTAGAAAGAATGTTGTCGCGCAAGCTTCGAAGAAGAACAACACAAGATCTCTTTTGCGCACATCATGTGGAGTGCGCGTCACTTCTAGCAAGTGCGCGCGCACAATGAAGACCAGAAGCATGGCGAAAGCTGTTGCACCCACCGCTCATGGGCAAACTGCACTGCCTGCACCCAAACTCCAAGACTTGAAGACGCAGCAAAAGGTGTCCTCTTGGATGGGTGAAATTCAAAACGTTCAACTTCGATCTCCAGTATGCGAGGTTGAAGATTACTACAGCAGTAACTCTTCTTCACCCTCACCGAAGGGGGCGCGCATGTCAGAGACCGAAGTTGAGTCCACCAAAACGATTGTCATGCCAGCCATGATGACAAGCTCAACCATTCTGGAAGAGGAGATGGCTAACATGAAAGCCATCCTAGAAAAACTCACTAGGGACAATGAAGAAAAGGAAGCGCGCATTAAGCTTCAAGAAGAAAAGATTGCTAAGCTGACTAGGAAGTTAGAAAAACGGTCAGCTCAATCTTCCACAAAGGACTCAGATAGTGAGGACTTAGAAAAAATGTCCATCCACATTGAAGCCTCTGACAGCGAGAAGCAGTCAAAGAAAGGCGCCACCCCTAAACATGTCAAGTCCTCTGGATCAATGACCATTGAGCAAATCCAAGACTTGATAGCAAATGCTGTTAAAGTGCAGCTAAGTGAAGGTTCGCGCAGAACTCACTTATACACCAAACCTTACGCTAAGAGGGTGGATGCTCTTCGCATGCCCCACGGCTACCAAAACCCCAAGTTTCAACAATTCGATGGGAAAGGCAATCCAAAACAACATGTTGCACACTTCATTGAGACGTGCAACAATGCTGGGACTGATGGCGACCTTATGGTGAAACAGTTCGTTAGGACATTGAAAGGTATTGCCTTTGATTGGTATACCGACTTAGAACCTGAGTCCATTGATAGCTGGGAACAAATGGAGCAAGAGTTCCTCAACAGGTTCTACATCACTCAGCGCGTTGTCAGCATGACTGAGCTAACAAACACAAAACAGTGGAAGGACGAGCCAGTTCTTGACTACATCAATCGCTGGTGCGCACTTAGCCTCGAGTGCAAGGATCGACTCTCTGAAGCGTCCGCCGTCGAAATGTGCACCCAAGGGATGCACTGGGACTTGCTGTACGTCCTACAAATGAGCAAACCTAGGACTTTTCAAGAATTGGCGACCAAGGCGCATGACATGGAGGTGACGATAGCTAGTCGTCGCGCTAACTCCTTCTATTCTACTGAATCAAAGAGGGACAAAGTTGAGTTCGAGAAGAATGTTAACTTTTCTAAGGGCATGACCAAAGAAGCGATGTCCACCTCTACAAGTCTACCAATTCGCATTCTGGAAAAGCCAAAACTAGGGGGCAAGAAGAGCTCGTCGTTCAAGGTTGTGTCAAATAAGCGTCCCACACTAAAAGAACTTCAGGAAAAGAAGTATCCATTTCCTGACTCAGATTTGTCAGGCATGCTAGATGACTTACTCAAAAAGGGTGTCATCGAATTGCCCGAGCCAAAGCGCACAGAAGAAGTTGGGAGGATCGCCGACCCTAAATACTGTCGATACCATAGAATCGTTAGTCACCCTCTTGAAAAGTGCGTTACACTCAAGCAACGCATCATGCGACTGGCTGAGGAAGGGATAATCATTTTAGATTTGGATGAAACAGCAGAAGTTGGTCACGTCACAGTGCAAGAGGCTGGTGAGTTAGATTCTGAAATGAATCATGCGGAAGTGCTAGAGGGCTCAGGAGAATGCTTTATAAAAAGCTTCTTTGATAGTGTAGCTGTCTACACAACCTCATGTTTTGAAATTGACGATGACGAGATAAATGAAGAGCAGAATGTCCCTCATGAAGAAAGTGGTGATAGCAACATCCAGCCACAACAACAGAAAGAAAAGAATGAGATGACAATTCCAGTCTCATCCGTCAAGCAAGAAAATGTCGCGGCAAATTCAGTGGCGCCAGTTTTCAAATGTACAAATCCTAAAAGTGCAACTAAGGTTGAACGCAAGTTCAATGAAGGAAGTTGTTGCGTTCTTAAAGAAAAAGGTGTGCTTCCAGTTCATAGGGCGAACCCAAACAAATTGACCAAGGTTTCTCTCTCGGGTTTTGTTGTCTCTTCTAAAGGCTCGCTCCAAGAAGACAGTGAGCTGTCAAAGAGGCGCACCAGCGATGGGTGTAATCCTAATGTGCACAAGTTAATGAAGACGTCCAACTATGACTTCAACCAGCCAACGTCTTTGGGTCATGAGATCGAAGCTAAGCCTTACGGATTTGACAGTACGCAAAGGGTCGTACAAAGTCAAGGGGGCAACTCTGCAACACCTAAAGTCGGTCTTAGCTACGCACCGCCCCAGCCTGTGAGGATTTCAGGACGGCGTAAGGAAGAGCAAGCCTTTGTGCAATATATCACAGCTGAAAAGGCTCATGATAATGAGGGTGAAAATGCCAAGACCAACCCCAACACATCAGTGTTCGACAGGTTGCAGCCATCAACGTCGCGCCAACGCCCTTCTGTGTTTAGAAGGATTGGAAAGGGTAAAATCCCAAAGCCCTCTGTCTTCCATAGATTGAAGAAGGATGAGCAACATAAACCCTCGGTCTTCGCCAGAATCAAGATAGGCAAAATGTCGTCAAACTCACCGCCTTCCCAAAAGAAGGATTCAGTGTTCAACCGCCTTGGCAAAACAAATGAAGTCCAAAGTTCAATTCCTTCACGCATGAAGCGTGTTTTCACTTTGGATGTGAAGGTGGATGACTCACTGAAAGTAAAGAGGCGCGTCCTAATTCTCACTGGCCAGGGGGCTCAGGCCAGTTCAAAAGAAAGAACTAAGGAGCAAGCTTTTTCCAGCTGCGACGCAAGCAATGATGTCGGCGACTTCCCTTGAAGAAATACTGGATCAACTCCGGGGCAGGAAGCTAAACTGTTCACACATTCAAAAAAAAAGAAGACTCCCGAACAGGAGGCTAAACTGTTCACACATTCAAAAAAAAGAAGACTCCCAAACAGGAGGCTAAACTGTTCACACATTCAAAAAAAAGAAGACTCCCGAACAGGAGGCTAAACTATTCCCACATCCAAAAAAAAGACTCCCGAACAGGAGGCTAAACTGTTCGCACATTCAAAAAAGAGGACTCTCGAACAGGAGGCTAAACTGTTCGCACATTCAAAAAGAAGACTCCTGCACAAGAGTCCAAACTATACACACATCAAGAAAATGCTAGCCCCGAGCAAGAGCATAAACTGTTCGCTCAAGCTAAATCTTTGTACTACTCCTGGTCCGCAAGAGTATAAACTGTGAACGGAAAAACAAATGGAAAAAAAAAAGAAAAAAAAGGAAGGATGCTTAGTTGAACTACGTAACAGCTTGATCTTATTGAAAATTGCAAAGTTCCCATAAGTACGTAGGCAGCCTCCGCAAATCATCGAGTGCAGTCAAACACATCACACACAAAAAAAGGGGGGCATGAAAGAGAAGAGATCAAAGACATCACTTTTCTGCCACCAAGCTTCTCCTAGCGGCTTGCACCATTATGAATCACCTGAAAATTGAAGAAAACACAAAGTTAAATTCTTTTTCAGGAAAGAAATCAGTAAACAAAGCAGCATCTAGACAAGATAAATGCTAAAGAAGGGAGAAGTGTACAGCAAAATCAATCAAAATGTTGGTTGACGCCTGCGCTAGCTGCTCCTCGCTGCCCACACCACTTTTGTGCGTATCAGTTCCGTTCGAGGCCCATGGCCAAGCAGCGAACCGTGTCGCAAGTGGCTCTTCAAGTCTTCATACCACTCTTGTGCGTTTCAGTTCCGTTCAAGGCCCATAAGCCAAGCAGCGAACTCAAGTGGTTCTTCAAGTCTTCATACCACTTTCATGCGTATCAGTTCCGTTCGAGGCCCATGGCCAAGCAGCGAACTGTGTCGCAAGTGGTTCTTCAAATCTTCATACCACTTTTGTGCGTATCAGTTCTGTTCAAGACCCTTGGCCAAGCAGCGAACCATGTCGCAAGTGGTTCTTCAAATGATTCAACCTGCACAAGCAACATTACAAGCGCAACGGAAAAAAAAGGGGGTCTCTTACAAAGAAGTCGAGCCACTACATTCAGCTAAAGGAAGTCAAGAAAGCTTCTCTCAAAAATTGTAGGCACAAACCAAGAGATTAAAAAAAAAAACAGTAGCAGACACGACCAACAGCAAAAGAGAACTAATGTGCAAGCAAAAGAGAACGCAACACTTTGGGAAAATTTGACATTAATTTTCCATTGTTGCGGAGAAATGAAACGCAGAAACAGAGGAATGAAAAAACAGAGGCTGCCTTCATCCTCTCTTTTCTCACACATATGCCCAGTTTGCCCACCCCATCAAAACCAATAAAAATCAACCAAGAAAAGAAACCAAAAAAAGAGGTACGAAGCACACCCCATCCAAAGTGCCATAGCCAAACCATCAACCAACTCACCAAGCCCCATGTCAGTTCCTTTTCTCTCTCCTCAACCGAGGTTTCAACGTCCTAAAAATGGAACAAACTAGCACAAGCTTACTCCCCTTTTCAGCAAGTGTCATCACATACTAGCAAGCGTATTACATTGCACACACACAAAAAAAAAAACAAGGACTTGACAAACTGGATGAAATCAGCCAAATACACGCTCCCAACGAATCCAATGTTCAAGTTTGATCAAGCTTTAAGCATTGATGTCAAGTGCTTGCAGGAAATGCAATAATCTAAGACCCTTCCCATATTCTCAACTCAGATCCTCAACTCACACCTAGATTCCTCCCTTGACCCAACAAAAGCAACAGAAACAGGACCAAAAAAAAAAAAAAAAACAGGAGACCAAAACAAAAGGGGATTGAGAAAGGTGATACCTTTGATGGTCACCAGGATTGAATGTGAGGATGTGTGAAAGGATGAAGCTTTTGAGGGGTCTTCACCATCAACAGTAGCGGCACAGTAGCATCAGTGGGGCACAAGATCAAGTCTTGGGGAATAAGGGCAAATGACCAAAAATGGTGTGAAAGATCAGCCTTGGAGGTGGTGGTTCTGCCATTAACCACCGGTACTATAGCAGTTGCAGTTGGTAGTTGCAGTTGGTGGTGCCCTGTTCTGGTCGTCAAAGAGAAAGCAGTGAAGAATGACGCAAAGAAAAGGGGGGCTGGCGTTAGGTTAGGTTGTTGCTAGGCTTATCGAAGAGGAGGAGGAAGAAGAATGAACAGTGTTGGGTGTCATGTGCCTGCCGCGTGCGTCTATTTGAAGTAGGAAGCTGGGCAGTTGGGTCTGGAAGAAAAACGTCCAGGCCCAGTCCACACGAAAAGGAAACGGAAAGAAAAAGGAAGCAGAGCAGTAAGCGAGACCACCGTACTAGGTTTGCGAAATGGGCACCTGAAATGACACGTTTCAAAAAAATTCGAGACATCGGTCACCTCTCAAACGACAAATCTCGTATGTGACCTTGTCTCGAGGGGGTAATTTGTAGGCACTAAAAATTTATTTGTGCTGTACCAAAATTAAGTTAAATTAATTAATTGAGCAAACCCTTTTAATTAATTTAATCAAGCCCAAAATGAAGCCTAGATGACTACCAAGTCCGGGTTCAGTTAAAATTCGAGTCAATGCCCAAACCGAGACTCAAGACAACTACCAAGTCAAGCCAAGACCTAAAAGGCCGAATGACGTTCAAGTGATGGCGCGGTCAAAAGTCAAAGTCAAAGTCAAAGTCAACATCGACTCACAAGTCAAAACATCAAAATCGACTCTCAAGTCGACGTCCGGTTAAAGCTCGAAGCGACTTCCAAGTCAATGCTCGGTTCAAGCTCGGAAGACTCCTAAGTCAAAGTCAAAGTCAAACAAACGAAAGTCAGGAAGCCTAGGATAAGGCCTGATTGAAAGGCCCAAAACCTAGGTCAAAACCCAAAACCCAAGTTAAGACCTGTCTTGACTTGGGAGGAGGGATTTTGCTATAAATAGGTCCTCACCCCCTTTGTTTCAGGGGTTGGAAAATCCATCCTTTGAGAGAGAAAGAATCAAAGGATTTTGTATCCATAGAGATTGTAATCCATTCAAATCAATTGAATCTATAAAAATTCAATCTTTGTAATTTGTGATTACACCTGTCTTTTCCAGCAACCAGATAACAAGAAATTAAAGATGGAACACACACTCTTGGAAGATGCAGTCCACCCATATCTCTGCGAGCCTCAAGCTGGGCAAACTGCCCTAGATGGCCTCATGGGTATTGTCCACGAAGACAACATGCCACCTACGACCAACCTGGAAGAAGAACCCCGTGAGGTGGTGCTCACTCTAGCAAGTCAAGCCAATAACCTCACAACACCCATTGACCCCATCTCCTTGGCGCAAGGCGGTACTAAGTGCAAAGGAGCTTTTGACAGCTCAAGCGCGTCACTCCTAACTATCTCCTCTAACCTACTCACTTATCCATTATTTCCTAATTTTGAACAGGCTGATGATCAGTACTATACTCATAAAAGAAAGAGGCTAAAAAAATCAGTTGAATGCCCTCTACGAACTCCCCTAGCCGATATTCTTCACTTTGTCTCTGGTACATTATTCTTTTAGGTTGATGACAACAGCGGGGTGTCAGAGGCTGCCCCAAATCAGCCTCCGTGGGCACCATGAAGATTTGTGCTTGGAACTGTAGGGGATAGGGAGTGAAGCGGATGACCTCACGGTTCCGTGTTTGGCCAGTATAGTCCGCCTCTATCACCCTCACATATTTTGCTTATTTGAAACTAAATCGATGTAAATACAGTATCTGCTAGACTTCAGTTTTTGGGTTACTTTTCTCATACAGGGGTTGAACCGGAAGGATTATCTGGCGGCATATGGATAGATTGGAAAAATCATGTAACCTTAGACGTACTAGTTCGATGTAAAAATTATGTATGGTGTCGTGTTCATGATATGAATAATAAAGTATGGTGTGTCTACTTTGTATACGGTGCTCCTAAGGTACAGGACCGGCTCACTGTATGGCAAGAAATACAAAAATACATGTATGAGATTAATATGCCGACATTGTTAACGGGCGACTTCAACCAAGTATACTCACTATATCGGAAGAAATACAAAAATACATGTATGAGATTAATATGCCGACATTGTTAATGGGTGACTTCAACAAAGTAAAATATTATATTGATAAAATCTGAGGAAGCGAGCAAATCCGGGGTTGGGAGGATTTTGTATTATGGAAAATGGAATTGGGCTTACTCGATATACCATTCATTCATGGGACTGCAATTCACGTGGAGTAATAAACACTTCCAAGGGAATCTTATTTTTGAGAGGCTCGACCGTGCTTACTATACTCCTGGGTGGAAACAACTCTACGAAGATACACTGGCAGTCCACTTGCCTAGAATGTGCTCGGACCATGGACCCATTGTACTCATCACTCAACAACGTACTGCGATTAAGGGTAAACCTTATAAGCTAGAGGCATGGTCACTACTTCGTAGCGAAATTCAGGAAGGTATTCGTACCATTTGGTCATGCACGATACAAGGGTCCCATATGTTTCAATTCGTCCACAAGCTCAAACGTAGTAAAAAGTTTTGCAAGCAATGGTGCCAGGAGCGAAAAAAAGAAAGACTCAAAATATGGGCGAAACTATACAGTTAGGTTAAGGCCAGTTTAAACGACATAACAATTGATAGAATGCAGCCCTCAGCCATTTCCAATTATCTGGCCTGAAAGGACCAGCTCATACAATCCATCCATGATCTAGCTATATATTGGAAAAAACGCAGCAAAATCCAGTGGAATGTACTGGAGGATAATGTGACCAAGTTCTTCTTCCGCCATGCCAAAGAAAAAGCCACAATTAACAGAATAAGGTGTTGTAAAACAGATGGTGGCACCTGCATCATAGATCACGAGGAGTTGACTTCCCTCACAGTCCAGTACTTTCAGCGCCTATTTAGTCCTCCTCAAGCACCCAGTGACTCCCACCGGCACTAGCATGTACGAGGCAGTCTCAAAGTTTCGTAGATGGTTATCACAGGATGGCATACAATAGCTATCCCAACCTTTCTCAGAAACAGAAGTGAAAGCGGCCTTCTTTGGAATAAACGCATGGAAGGCCACTGGACCTTATGGCATCCCGACTCTTTTACCACACATTCTGGACATCATTGGATCAGACATCACGGCGGCGGTTGTAACGGCCCGAACCTAATATTCTTTCTAATTATATTGAAGTATCTTAATTACAAATTAATCAAGTTGGGCCCCGCATTTCAATTCAGCATTTTCTGTATATGTATATGTATATCAGTATATGTGCAATTGCAGGTTGAATTGACGGAGTGGCCTCAAAATGGATTTGGTTACTCCTAAATAATTCATTACAAATTCTAATGACTAATTGAATGTCTGTTAGTATGAAAATGTTCCCTCAAATTTTACACTCAAAAGATTAAAATTTTTAATTCAGTAACTTTAGCTGAAAATACTAATTCAATGGTATATATATATATATCAATGTATATGTAATACGTGGGAAAAGAACAAGATGAAATAAAACAAGGGAAAAAAACGCACACACATGCACAACTGACATAATTTAAATGAAATCAAGAAAATAACCCAAATCAAACAATCAAAATCCTAAACCCCCACTCAATAGCCTCTCTCTTTCTCTGCTCTCTACCGCGTCACCCCCACCACCCCAGCTCTGCCTCGCATCGCCCCTCCCCGGTTGCCCGCCGTTCGTCGCCGAGAACCATCGATGCCGGCCACCAGCAACCTCCGGCGGTCGACACACCCAGCCACACCACCACACCAAGCCTTTCTCCCACGCTCAACCCCCCGTTCCACAACTTAGTAACTGTGGCCGTTCGTTTGCCGCTGTCTGCCTTCGTCGGTCGTCTCTGCCGTGATTCCGCCACCCACAGGTGCGCCGCCCACCTCCACTAGCCACAAACACCACCACATCCTCCTCCTTGTTCTAGCTATAATTTGAATTGAAAGGTAAAAACCCTAACACTCCTAAATCTGGTTTGATTTAATTATGCTTGGATTGTTGTGGGTAATGATGTACTTAGCTCAAGGGAGCATTAATCTGTAATTTCGTTGGTTCTAGTTGACGTTTGGATTATGTTGAAAAGCTTGAAGTCGAGTATGAATATGGTTGTGAGGATGGGATGTTTGGGTGTGCAGTTTAAGCTTGTTCTTGCTGTTTTAATGATGTTTTGTTTTATTTTGCTGAATATTGAATGAAATCAATGAGAAACTTGTTTTGAAGGTGTGAGTTATATTATGATCAAGGCTTATTCAAAACACAAATTTGGTTGGGGGTAATTGATGGTTTCCGTGAAATATAATAAACAATCGAATGGAATTAGCGAGAATTATGTGACAAAATTGTGTATACTCAGGGTGTTGTGGTCATGAGTGGTTAGTTAGGATTTGGAGGTTGGGTGAAGTTTAAGTTCAATTAGGTTGACTTAATGATGTGTAAGTAAACATTTGTTAATAATTGAACGAAAGGTAATGTGGGTGTATAACTATATGGAGTGACCTATTTTCCAAGTATGGACAGTGGAGAGAATGGAGGGAGATATGGTGACTTTGAATGTTTGAAAATCATGAACTAAGTGTGGGGATAGTTTGATTCTAGGATTTGGTGTAAAGGAATTGTTTATTGGGCTGTTGAAATTCGTAGCCTAATTAAACTCTTGAGATTAATTTGAGGAATAGAAAGTGTGTTTTATATAAGAATTAAGTGGAACTATTATTTTGGGATTTTAGAAAATGAGTTAAACTGATATGAACATGGGAGACTAAATTAGGAGTCATTCGACGAATTGCAAGTGTGAACTGGGTTGGACTCTTGCGACACAGTAAAAGGGTAAGGTAACTGAGTTGGAATGGATGCTAAAGATTAATTATGTGCTTGGGTATCTTGAAAAGAGGAGTAAAGATTAATTCTTGTTGATTGTTGGAGAATGAGGTATGTTTTTAGACTCAAATGAAGAAACAGGACCAGAGCTCATTTAAAAGAGTGAAAATATCTTCAATTGGTATAGGAAAGCATGGTGTGACATCGGAAATCGAGCTAGAACCGCAAGTCGAGTTAGTAACTTAATCCCTCATAACTAAATCTCTATAGCTAACCATAATATCTCTTTTCATAATGATCGTAATAATAATGGAAAGGAAATTCGTGACAATATCAAGCATGACATCCAACACCACTAATGGCAATGACTCTACTAGGTTTATCGACTATTTATAACACTATGAGTAGTAATATTAAGGCCTATCATAGCTTAGTTATATAAATGTCATTTATGATAGCAATAACGGTGGTCATGCTAATGATTAACACAAAGGTCAAGGGATTTAAATTAAATTATTCATTAAACTAAGAAACTGAATTAAACTCCTTAATCTTACACTAATTGCACAAATAACATATTTGAAACAGGAGTGAGGTTGCTTCTATCGTTTCAAGCCGCCAACGTACATTCTCCATTACAAAGGAGAGAGAATATCAAAGACCAGGTACGTACATTGCCTATGTTCCTCAAAAACTCACAAGGTTCTCAGCAATGAAAAATCAATACAAGATTCATTTAATGAATCAATTTTCTCAATGTTTTGTCACATAAACAAGTGGTCCTGCCAATCATCAATTATCAGGGCTTGTGCCCATCAATATACCTGCGCGCGGCGTCAACTCAGACTTCTCGATCGGCCTGGGGGGTGAGCACCTAAAGTATGATCGTTTCAAGATGTACATCGACTAAGGGGTTCACTTTTAGATAATAATCAGCAAATCAATTTTACTCGTACATTCTCTCTCTCCTGTTTGCAAAAGCAAAATGTTTTGAAATGCGGTCGGCCCAACTAATTTCATAGCAAACTTATTTTACTACATGGGAATGTACGTATTGAGCTTCGGCTCATCATTCGCTTGTTTTCATGTTTTCTATTTTAGGTATAGGATCCATGCACCTCTCATTATCCTAGCAGTCTAGAAGGCACCAAGAAACAAACAAGAGTTGCAGGGTTTAATGGGCAGTAGCTAGCTAAATGCTCATATTGATGGTAGGTAGCACCCTGGGGAATTGCACTTAATTGTACTTTTGAACCTTTGGGGTCAATAGAGCTTAGGATGAATATGCTAAGTTACCACGTATATTATGAATTGCATAAGGGAACATCAAGTAGCCTTGTTCCATCATGGAACGGCGGTAACGCCTCCATTCAAAGCAAAAGTCTTCCACTGCAAATGAATAACTTCGGGGTTAAGCAAGAGTAATCAGCATTAGCCTTTGGGGGCATTACAGCGGTCCTTGAAACACTTCATTCAGGAAGGATCCTCAAGCAGATAAATCACAACTTTATTCACCTAATTCCAAAGGTCCCCGACCTAGAATCATTTAGTCAGTTTTATCCCATAAGCGTCTACAATGTTATCTACAAAGGTATCTCAAATTGCATCACTAATCGTCTTAAGAAAGTCATGACTTCATTAATAGGGCCATACCAGAATGCATTTGTTCCACGACGAACTAGCCCACCAGTTGCTGCTATAAAAATAGATCTTAACAAAGCATATGACCGCTTTCAGTGGGACTTTATTGAGGTTGTTTTAAGCCTGGTTGGTTTCCTTGAGCTATGGATATCCCTCATCATGGAATGCATCACAACCGTCTCCTACTCAGTGTTAATTAATGGTAAGCCATCCCCCCCTTCAAACCAAAGTCAGGCATCCGTTAAGGAGATCCCTTATCGCCATACATATTCATCTTTATGCATGGACGTGTTGTCTGACTTTCTACTCCAAGCACAAGAAAATTGTACATGCCTCAACATCAAGATATCCAGATACGCCCCCCAGTTAATCACCTTCTGTTTGCAGATGATGCAGTTTTCTTTACATCTACCCAGTTGAACCAATGCCAAACCATGCATTGAATCATACAGGAATTCTGCCTGGGATCAGGGGAAGTAATCAACATCGCCAAATCATATATCATAACTTCCCCTAATATGAAAAAGGAACATAGACATCTGCTCCAGGATATCTTCAGCATGAAAACTGCAACCTCCTTTGGAACCTATCTAGGAGTTCCTGTAACCTTCTAGAAATCCAAGGGAAGCGATTTCAACTATCTGCTTGAGAGAGTTCACAAGCAACTGCAAGGCTGAAAAATGAAACTTCTATCACCGGCAGGTCGCTTACGACTAATAAATAATGTGGTTGGAGCTTTATGCCAACACACTCTCTTGATATATCAGGTACTGGTTGGTATATTACCAAAACCCAACTCCTAGATAATGAACTTCTTTTGGACAAATTCTCAAGGCAACCCATCCATACACTGGACCAAGAAGGAGCAGTGCCAACAACCTTGGGAAAGGGGAGGATTGGGAATACGTGATCTAGTCACATGGAATTATGCCCTACTAATGAGACAAGCATGGCGCATCCACTCGAACCCCATCTACTCCTCGCTCAGCCCTGTTGTGGTAAGTATGGAACCCATTCACCAATTGAATCGGCATATTACGCTAATAATGAAGGTTGTGCTTCATGGGGGCATAAGGATCTCGCTAGAGCTGCCTCTAAATTGACCCAAGGGCTTAGATGGCATATCCGAAACGGTCACACAGTTCGAATCCTCGAAGACATATGGTGTAACTATGAGACAATCAGGGTACGAGCTAAGGTAGATCCTACCATTTGGAAAGATCTCCCAGTCTCATATTTATTTAATGAATCTAGAACAGGGTAGAATATCGGGAAAGTTAGATCTATTTTTCCATATCACACAACTCAACTTATCCTTGCACAACATATTCAACCAATGGTATCTCATGATAGGCTATATTGGCCCTTAACTAGCAAATGGGGAA
>JACYFF010010365.1:101269077-101284914 GCA_017589665.1 Selenicereus undatus | reverse complement strand
GTGAATCCTACTTGTATTGTTGTGTTCATTCCATTTCTCATAGTCCGTGCTTCAACTACTAAGATTCATGCTACTTAAACATTGAATACTACTACTTGGATGAATCTTCCTTCCTAGTTGCAAATTTATGAATCCTCCTGTTTTTCCTCGTGATGTTTTGGATTCATCAAAGTTTTCTGGTAAATCTTCCTCCTAGCTTCCTCCATGCTATTCAATGGGTCTTCTTGTGGTTTGTGGTTGAGTTGTTACTAAATTAGATATTTCATTTCGGAATAGCTAATTATTCCTAATTTTCCATACGATCCATGGAAGCGCAGCAAGTCTATCCATCTTAGCTCGAGAACTACAGGATCATAAAGTAATAGCCAATTTTGTGCACTATCTAGGGAGTTAGGAGGCACATTGACAATGACCCAATTATGATCATTTACTAACTTCCAAAAAATAACCTAGTGTTTTAATTTGTGGGGAGTTATAATTTATTAAAACTTCCAAAAAAAAAAACAAGTTTAACTTAATTATTAAAAAAATCTTATAAATTACAAATACTGTGAAGTGTTATTATAATTTGATTCATTTTACTAATTAGAAACAAGTTTTATGCAATAATCTCTCTTCGCATTTCGTTGATTACTTGACAAATATTCCATGAATTAAAAAAGAATTTTGGGTTGGAATTTTCCCTGTTCACATTATATATATGTATGTACGTTCATGTCCCTGTTCTTTTGGGTTAGAATTCTGAAGTTCCAACTCTTTTCAACTTTTTCTAACTTTTTTTAGCTCCTTTCAACTCTTTTATATAAACTCTGTCCGACACTTTCCAACATTTTTCAACTTTTCCAAATTTCTTCCAACTCCTACCAACTCATTCCAACTTTTTCCAATTATAAAATTATTTGACATGAAAATTATTTACTTTTTAAACCAATATTCAACATTAGCTCATTTTTCATATATATGTCAACATTGAGAATTTTTTGCTTTAATTTTTTAGCACCGAAAATTTTTGTATTGATTTTACCGTAATTAAAATTAAGAAAGAAAAAATCTCACAATAAAGAAAAATATCAGATGACTATCTAAAATAAACAAATTAAGCATTTTCTATGATATTTGAAAATAATTAAAGATGTAGAAATTCTATAATAATTTAATTGTACCTTTATTTATCTTCTATAATTTGGTAATTTTTTTTATAAAAGTTGGAGAGTTTACTTATGTTTATTTCTTATTGGGGCTTATATTTTAACCTAAAACCTAATAGTCTAGTAAGATGCTCAGATTGTACCCAATCTTATGTTATTTTCCTAACTTTCCTCCTAGGGTTGGCCAAAAATTTTATGTGTTTTTATATACTTGAGTTATTCACACATTTTATATTTGGATTAAAACGAATTTAAATTTTGATTCACAAGAAAACACACACAAGAAAAATGACTCATCTACATAACATTTCTTGATGGACCACACTTGTCACTTATTAATACTATAAAATAAATATACTACAACATACTTTAAAATAAAAATTATTAAACTATACAATTATAAAACACCTCCTAAGTTCTTGCAGTTCCTTCCAACTTATGTCAACTCCTAACTCCATCCAACTTTCTCAAGCTTCATTTTGACCCTTTCCAATTCCAACGAACTTGTTCCAACTTGTTCCAACATACAACTCCATTTATCCAACCCCAAAAAGAATATGCCCTTAGTACTTCTCTGTTTTGTATTTAATTACTGTGAAAAATATCTACTTTTCTAATCTAATAATACTGTGATACTTTGCTTTTCCAAAAATGTATTAGTGTTTTCATTGGTTGAAAGTTCGTTTCTAAAATATGAAATGCATTTAATATTTCACAACTAAAAAAGTTCAAATTAACGACGGAATTTAGCGACGGAAAAAATTAACGGCAGATTTGATGATGGAAATGACGACTGAAAAACAGTATTACAAAAAAGGAAGATTGTGCGACAAATATGGTGACGGAAAATTTAATCCGTCGCCATAATTGACGGTGGGCGACGGAAATTCCGTCTCCATAATTTCGAATTTTTTTTAAAAAACCGGGCTGGCAACGGAATTTCCTTCGCCAGCCTAGTTAAATGAAACCAGAATTGCTTTTTAGTTTCATTTTTTGCGAAAGCTTCGGAGAGAGAGAGAGAGAGAGAGGCGAACCGGCCCCAGCTGTGTCCGACCACGGCCTAGCCACCGCAGGCCCTCCCCCCCGCCGTTGCCGCCGTCTGTCACCGACCCCCCGCTACCGGCCATCGCCTGCCGCCCCTTTGCCCGGTGGTTTTCATCAAGTTTGAGGTAAGTTTCTTCGACTAAATTAGTTGTAATTTCTATAAATTTTATTATTAAATTGTTAGAATTTCATTGTTAGTTCATATTTATGTTGAAATGTGGTATTTGTGTTAGGCTATTGCTCTAATTTGATGCAAGATTTGGGTAAATACGATTTAGGGTTTAGGCTTGGTAGTTTGAAGTTAAAATTTGATATGGTGGTGGAATGAAATGGTTTAATTGATAATGTTGTTGAAATGTAGTATTTGTGTGAAGTTATTGCTCTATTTCGTTACAAGAATTTGGCAAATGCGATTTAGAGTTGAAGTTTGGTAGTTTGGAGTTGAAATTTCATATGTTGGTGGAATGAAATGTTTTAATTGATAATGTTGTTAAAATGTGGTATTTGTGTGAGATTATTGATCTAATTTGGTTGGAGATTTTGCTCAATGCAATTTAGGGTTTAGGTTTGGTGATGTGAACTTGAAAGTTGATATGTTGGTGGATTGAGATGCTTTAGTTTATAATTTTGTTCAAATGTGATGTTCGTATGAAGTTGTAGCTCATATTTGTTTAAAGATTTCGCCCAATGGTTTGTACACTTAGATTTGGTAATTTTAAGTTCAAATTTGATATGTTGGTGGAATAAAGTAGTCAACTATGTATGAGTTGTTAGTTTTGTGATATTCGTGAGAATATAAATATATTTGTCGAAATTTATAAGTTTTTTGGTTGGGTGCATGTGAAAATTTTAAAGTAAACATATATAATTTATAATTGCGTAATTTATATAATTATTATAATTTTGATTAAAATTAATTCTTATCAAATACCTTATGTGGTTATTGTTATTTGAGCAGAATATGAATGGTCCTCCACATCGTAGGTACATGTATAATAGATTACTGCCTGATCGTAGTGGTTATACGCAAGAATTTCTAGATGGAATAAACCAATTTGATCAATTTGCACGTAGACAGACAGAGTTTCTGAATAGGGAAAAGCATAGATGTCCTTGTGCGAAATATAGAAATAGGGTGTACTTGACACCTGATGAGGTCAAGATGCACCTTATGTATAAGGGTTTTGTGCAAGGGTATCGGTTTTGGATAAGTCATGGGGAAATACAACATCGGCAATATGATTATGGGTATTCAAATAGTAAAATTCCCAAAGTTGGAGGTTCAAATCATATTAATAATTACCACTCTGAATCCTACGTAGATCGGATGGAGGACATGGTTGATAATGCTATAATAGCAAATCAAAATGTAAGGGAAGGGGTTCAAGCACTTACCGAGAACCATTTTATAATATGGTTCAAGTTGCTCAACAACCCTTATATGATGATTGCTTCACCCACAGTAAGCTATCTGCGGCGGGGAGACTGTTGAATATTAAATCTGATTATAATATGCCTCAAAATTGTTAAAGATCTCGGCAACGATGTGGTCCAAATTGATTGTTGCCGGAAAGGTTGCATGCTAGTTTATAAGGAGGACGCAAACCTGGATGCGTGCAAGTTTTGTAGGCATTCAAGATGGAAGAGGCAAAGGTCACAACAAAAGAATTAGAATCCATTGCCATACTCGAGGATACATTACTTGTTGTTAAAACCTCGACTGCAGAGGTTGTACGCATCAAGAAGTAGTGCAGAGCACACGAGATGGCATTATGAACATCGACGTGAGGACGGTGTTTTATGTCATCCATCATATGGGACAGCATGGAAATATTTCGATGCCAAGTACCCTGAATTTGCTGCAGAGCCTTAGAATGTGAGACTAGGCTTATGTGCTGATGGATTTAATCCTTACACATTGTCTTCAAGATCATACTCCATTTGGCCGGTGGTCGTTACACCTTATAACCTCTTGTTGATGAGTTGAAAGAGTTGTGGGATGTTGGAGTTGAGACTTATGACATTTCTACAGGGCATACATTTTAGATGAAGGTTACACTTATGTGGAACATCAATGATTTTCCTGCGTATGGAATGTTATCTGGGTGAAGTACTAATGGCTAATTGGCATGTCCTGTATACTTGAAACAGCAAAAGGCTTTGAGATTGAGAAATGGAGGTAAATTCTTATGGTTTGACTGTCATCGGTGTTTTTTGCTAAGGAATCATGCGTTCAGAATAAATAGAACAACATTTAGGAAAGGCGGAACTGTTACAGGGGGTCTTCCTTGCTGACTATTTGGGGAAGATTACCCAATGGTAAGTACAAATTGTGACTTTGTTATACCAGGATTTAAGGAAAATGAGCACAACTGAACGAAGAAGAGCATATTCTGGGAGTTGCCTTATTGGCAACACCAACTGTTCCGTCATAATTTGGATGTGATGTACATTGAACAGAACTTCTTCGAGAACATTATTAACACTGTTATGGATGTTCACGGGAAAACAAAGGACAACGCCAAATTAAGAATGGATGTTGCAGAAATATGTGAAGGACCATAATTACATTTACATTCAGACCCAAGTGGTAAGCTAGTTAAACCAAAAGCGAAGTTCGTACTTCCTGTGGATAAACGAAGAGAGTTGTGTGAATGGGTGAAAGAACTTCAAATGCCTGATGGATCTTGCTCTAATTTGAGGAATATCGTGGACCCTAATGAGGCTAAGTTCAACAACATGAAAAGTCATAATTGTCATGTGTTCATGGAGACTTTTTTACCCATTGCATTTGGTGCGCTTCCAGATGATGTGTTGAAACCTCTTATTGAGATAAGTCAGTTCTTCAAGAACTTATGCTCAACAACATTACGGGAGGATATGCTTGAGGAACTGTATCGCAACATTGTCATCACTTTGTGTAAGTTGGAGACCATTTTTCCTCCTGACTTTTTCAATGTAATGGAGCAGTGCATTTGGCAGAAGATGCTCAACTAGGTGGTCCAGTACAAGACTGATGGATGTATCCATTTGAGAGGTAAATTATACTATAATCGATGAAACCTTATCTCAATTCTTATATGTGGAATCACTTGGAAGTGAATGCAATTGTGAATTTGGTAGGTTCTTTGGCCGATTGAAGAAAAAGATAAAGCGACAAGCGTGTCCTGAAGGTTCAATCACAGAGGCATACCTAGAAGCAGAGAGAACATTCTTCGCCTCCTATTATTTCGGCTCTAATATGCCCTCCATGTGCACTAGGTGCAGGACAAATGAGGATGGCAATGAACATATTAATCATTTTTCAACTCTGTTCGTGTTTGGACCGCAAGGGACCGCTATTGGTAGGGAAATATCAAGGTATCTCACAGATGCCGAATACGTTGTTGCTAATCTTCACGTGCTGTTAAATTGTGATGAAGTTAAACCTTATATAGGGTAAGTGGTATTTTCACTTCCAATTGAGTTTATCATTCAGAGCGCAAGTATATTAATAGGCTTCATAACATGTGATAGAATTTTCACAGAACAAGTCAGAAATGCATGTCCCAATGTTAGTGACGCAGATGTCGGCACTATCATCGAAACTCATTTCGCATATTGGTTTAGTCAAAATGTAAGTATTATAACTCATTTATTCATAATTTTAACGTAACAGTTAATTAGGTGCATTGTATTAATTAAAACCACATGCTATGTCACCTTAGGTGCATTATATTCAACTATTCAAGACTGACAAACATTGCTACTTGAGCCAATTGGCTGTGAAGCCAAAACGGTATGTGTCGACGTGGACGGCATATAGAGTAAATGAATTCAAATTCCACACAGAAGCTCGAAGCGTCGGGAATAGAACATATAATTGTGGTGTTAGTGTTGGTGTTTATGGCACTTGGGAAGGCGATATTGAGAATTATTATTATGGGGTACTGAAGAATATTGTCCAAATTGAGTACGTAGGCGAACCACTTAAACAATGTGTGCTCTTCAGTTGTGAGTGGTTCGATCCCACATTGAATCGTGGGACACGATCTCGGAAACTAAGCAACCTTATTGAGGTCCACCGTACAAGGAGGTACCGAAAGTACGACCCATTTATCTTCCCAAATACCGCATAACAGGTATATTTCATGCCACATGTAGATCGTTCAAGGGATATTGCCAATTGGGTTGTTGTCAGCATACCAACAAATGGACATGACGACTATCGTCAAACCTATGAATGACGCCATCCCTGCATCATTAGTGGATGAAAGTGCACCACCGGAAGAAGTTAATGATGAAATAGGGTTTTCATTCATTCAGGGTAATGACGAGATAGATAAGGTAGAGAATGATGAGGGTGATGAAGAGGGGGAGTGGGATGACGGTAATGAAACAGATGAAGCAGAAAAAAATTTGCATTTGTATGATGACGATGACGATGACATTGATGATGAGGAGGATGCAGATAATTGAGTGCTTATGAATTCTTATGTATTTTAGTACTTTGCATGTCAAACAATTAGCTGTGACTTTACTTATATTGTATGAATGAGCTTTGCAAAATATGTGTTACCCACGTACCTATTATGATGTACGAGTAATGGTTTATATGTGCAATCATTATATATTTGTACTTGGCTTTGTTGTCACCTATTTCAGGTATGGATTCCAGCTCTCGTCGAGGTAGGTCCTCCCCTCGAGGTAGAGGACAAGGGCGTAGGAGCTCTGCCGTAGATCCAACCGCAATGGACATTGATCCATCTTCCCCCCCAGGTATCTCATATACCAGTTCAGCTAGGAGCTACAATGGCTGCTTATATACCAGGTATTTCAGGACCACTGTCTCCCTCATTTGAGGCTTTCCATCATCAAACCTCACACATTTTCAACCACAGCACCATGTACGGCCAATTTGCCCACAACATTCCTCCAAACCCCCATCTTATTCACACTGTGCAGCCTATTCCCCAACCCGCTCATCCTAACACAAACCAGTCCCAAGACAACATTGCAAGTGGTGAAAGTGAAGTACAATCCAGTCATGGGAGCACTCGAGCTAAGACTTGGATTGAGCCAGATGGTAATGGGTAAGTCTTCATTTGTTATATCTTATTAAGTACTACATGAATTTTGCATAATAAGTAATCAATTTGATATGTTATGTTCAATTAGGTTTCTCCCAAATGATAGTGCTGTTAGTAGGATTTCGCTCATATTTCAAAGCAAATTTGACGGAGCTTGGCTTGTTGAAGCAAAGTGTCCAAACCAGTACGAGATTTGTGGTTTAGAGAGTTCAAGGTAACTACAGTGACTACGTATTAACAGTTTATGTGAACGTGATAAATTACTATTGTATTATTTGATGTGTTTTTTGTTTTCATAATTGCAGAAGTGGTTTACTTGAAATCCGGTCCATGAGGATCATATAACAAGGAATTTTGAAAATCGAGGCAATGCACGCTTGAGAGACTTCTTTGGCAAAGCAAGGAAGCATAACAAGAAGCCTGTTTAGCTCGATGATGCTCATTGGGAGGGACTCCAATAGCACTCGGAGAATGAACATTATAAGAAATTGCGTGAAACAGCCTAGAAGAACCGACTGGGAATTCCAGAAAGTGGTGGCCCATCAATCCACACCTGTGGCTCGATCCCTATGCATGAGCACATGCAGCGTCTGGTAAATGAATTAATGTTTGCTATGTATTTCTTTAAGTTTAATACTGTATTTTGTGTTATACTTGACATCATTCTTTCTGGCACGTACATAGAGGGAACAACTTGGGACGGAGCCCGCCATTGTTGAATTATTCAGTCGCACTCACAAACTCCATGGCAAAGAAGATGCCCTTTGGGTTGACAAGAAATCACAACAAACATATGTAAGCACTTAGCTATTCTCAATCTTCAGTGCTAGTTCAACATAAACTTGTATACTTTATTTTCAGTAATTATAGTATACATGATTTCGTGCGCATGCTGCGGTGTTGTAAGAATCTTTTGAACGTGATTTTCAAAATGTTATCAACTCTCAAAGGATCGGGGATGGCACATCTCAAGATCCAAACCAACCATTTCCAAACCCAAATGAATTATGGGTGAAGACATTCAAGAACAAGAAGGGTCATATTTATGGCATTCGTGACGAGACTGTCAACATTAAGGAATCCGGTTACTTCAGTCCCACTCAAAGATCCAGTATAGTTTTCATATTAAAGTTTCAACGAATATGGTTATACATTGAATGTACTTAATTGTAATACTAATGCGTACTTCACTGAAATGTTTGTCAGCAAATACCGGTTCTACGCCATCGCAACAAGAGCTCACTGACTTCAGGGGTGTAGTCACCAACTTGGAGGGTGAGCTAACTTCACAAGTAGAAAGCTACCCGTTGCTTATGGAGAAATGTAAGCAACTGGAGGAATCCAACAATTTGCTCACCCAAAGTAACCAACAACTGAGCCAACAAATGATAAGCATCGATCAGCGCCTCCAAGTTTTCTTTCAAATGCAACAGGCGTCTGGCTCTAGATCTCAGCCGTCATTTACTCATCACTTGCAACATAATGAGAAAGAGGGTGAGGAAGTGGAAAAGGAAGAGGAAGAGGATGATATTCACCTTGGTGATTGAGTTGGTTGCAGTTTTCCGTCAGCTGGTGGCTCTTCTGCTTGGTTCTTTACGAAGTACATCTCTTGCTGCTTGCTTCCCCTCCGCTTTATGCTTATTTCACTCCCCACCCCTTGGCACTTATTTAATTTTCTTCCCATTTGGCGTTTGTTTCTCCCTCTTCTGCAAACATATAACTTCATTCTTAATTACTGGCAACTTCTGGTTTGTTTGGATTTGTGGTTTGTGATATGTAGAGACTTTGTTTGGAACTTGTGGTTTGTGAATTGAAAACCCTTGGTTGGAAGTGTTGCGTTGGATGTGATATTCCACCTTTGTATGGCTTGAAATTGTTGACAACATTTCGTATGAAATCATATTCGAAGCCATTGGATGTTGATTGAGTGCAAAGATCTTGTAAATTTCTTGCAGGGTTTAAAATGTATGTACTAAGGGATACGATAAAAAACAAGCGTTTTTATTTTAAAAAAAATTAGAAACCTAGCTGCGGAATGGCGATGGAATGACAAAAAAAAATTTCTTGGAGGGAGAAGGTGGCGACGGAATGTGTAGCTCGTCACCATCAGCGATGGAATTTCCGTCGCTGATTCCGTCTTTAATGGCGACGGACCACACATTCCATCGCCACCCCTGCTGCCCCGACAATTTTCCCACCAAAAAAAAGTATGTCAAAATTTCTGTCGCTAAATCAGTCGCCAATGACGACGGAATTTCAAAATTCCGTCTCCAGGTACTCAACGATGAGCGAAAATCCGACTGTCGTATTCCATCGCCAATTGCGCCGTTGATATGAAAATTCCATCGCTGATAAACCGTATTCCATCAATGATTCCGTCTTTATTTGGTCTTTTTCTTGTAGTGCTTATTCTTGCATATTTGTATAATTGGAATGTAAAAATGAGAAAAAAAGAAGAACTTATTCTCATTATCTAGTAAAAATTTCAATAATCTCTATATAATAAATGCAAAAATGAGTGAGTGGCTCAGAATCTTTCCCTCTCTCATTCCAGTACTCTTATTTAATTCTGCCAAAATAGGTAAAAAGTTAGTTTCAATTTTAAATCTATTGATAAACGCTCAATCCACAACTCCACGACAGACACACCTCTCCTGCTCCACTCTCTCCTCTTCAAGCACAACTTTCTCTTTTCTTCTCTCTCTCTCTGTCTCTCCACGCAACACGTCAATGTTGTAAATCTATCAGCAGAGCACCTCCCCATGCCATCCCACCAAGAGAGAGAGAGAGAGAGAGAGAGAGAGAGAGAGCTCTCCGACCTCGTCAATGGCAGTCGGAGCTTCGTCATCGCTGCGTCTTCGGGTCAACTTCCTTAGCTGGAAATGCTTAACCAAAGCTTCCATTACCTTACTATTCACTCTTAACTTCCTTTGGCTCTTCACCTACTTCCTCCGCCACCCGATCCCGATCAACATCCACCTCCACCTCCACCAACGCCCTAACCCTAACCCGAGTTATCCCCAACGCCACCACCTCTGCCGCCCCCTCTCTCTCCACCTCCAAGCCATGGCCCGTCCTGCCCTCCTACCTCCCCTGGCTCCCGCCTTCCTTCGACACTCTGGTCAGATCCTGCGAAGGCTTCTTCGGGAACGGCTTCACCCAACCCGTAAACGTCGTGGCTCGGACCTTAGGTTAAGGGTGGTTCCAGTGCCACTATAGTGAGACGCTTCGGAGCTCCGTCTATGAGGGCAGTATGGTTCGGATGGATCCGACGAAGATGTGGATGTTGAAGGGAGGAGAGGTAATTAAGGAGGTGATCGGTTGGAAGGATGAGGATGAGCTCCCTGAGTTCGAGTCTGGAATGTTCCGTGTTTTGGCTCCGGTTGATGAAACGAAACGGGCCGTTTTGTCGGAGTTTCTTGATAAGTACTTGTCGGAAGGGGTGATTCTGAGGCATACGATGAGGGAGCTGATTGCTTCCATGGATTTGGTCAGGGAGTCAGAGCTAAATTGCTCTCATGTTAGGGTTTAATTCTGACTCCGAAATTTGGGTGTTTTTTTGTTTACAATGATTGTTGAACTGGTGAATTTAAGAAAAGCTTTAACTGGTGAGATTGCGATATGGGATGTAGATTGTTTGTTCATAATTGTGATATAATATAAGGAAATGAATTGATGGGAAATAATCTTAAAGAAGGTGGACCAGAATCTGAAACTCATGTCCATATGTTTATTGAAGACTTTGGGACATCATGATTGCATCAGGAATGGTTAATTTTTACCTTGCCCATGTTTCTTTTTGAATGTGTTTGTATCTTCATTTATGGAAAGTTTTTCAAAGAATTTGGAGTTTAGCTGTTTAGGTTAGAGTAGCTATTGGAGAACTATAGGAACTTTCCTTTGATGGGCTTGTGTTAAGAAGTTTGCTATGAATTGAAGTGATTCATATAATAATGGTTGGAGAAATTTGGAGCTGACTCTGGATGGAATGTTGATATGTCTTGTTTGTTGCGGTTGTTTAGGCTACTATTACATCTAGGTGGTCAAGGTTTCTTATGGAAATGTAAATGGCAAGAAATGAAATTGGAGTTATGTTGGCTTCAATGCTATTTGTCTTTGGAACTGATTCTTCTCTATCTTCCCACCCCCACCCCATGGAATTGATCGTCGACGTCTCTCTGCATGGAGTTCAATCAAGTTCTCCCCCCTTTTGTATCTATCAGTAAGTATTAAGATTTGATTATTGGGTATTCAAGTTATTGTTTTCTTTTAGTCCGATAGGGGCTTGGAAATTGGAATTTTAAGTTTGTCATTTGCACAGAGGCAAGCATTCTATTTACATACACATCTCTTTCTCTCATTGTTCAAATGAAGACAAAAGAACATAGTGGTGCTAATTTCTTACCAAATGATTTCCCTTTTTTTGGGTTAATTCAAGTTAAATTATCCAGATTTGTAGAACAATATTAGCTTACATACTCAACATTTGAATACGGTTCATCAAGGCAGAGAGAAACACGGGCATTGACAAGCTTTGGTTCTGAATCGAGATACACGCATGGGTTATTTGTATTCAAATATGCAAATCATTCAATGATTTTTGGTTATCTAGGTTAGTAATTTTGAAGGTTAGACATCATTCAATGATTTTTGGTTATCTAGGTTAGTAATTTTGAAGGTTAGACTTTTTTAGGTGTTTTTATGAGATGAAAACTTTACTGAACGTATCTATGCGTCAAATTTTGAATATTGTAGAGAACTTTAAAATGAATTACATGTGAGTTAATTAGATGTGTGTCAATTAGAATCCCTAAACAAGTTTGTGATTGGCTTCTGTGTAATTCATTGATGCATCAACGGTCTAACTTCATTACTTTACGCAACTTACTTGATGCTCTTTCATCATTAATTAATGTTCTTGATTGGGCTTTTGGATTCGTTGAATCCACAGGCGGTTTGTCTTCAATCACACCATGTACTGGTTGTGAATTGTGCGTTGGAAATTTATGAGTTACAACTCTCTTTTAGCACTATGATAATCATTTAATTTGACTCTTTTGGCTACCATTGCTAGAGTCATGTGGACTTTCCTTTTTACAAATTTAAGAAGCAAGAATGAGAAGGAGATAATCCCAAATTTTCTTCTTTTGGGTTTAATTTTGGGTTTTCGACCTCATTTGTTTCGTGTTAAACGGTCCCCTTCTTTGCAGGATTTTGCCTTTGTCTTAGAGTTGGCTATGCGATGATGCCTTTGTATTTAGTATACTTCTATCATTTTTCCCTTTTTTTTTGGTTGGATTTGGTTTTTATGGGCCATCTATATATACAATGTTGTTGTTCTGTGTGTAGTTTGACTAGCTATCATGGACTCTTCTTACAATATCATCCATGTGAAAGTTCTCATATCAAAGTAATTAGTATATTTTATGGTCGTCTACTAATAGATATCCTTTAATTTTTTTCCCAAATTGGACCTTGGTTATTTTAAGTTGTTAGGGAAGGCTCATCATCAAACCTCACTGAGTTCAATGTATTTGAAAATCTGTAAGTGTTTAGTCACTTCTAAGGTGTATGTCTTAATTGAGTGATTCTATTTTATCCAACATTTAGGCTCCCTGAGCAAGTGAACCATGGGAGCTAAGCTCCTTTACATTAGTAGCCTCTGATGAATTTCCACCTATTTTATTCCTTTGGCTTCAATTTGCAGTTCATTTGATAGTTAAACTATTAGTACCGTTGTTTCATACTCCATGACTCATCTGCAGCTACTCGACATAACAGAAATAGCTGGATCACTACAGGGGCCTATGTTTGGGTGTTTTTTTCTTTTTTTCTTTTTCCGTTTTTTGTTTCTTCTTCTTCTTCTTCTTCTTCTTTTTTGGGAGGAGCAGGGGCTTTATGATCCTCACACCTATCTTTGTTTTACTAACCATGATATGGTATGCCCAAAGCTCATACTCTATTGTTGCAAATATTTTGGTGTCTTCCACAATTGATGAGGCTGAACTGTAAATGTTAAAGCACTCTTATGGATGCTATTCCAAAATTGTGATTGAATTGACAAAGTTAGGTCATGATTTTTTTGTAAATTGCCATGTCTCAACCCCTTATCAGAAGCAAGAAGTCACACAAGAAGTGGACAATCTGGTTTTTAATTCAAACAGAATTGGTAACCCCTTAAGTTACAAGACATTTTGGCAAGCTGAACACAAAGAACATGTTATGGAGGGAAGATATTTTCAGTTCCATAACTGAACCACACACATTCTGCAGTGAACAAACTAGGGTGAGCAACTATCTTCTATTGGCCTATAAGATGACATGGAATATTTGAGGAGGATGCACGCAGACTTGGGGTATTAATTATGCAATCTGCTGTACATCAAAGCAACCCTTTCAGACTTGGATGTGCACTTATGTGAGGAATAAGCAAAAACAAAGGATTGAAAAGTCTTATTTTTTGCAGTTTCATAGAGTCTTTGGTATAAAAGGATCATGATCGTCGTTGAAGAAAATTTGTAGAATATTGAAGATGTGTCTTGGACCCAAGTGTAGAGTTACAAACTGGAAAAAAAGGATAGATTCCGGATGACTATAATTGCTTAGATTTTGTTGGGTGCCTGTGTATGTTGTTTTCTAATTTCCTATGTAAGTCGATGGTGGTTGTCGATCTGGGCAACTTAGCTTCCGATTTGTACGCATTCATTTTTGTTTCGCTACTGTTGTTTTGCTTTCACCATTTTATATGAAAATAGTTCATCAAAACAAGAAGCTTCATATGTTCTATAGATGGATTTGATCACACAATTTGAAAGGCTGCAAATTGAGAAACAAGATCTATTTTGGTGTATAATGACGCACCATCAATTTATTTTTCTTTTATTATTTCCAAGTTGTACTTTGTAGAAAATTTTAGATGTGTGCTTATAAAATACACTAATATAAATTCAGTGCATTTAATTTGGGGATTTTAGGTTTACAAGGCTCCGTGCAGAGCACGGGTCTATACTAATACTTATAAATACTACTTGTTAAATTTTAGTAAGCTTTACCGTGCTATTTAGTACCTTTAGTGCTAGTCAAATTTATCAAGTATACCTAGTTTTCTTTTGTTAATTATCGAGGATCATTAAGTAAGATTCAATATTATTATATACCACACCACCCAGCACTACTCAATAGCAATTAATTGACCCTAACACCGTTCAGCAATGAAAACCTTATGGTGTGTTTGGTAGGGGTGAAAATCATTTTCCTGAAAAATAATTTTCTCATTTTACTGTATTTGGTAAAACAAAGAAGGAAAATTCGTTTTTAAGGGTAAATCATTTTCCCTAAAATGAAGGAAAATATTTTTACTTTGAATAGAACGTAATTTGATTTTACGTTTCCTGGGCTCTCACCCTCTTTCTCTCTCCCGTATCTATTTCATCGACATATGATTCAAAGATTAAGGAAAATTATTTTTAGCTTTTTTGTTTATTTTTTGCTAATCAAACTCATTCTTCAGAAAGTTTATTTTTTCTTTTACCAAACAACTAAAAATATGAGTTGAAAATTATTTTACATAAAAATTATTTTCTATGAAAATAATTTTCACTCCTGTCAAACATACCATTAATAATTTGCTCAACTGTCCAACCAGCGTGTGGGTCTTTCTGGTTGCTTAATTTAAAATGCTTGTTGGGTTGGTTAGAAAATTATGGAGTGCCATTTTCAAAGTACCATAGACACTGAATGTGGGGACTTTCAAGCTAGCATGAACAGACAGCAAGTTTAGAAGTACATTTCTAGCTTGTTAATTCTAGAAAAAGTATATTCAAATACGGCGTCATTTTACTTATGATTCGATTTTTACTGGTAAGTTTTTTTCGACGTCAGTTTAATTTTTCTATATATAGTTTGGTTATATGCTTAATTAGGTTTATGCTTGATAAAGAGATTCTTACTTCGAAAATATCTAATCATTGTTTAACTGCTGAGTACTTAAGCTGTTTGAATCATTGATATGTTCATGTACATGCTGTGTGTACGCACTAAGGCACAAGCCGTACAAATATCTAAAAAGTGATTCTGGCAATAATTACATTTTTATAATACAAGACTTAGGGCCTGTTCTTTTCGTGGGTCAATCCGTTTTTACCCACTTCAACCTATTTCAACCCACTTGAAAAAAAAATACCAACTTCAACCCACTTCAACCTATCTCAACCTATTTCAACCCACTTCAACCAACTTCAACCCACCCCTTCATAATTTTAATAATTTGTAAAGTATCATGTGAGATTTAAAGCCTGTTGTTTTCGTGGGTAAATTAGGTAGGTAAAAGGGTGAATTAGGTTGAAGTTAGTTGAGGTAGGTTAAGGTATGTTAAAGTTGGTATTTTTTTTTTGGAAGTGAGTTGAAATAGGTTGAAGTAGGCTGAAATGAGTTAATGTTGGTTGAATTTGGTATATTTTTTATCTGGTGGGTTGAAATGGATGAAAATAATGAAAACGTCATTAATGTGTGATAATTTATGAAGTTATCCAAATTTTGTGAAATTTTCGTTTGTTATTTTTTATTTTACATTTTTT
>JACYFF010010365.1:101239603-101265650 GCA_017589665.1 Selenicereus undatus | reverse complement strand
TCAAAGGTCATTAGACTGGTCAGGCTATCCTAGTTATCTATTGTCATGAAACTAGAATCACAAAACCACAAAATTGAGTAACCCTTAATTCCCAATTGAAATCCTAACTATTTTCATGTTAAGAAATGCAATCACTCACTATGTAGCTCTAGGTAGAGGATTTAACTGTCGTTAATCTCCTAAACCCCAATTACAAACATGCATCAACCCTCTCAGACAATTCATCGAACACTTGGCATGCTTAAGTGGGAGTTCAATTACAACGTGGGCATTCATTCACATGAATCCAGAATACAAATCCAAATCACACCATAGGGGCTACACCCAATCCAAGACAATAAATTTTAGCCCTTATTCATCATCAAAATCACAACCACAATAACCAATATGACACACCTCCCAATGTGGGTCCCGCTTTCACGAGGTCTGGGGAGATCAAGCTGTAGGCAACCTTACCTCTACTGGTATTCCTATCCATAGAGAGGTTGATTCCAAGAGACCCACGAAAAAAGTTTTGTGAAAAAGTTTTAAAGAGGAAAGCGCTTGCAAAGCATTTAAAGAGGAAAATCAGAGCCAAAGAAGCTGAAGCTGAAAGAACATACTCAACCATCCACGTTAAGCAGCTGCAGTCACTCCCAGAAAAAAGCACAACCTGCATACGAGCACGATAGACCCTTACCAGCACTTAGCCACTGCAGCTACTGACAACTATAGAGTTGCTTCTCTGTCATCTAAGATTTTAATCCTATTCCGCCACAACCTCCTATCCTGAGCCAGGTCCTCCCTCAAACCCACTACTTTCAAGTCCTCTCTAACCACCTCATCCAAACTCTTCTTCGGTCTACCTCTTCCTCTCTTACCACCGGGAAGGTCGATCAACTCATACCTCCTCACTGGGGTGACCATACTTCTTCTTTTGACGTGGCCGGACTATCGAAGTCTTGATTCCTTCATCTTCTCTTCTATGGTTGACGTGGCCGAACAATCACCAATATGAACATGATTAAAAGTGCTAACTTTGAATTTAAACTCAAAGAAAAAGGGTAAAAGAACGTATTTTATATTGATTAGAGTAATAATCTACTAGGTTTAACAATCGAATTCAATCCAAAGCATTCAAATCAAGAACAACCAATGTACCAACTAAAAACCTAAAGTCGCCGTTTTTGAGAGAGAAAAATGAGTGAGAAGAAAAGATCCCCCAATTACCACGCAAAATTGCACGTAACGAGGAAATAAAGTGGCACGGCCGTGCCACTTTGCTGCCCCTTGTTTTCTTGTTTCCCTAGGGTGGCATGGCCACTCTGTTTGGTATGGTGCCCCGTGCCACCTCCTCTAGGCTCAAAGTCTACTCTTTTGGCTCCTACTTGGTGCGATATCAACTGGTTTTCCTCGTTCCTTTCGATCGAACTCCTGAAAACACAAAAGTACAACATTTAGGCAGATTTAGGGTAAAGAATGACTAATCAACCTCTATGCTCTTGAAGTTTTACCGAAAATCGCCGAAATGAGGGGTAAAAATCATGTCAAAAGGGGTAAAATAGAGGTTTATCAACTCTCCCATGCCTATTCCTTGCTTGTCCCCAAGCAAGACTAAGGCGTGATTAAACTGATAGGGGGTTGAGACCTCTAATTACTCGCCTCCTCAGGCAAAGCAAATGGAAAACCAGCTAAATCAAGCATAGGTGTGCACAACTAGCGGAACCATTCAAGGCATAAATACATAGTTTCAAAACTCATTTGAAAATCATTTGTAAGACCACATGTTCAACATGTCATTCAGTCACACCATATCACACCCCTCCCCAATCAAGACGCCTCCAAATAAGTGGTGGGCTAGAGGGCCTAACAGTGACTCTCATAGGGGGAAATAAAGCAAATGCGCTCCCTCACATGTGTTTAAGATGTAGAATAGTTCACTCAACTCTCTTCCAATCGAACAAACTACCATAGGCTTGGTAGGATTCTCAATTCTCCATCGCGAAAATGCAGTATGAAAAAAAATAATCAAGATGACTTTTCAGGGTTGTAATAGGGCTAAGGGCACAGGTAGAAGGGGGACAAACAATTTGGAAAAATGAAGAGCTAACAGCCGAAGCCAATGAGCAACCAACAATTGAGCCAACTACACCGCACACTTCCCTAAAACACAATAATAATACACCCTTAACCAGATGGATCATCGGGAATGAACTGCAATAACATGCCAAACACATTCATTCACCCCTCCTTTTCTTTCTTTTTGTCAAAAGAATCTCAAGAAGTTCCCTCCTTTTTTTCTTTTTTTTTTCGGAAACATGCTTTTCCTCCCTTTTTTTTTCTTTGTTTTTTTTTTTGAAAAGGAAATGAATGATTGGCATGTGCAATAATTATACGCTCAATCCCCAATGATCACCATGATACATCCCTGCATATACCAAAACAAACCACCAATTTGCATAACATCCAAAAACTACCCACAAAGTAACAAAGTGTTGCCCCACTGGCTTTGGCTTAGAGGTAGGAGATGTGTTTAGGCCAATAGCTAATAATGAAGGGTTCACAACAAAAAAGGGCAGGGTTCAAAGAGGGTAATCAAGGGGTCAAAACATTCAACTATGGCTGGCAGATTTACCTATGTAGCTCAAAAAACAAATGAATGCCTCTATCATATTATCATAATGTACATGTTGAATGCTATTTCAAAGAGAATCAAACTAAGTTCTAGAGATGTAGTCATGGAAGAGACACACATAAAAGGAAATGTGAGACTAAATTGATAAATTAGTCTAGAAACTCAAAATCTCACGGGTCACACTATCAAATACACAACTAGCCCCAGAGATGTCCCACTTAAAAGGAATAATCAATCGTGATAAGGGGAGTTCAAGGGCAAACAGCATGCAAACCAAACAGTGTGGTCAAAACGCTTTCAAAACCATCGTCATAGGAGGGGCTTTTTTTCTTCATTTTTTTTAAAGCAATAAATCACCCTACGCAGATAACTAGTGGATAAATGAAGAGAAGAGTAAGAAGAATTACCTCGCAACCTTGTAAACTCCACTCAACACATTTCCACTCGAGACCAAGGGTTAGGAAATAAAATATGTACAATGCATCACCTACCTATACGCATTATCCTACATGCTTTGCTAAATAGATGAATAAAAGAAAAACTAATGCACCCTAAACATGCTGCTAAACTAGAATGAAGCCTAAGGTGTTAAATGCAAAGAAATGTATACAATGCACCCTACTAAACAGATATAGACATCCCCCCATGCTTGGACCCTTCATTGTCCTCAATAAAAACATGATGCACAACAAAAGAAGGGCAAAGGGGGAATATACTTGCAGTCACTGGGTGCCATCAGGACTTGGAGGGGGTAAGAAGTGCAGAGGAAATGGATGGAAGGTGGAGGAATCATAAGATGGGAAGGATGATGAGCCACCCTGATCGCCCGGAAAGGAGCGTAAACGCTCCTCCAACTGTCGAATGGACTCCGACTGGCGCCAAAATCGTACTCTCGGGCTTCCCTCATAGCCCGTTCCTCCTCCCGCTGCTTCCGCTCCTTCTGGCGGTCAACGAAAGCCCGGAAATAGGAGAGTCCCTCCTCACTTGAGCCCATGCGCCCAGAGAGGAGACCAATGTCGGCACGCACGCCGCTGAAACACTCTCGAAGCCTGAAAACCTCCACTTGGAGGTTGGAGAAAGACTAGAGAAAGGCGGGGTTGAGCGACATGTATGCCGCTAAGGAAGAAGACCCGCCTATCTCACGGGTGAATGGTGGGTAAAATGGTGGTGGATGTGGTGGGATAGACGCCTCCGTAGTAGGGGTGTCCTTGGGCTCGGGTTGCCCTTGGCCTGCATCAATGTCCTCCTCCTCCTCATCGTACTCCTCATCCCCACCCTCATCGACCTCAAGGTCCCCATTAGCTACTAACTGTTCCCCCTAAGGGAGAACAGCTGCCCTAATAATTCGCTGGTCGCAGTTCCAGTTTCTTTTGTTAGCGACCGTGGTGCGCTCAACACTGAGAAAGGTGAAAAGGATGGTTTTGTGGTGGGGGTATCGAATGGTGTCACCTTGAGTATCTATAATATGCATATAGTGTAGGGTACCAAAGTCAAGGTGACCACCTAGGAAATGAGGCTCAAGAGCGGAGAGCCGTGAGCTGTAGCCCAGGGCATTAGCGATGACGGTAACAGTACCACCAACGCTAATGACATTCCTGTTGCTAGTCTTGGCTACTTCCGCTAAGTGGCGGATTATGAAGGCCCCCGTGTCAATAGGGGTACCTGACAGGGCGCACCAAATAATAAACAGTTCGGTCTTCCGATAACTATTTTGGTTGTCGTTGCGGCCAAAAACAATATTAGCCGTTCGGCGCTGCAGGTACCGCAGGTTGACATTACAAATGTCAGTGGCCTTGGCCTGTCGAGGGTAAAAAACCTGAGGTCTCCCCCACCTATCAGTATACTCCTTCCGCTTGGAGCAGGTGATGCTCAACCAAACGGGGTCAAGTCTCCACAAGGAGGGCACATCCCTATAAGCCCCATCGACCACCGGGAATCTTAAAAGCGCATTAAACATCCTTAAACTCATCCGGTGGTCAATGTTGAACATGCGAAAATAAATAGCGACCTCATGACCACGATAGTTTCCATCCCAATCAACATTAAGGGAACTCAAAAACTCAACCATAAGGTGATCATAGGACGTACATTGCATATGTATATACTCAGTCCATCCTAGGCTACCAAGTAGAATTAGCATATCATCCAATATTCCCAAGGATCGCAATGAGTCAGAATGAAAGTATTTCTGCTCACTAGTGTTCCTCGTGGCTAAAAGCTCATAACGGGACTTCTGGTCATCATTAACAAACTGCAAACCCCTAGTACTAGCAGGTAAAATAAGAGAGTATACATCTTTAGTACCTTCAGCAGAGGCAATTACAGAGGAAGAGCAGGTTGCCCGTGATGATTTCTTGGAATGGGATGGAGCCCTTGAAGTTTCTCCAACTCGTTTCTTTCCCATGGTGTTAATTAACAACAGATCAGGACCCAAACGAAGGGGTAGAGACTAAAAATAGTAAGAGAATGGTGAATTTTTTTGTCTACCACCTTCACCCTCAACAATGGAGGTTAGGGTTGTAGAGAGAAAAAATGAGTGTGGGAGGGGAGGAGTTTGAGATGAAAAGGTGAGGATTTTTGAGAGGAAAGTGAATGGACGTGAAAAAATTCAAAAAAATTGGGATGAAATTGAGGGAATTGGAGGGTTTTGGGGGGGTTTGGAGTGGGTATGGTGAAGAAGAGAGAGGGTTTCGTGGTTGCAGAGAGAGAAAGAAGAGGGTTTGAATTGAGGTAAGAGGAAGAAGAAGGAGAAATCGGCTGTTTAGCCGTGTTTTAATGTGGCACGATCGTGCCCCAAGGCACGGGGTGCCCGTGCCACGCTACGGTCCGCTCTTGCAAAATAAAGGCGTGGCACGGTTGTGCCTTTGCGCACGGTGTGACCGTGTCACTTTTCTGATCAATGGCACTAGTTTCTTTCCTACTCCATTTTTTTTTTCCAGGTCCAGAGGAGGGGTGGCACGACCATGTTGTACGGCATGGGGTGCCCATGCCAACTTTCTGCCCTCCGAATCACCTCCTTCCAAAGTTGTTGCTTCTTTTTCCCACTCAATATTTTTTCTGTTCTTAAACCTTTTTCCTCTCAGCTCCTCAAGTTTTTTTTCGTTTTTTTTTTTCGAAAGCAATAAATCTTGGGTTGCCTCCCAAGAAGTGCATGTTTTAGGTCTTTAGCTTGGCCATTACCTCAAATTGGCAGACAATGACAAGAAGGAGGAAGGTGAAGATGGTGGAGTGATGAATGGCGTTCCCTCCAGAACCTCCTCATGGAATAAGGTAGCACCTCCAAAAGCAGTAGGAATAGGTGGATGTACATCAGGCGGTGCTACCGATCTCATATTAGGTCCTCTATCCACATCAAACACTGTGGCTTCAGAATTAGCCGGTGAGGGGTATGATATGCAAGGCCTTCGGGAGGAGCAGGAACTACAGAAGGTAGTGGTGGAGGGAAACAGAAATCAACTGTCTCACCACACATTTGGAAGGATATAGTTCTGACCTTTACATCGATCATTGCCCCTGCAGTAGCCAGGAATGGCCTCCCAAGGAGGATAGGGATTTGGGGGTTCCCATCCATATCCATCACAATAAAGTCACAGGGGATGATGAACTTACCTGCCTGGACAGGCCCGTCCTCCAAAACTCTCGCAGATCGCCTGAGAGTAGCGTCCGCTAGCTGTATGAACGTGGTGGTGGGCCTCAGGTTCAACAGTTCAAACTTCTTGCACATAGAAAGCGGCATTAAACTCACACTGGGCCCCAAATCGCAAAGAGCTTTCTCAATTTGCGTACCCGCTATGTAGCAAGGGATAGAGAAGCTACCATAATCTTGCAATTTCGATGGCGACTGGTTTTGAAAAAATTGAGCTGCGGACTTCTCCTGTAGGGGCCACTGGAACTCCTTCGGGCTCACCTTGCTGGGGAAGGAGCTCTCTCAAAAATTTGAGATACGCCGCTGCTTTTTTAAGAGCCTCCCAAAAAGGGGTATCAATGTAAACCCGTCTTAGGATATCTATGAATCGTGCGAACCGGGGTTCCAGTTGAGAGAGCTTAGCCCAAGCCAACCTCTAAGGGTACGGAACAGAAAGCTGATAAGGTCGAACTGGAGGAGGTCGATGACCATCATCTTCTTGATTCATAGCACCTTCCTTATTCAATATAGTTGTTCCCGTAGAAATAGGAACTGAAGCCTCTTCCTGAAGTACCGTCACAGAACTTTCCAAAACCCCGTCAGGTCTCGTATAAACGGCATTGACGTGACCCCTGGGATTGACATCGGGCTAGCCTGGTAGTTGTCCTTGCGGTCGGGGAAAACTACTAACCTGTTGAGCACTCTGTGCAATCTGAGTGTCCATCACCTTTTGATGGGAGGCCATGGCGTCGAACTTGGAGTTCAGTTGATTAATTTGCTCACTGAAAACCTCATTTGTCTTGGTTTGGGTTGCTATGAAGTGCTCCATAAGGTTTTCCAGGTTAGACTTGGGTTGTGGAGGTGGTTGTGGGGTAGATGGATTGTAGGGTGCCCTATGTTGAAAACCTGGGCGCTGAGAGGCATTGGGTGACAAGGGGTTGTTGTTCCGGTAGGAGAAGTTATCATGATTTCTCCCACCGGGGTTGTACGTGTTTGAGTAGAGATTGTTCTATAGTGGTGGGCGTGGGCCGTAGTTTTGCATTGCATTTGCATGCTCAACGCCCGAGAAAATAGATTGACACTCAGCAGCAATGTAACCTTGAATGCCACAAATCTCACACGGGACCCCAACTTCAAACATTGCACCCGAGGGACCACCCCCTAAACTCCCTGGAGAGGGAGTTCCAAGCTTGTCAAAACGCTGCGCTAAAGCATCAACCTTGCTAGCCAGCATATCCATAGCATCTATCCCATAGATCCCATTGGTCCTCTTGGGGACTGCTCTCTCGTTGGACCAATGGTAGTTGTTGGAGGCCATCTCCTCCAACAAGGCCTTCACAGCCTCTATCGACTTCCCAATAAGCGCACTGCCAGCTATGGCGTCAACTTACATCTTCAGGGACTAGTCTAATCCATTATAGAACGTTTGGATTAGAAGCCAGTCGGGTACTCCGTGGTGGGGGCACTCCCGTTCAAGATCCTTGAATCTTTCCCACGCCTCATAAAGCGACTCATTGCCTCGTTGAGAGAATGAGGTGATTTCCGCTCTCAACTTAGCGCTCTTGCCCGGGGGAAAGTACTTGCTCATAAATGTAGTCGATAGGGCCTCCCATGTGGTGAAGGAATTAGGATCTTCATTAAGGAGCCATTCACTGGCTCGGTCCGTCAGCGAGAAGGGGAAGAACTGAAGTCTAATGGCGTCAGCAGAGACCCCGTTAAGCTTGATCGTGTCACACTTAGCTAGGAAGTTGCGAAGGTGAATATGAGGGTTCTCTGTGGGACACCCACTAAACTGATCCTTCTCCACGAAGGATACAAGGGCAGGCCGCAACTCGAAGTTGTTTGCTTTGACGGTCGGATTCAATATGGACGAAGTGAGGCCGGTGGCCTGGGGTAGGACATAGTCTCGTAAAACCCTAGGATTTGTTTCGGCCATAGTGGTATCTTGTTGCAATTGCCTCTTTCCTGCACCGTTTTGCCTTCGCGCGGTGGCTTCAATCTCAGGGTCAAAGGGAATGAATGGTTGACCCCTCCAACTGCGTCTGTGCATGCAAAGCCAAAAACTACACCAAGGGTAAGCAGGTTCAAGCAAAGCTAAAAGAACAAGGAAAAGGAAAAGCGAAAAAGAAAAAGAAAAGGCCTAATCTAAAGCGTTTAAAATCGCTTTCGATGTTGAAACAACCAAGTTCCCCGGCAACGGCGCCAAAAACTTGTTGACTTAAAAAATACCGCAATTGCACGGTGCCAGTTATAGCTAGCAATCACAAGTACGGGTTGTGTCCACAAGGAACTCGGTTTCAATCACCAAACCAACTTTTAACACTCTATTTAGGCCAGAGTCTATTAAGAATGGTTTTACTCAATAACAGTTGTATTCTGCTAAAAGTTACTACTATTGTCTAAATCAATATTAACGAAAGTCCTGGATTGGGATTCACCACACTATCGTGTTCCTTAGACTATAAACTAGATCATGTGAATCTGTCCACATAGACAATTGAAATGGAATGGTTACAAGTTAAGCGTATCTACGCCTTCTCTCAAAGGTCATTAGACTGGTCAGGCTATCCTAGTTATCTATTGTCATAAAACTAGAATCACAAAACCACAAGATTGAGTAACCCTTAATTCCCAATTGAAATCCTAACTATTTTCATGTTAAGAAATCCAATCGCTCACTAAGTAGCTCTAGGTAGAGGATTTAACTCTCGTTAATCTCCTAAACCCCAATTACAAACATGAATCAACCCTCTCAGGCAATTCATCGAACACCTGGCATGCTTAAGTGAGAGTTCAATTACAACGTGGGCATTCATTCACATGATTCCAGAATACAAATCCAAATCACACAATGGGGGCTACACCCAATCCAAGACAATAAATTTAGCCCCTATTCATCATCAAAATCACAACCACAATCACCAATATGAACATGATTAAAAGTGCTGACTTTGAATTAAAACTCAAAGAAAAAGGGTAAAAGGACGTACTTTTTATTGATTGGAGTAATAATCTATCAGGTTTAACAATCAAATTCAATTCAAAGCATTCAAATCAAGAACAACCAATGTCCCAATTAAAAACCTAAAGTCGCCGTTTTTGAGAGAGAAAAACGAGAGAGAAGAAAAGACCCCCCAATTACCATGCAAAATTGCACATAACGGGGAAAATAAAGTGGCACGGTCATGCCACTAAGCACGGTGCCACCGTGCCACTTTGTTGCCCCTTGTTTTCTTGTTTCCCTGGGGTGGCACGGTCACTCTGTTTGGGATGGTGCCCTCGTGCCACCTTCTCTTGGATCAAAGTTTACTCTTTTGGCTCCTATTTGGCGCGATATCAACTGGTTTTCCTCATTCCTTTCGATCGAACTTCTGAAAACACAAAAGTACAACATTTAGGTAGATTTAGGGTAAAGAATGACTAATCAACCTCTATGCTCTTGAAGTTTTACCGAAAATTGCCGAAATGAGGGGTAAAAATCATGTCAAAAAAGGGGTAAAATAGAGGTTTATCAGGGGGTAATGGGATTGACAGGATGCGTTTTTACCTCGTAGAATATTAATTAGGACTCTTGCGAGTAAATCTATAGAATTAGTTAAGGTTTTAAAGAGCGTAAGATTAACATAGATTGTATTGAAGAAACTAAGTGGTTGGGTGTTAAAGATAAGGAGATTGATGGGTATAAGCTTTAGCCTTCCAACTTTCATTGACCCAAAAAAAGAGTTAGCATTTTGGTCAAGAAACAGTTAGTGGAGCAAGTCGTTAAGATAAGGGATAAGAGTGATCGTATTATATCTATCACGTTAGTGGTGGGTTAAGAGATTCTTAATGTAGCGTCTGTCTATGCACCTCAAATAGGATTGGAGGAAAATATTAAGACGTTGTTCTAGGAGGAATTAGCTGAGGTTATCAAAAGTATACCATAGACTGAGAAACTTTTCATTGGGGGTGATTTTACTGGTCATATAGGAAGAAAAGGGGATTGCCATGAGATGATACATAGAGGTTTCGACCTCAAGGAGAGATATAATGATGGGGTATCTATTTTGGACTTTGTAGTGGCATATGATCTAGTGATTGTTATTTCATATTTCGAGAAAAAGGAAGAACAACTGGTGACTTTCAAGAGTGCCAGCTTGTACACTAGGACACAAATTGGTTTGTTTTTGTTAAGGGTGAAAAATAGGAGGAAGTGTAAAGTTTTAAAGTGATACCGAGTGAGTATTTAATGACCCAACACATGCTATTGGTTATGAATGTGGAGATTAAAAATTTAACGACGAAGAATAGGAGTGTGGGGGAATGTAAAGTTAAATGGTGGAATCTAAATAGGAAGAATGTGACTATGCTATCCAAGAAGATTAAAGTAGAAGGTAATTGGACTCCAATGGGGAATGCATACAAAATGTAGAGAGAGATGACAAAATGTATTTGGAGGTCGGTTACGGAAATCTTAGAATTCTCTAGAGGAGGAAGTGGGAGATTGAAGGGAGCTTGGTTGTGGAATGAACGGATGAAGGAGAAAGGCACACAATGCTTTAGTAAGTAGTGGAATTGAGAAGGAAAAGAAGGTTAATAGAGTGCAGTACAAGATTGCGAAGAGGGAAGCAAAGAAGGCGGTTGTAGTAGTAAATAACAATGCTTATGAAAAGTTATATTAGATACTAGAGGGCAAAAAAAGTACCTGATATTTTAAATAGAATTTAAACCCACAATTTATTTATTTATCTTTAGGAAACTTCAAAGAAACTAAAAAAAAAAATAGTGTAAAAGCCCCAAAAGTTACAATCCAACACCCTAGTTTGAGCAAAAATACAAGGAGAATCACCTAAACAGACAACACAAGCACCCCCCTAAAGAGTTACAAATAATGAAGAGGGAAGCAAAGAAAGCAGTTGACAGTCGCAGTAGTAAATAACAATGCTTATGAAAAGTTATATCAGATTCTAGATGGATTTACTTCTATTAGATCACCCCCTTAGTGGTTGTGAACATATGAATTTATGAAAGACTTTGACTGAGATGGACAACGTAATGGCGTTCATTCACTCGTACGCGTCGGTTGGTGCATTCTTAGTGCCTTCTCGTTGTCTCATTCTAATATTATTGGAGACTGAAGCCCCACTAATTTTTGTTTCTCTATCTGTTTTTGGTGAGCTTTATGGTCTCTTTTTAGCCAATTATCGCTTGTTTTTTATAAATAAAAAAAAACCAAATGTCTCATTTTACGGTATAAACAAATACTCCTCACATGTATATCATTTTCTTTTTGAGGGAAAGCACACATATTTTAAAGAAGTAAAATATGTTGATCAATAAAAAATTAGATCATTGAAGATGATAAAAAGAATTCCTCGAAATTACATTCGTGTGCATCAAGAAAAATCAATTTGGATAAAATATTTTAAAGTGTGTTTTTTTTTACTGGGAAGAAAAAAACGTACTGAGAGAGTTTATATATACAAATTCTTAGATAAAATAGTCTCACAATAAATTAATGCGAAATAGTTGATATGATACATGGTTAGAAGTCTTTGATAAGTTACGAGTTAATCGGATTAACAATAAATACCTATGAGATGATTTTATCAAATACAAACTAATGACGGTGTTTACAACAAAATGAAATTCTTGAAAAACATTCTGAAACGCGCCCACTAAATTTTCACTAGGCATATTTAATTTGTAGATATATATAAGGAAGGGAAAAGGCAGGTAAACAAAAATTAGGGGAAGTTGCTCATATACATATTGGAACAGTTCTTAGAGTATCTACAATATAGCTAGTGGGAGTTCTAAATTTTGGAACTCCACTCTACTACATCCGCAAAGTTTTTTTTATTTTGGAACTTTCATTCATTCACTTCTTCAATCAATGAAGCTTCAATTTGGATTACCCAAAAAATATTTATTATGAACCTACCTCATTATACCATACAACCTTTTTTTTAATCACCCAAATAATATCTTTAAACAAAAAATAAAAAAACAAAAGAAGCTACAAAAAAGACAAAAAAATGGAACGGACAATGGAACTGCAGTCCAGTCTGCCTCACAAGGAAACAAGAATGGAATGAGCACAGCAATTCTTCATCCCCAAAATTTAGAACTCCATCCTAGCCTTGGTCACCATTTCCGCTTTCCTCTTGGCTTGCCCATTTGTTGGAATCCATTTGAACCTCTTTGATTATCTCGAATAAGCTCTTGCAAAGATAACCACCAAAAAAAAAAAAACTCTGTAATTTAAACATATTGGTTACATATTCCATGATGTATCTGTTCATCGACAAATTAAACTTACAATAATGTTTTCCAAGGAGAAAAGCAAATAAAAAAACATAATCCATTTGAGGTTTCAATCATACTCATCATGTCAAGATTTGTACACTGCCAGTGGCGGATCCAGATATTTAGAATAGGGGTATCCATAAATTAATATCGTTACTAATATACACTATTTTTTTTTTTTTAGGGGTGTCCATAAACCAACATTGTTAATAAATTAACCTATTTTAAAATACATTTTTTTTTTGGGGGGGCTAGGGGTGTCCATGGACACCCCTAGGCATAGTGTGGATCCGCTAGTGTACACCGCGTAATTATTCGTGATGTTAATTATTTTTCTCTGAATATCTAGTCGATAAAAAGCGACAAAATTTCATGATTCACACCACGCAGAATATAACAATCAAATAATGTGTCTGGAAACCCATCAATTATTAGCACAATAAGGTTAATCGTCATAGTATTTTGCTCAATAAGGTTCACAATGAATGATGAATATTTGGCTAGCACTATACCAACGTAACACAACTACAAGTTACATTTCCCAAAGGCGAAGAGATATGATGAAGAAAAATGTGCAAAATTTTGGACTTATTTTTTTTAACTTATTATAAGTAAATTATTATTGATTAGTACGTAGAAGTGCTCACAAGTGATGATGAGTACTGATGGGTGCTTACTAGAGTAAAATTGTGACTATGAAACATGATTATATGCTTGTCAGTGCTAACTAGTGCTGATTAGCACTGACTACTAAAGATAAGTATTTATAGTAAATTAAAAAGAGAATATCTTTTACAGAATTTCATCTCACAATAAACTATTATAATACAATAAAAAAAAAACTTGATGTAGTGTTTTATAAATGTAATATGCTTCTTATGGGGTATTTGACTTAAATTATAAACAAAGAATTTGTTTCTTCGATTTTATGATAGATAATTAAGAGGATAAATGGATGCAGGATTCTAACGTCGGATTTGATTCATTGTTTGATTCCATTTTCTGTTGATATTCCTTGAGATTTTTAGTGGGATATTGTTATAAAATTCATCAAAATTACAAAAAATTAATCAATTTCTGACAAAATTTAGGGGGAAAACATCACTAAGATGATGCTCTCCTTATATCATTTTTCTCTGCCTATGCTCTGTGTTAATGTTAGCTGGTCAAGAGAAGTAAATTTATGTTGCAAATTTTTCAACAAATGCCAAATTTAAAGTTTATGATATATGTTTTATAATGTACAGAAGATCTATAGTGTCATGCTTTAGCATCAAGGTTTATCATATTTTGTTGTGAGAATTACTCAAATTGGTTGAACAACCTTCACTTCAAAAAGTCATTTCCAGATAATTGCAATATTGAAAGAGAAGATGCAATAAAAGTAATGTTCAAGATCCATTTCAACCAAAAGTTTAAGCTAATAGATGAAGGCCCAAGAATAGGTTTATTCTCTAACACACCCCCATCATGCGAATACTTTTTGGACTTGAAGCATGAATGCTACAAAGGCCCCTCCATACGTTGCAAGATAAATATTAGGGCAACTGATATTTGAACTCGAAATATCTCTTTCAGAAAGACTCTAATATCATGCTCAAGAACCATTTCAACCAAAAACTTAAGCTAATGGGTGAAGGCACAAGCTCCACTACAGGAAATCATTTCAATTACGACCAAAACTTACGAGCGCACGCTTATCAAGTCACAAAAGTTACACCTTTAACGACGAGTCCTTATTCAGGTCATAGATGCACACGTTAATTTGGACTAGCTTATATTCTCATAACAGTTGTACCAAACTCGTTGCGAATTACTAGAGTTCTGGGTGAAAATAATAGCGCAGCACATTTCCCGGTTTTATTTTCGCAAAAATGACCCTAGACGACGCGGTAAGGCTTCTAAACTTGAAAAGGCTACCCCCTCACACCCGAAACCTCTCATAGCCTCTCTGCCATGACTGAAACTCTGGTTTCGCTTTTCCTCTGCCATGGCTGCCCCAGCAATAGGCTACCATTGAGGGTTATATGCAATTAAGAACAAGGTATACACGACCACCGTGGTAAGGGTTTTTGATTCCTTTGGTTTTGACAATTGATGGAGACTGAAATTAGTGATGAACCTGCAATTTTAGGGTTTTCACTGGTACCCACAAGCAAGGTTTTCTTATTTGTTGACGCTAAAGGCTTTGGCTATGTTGTCAGATTCCATCCTCACTGCTAAGTTGGTACTCCCTTCCCTCTCAATCTCTGTCTCTCTTTCTCTTCTTATCACTGAGCTTTAACTGTCCTTGTTCTGTTCTGGGTAAAAATTTTGAGTAATTGTGAAGCAAGTCTACTAATTTTGAGTAATTGTGAAGCGAGTCTACCAATTTAGAGTAATTTTGAAGCAAGTATGCAAATTGATGGGTTTTGGGGTAGAAAGATTATGAAAACCTTCCAATTCCATGGTTTTATTCTCATGCTCTCTCCCATCTATGGATTTATTACTATTAAATGAATTTTTATTCGCGTTATCTTGTTAAATTGTTGAATTATCTTGGTTGGATTATTCTGTTTTGGCTCTTTGCAGTCTTGTCTCAGTCATAGACAAATACTATCTAACTATTTGCCTTTATTTGAAGTCATGGTATGAGTATCCTATATATAGCTTACCCACAATGCCATCAGTTGTTAATTTTTTATTTATGTGACTAGCCACGTCAAACAATTTGGAGGTCTATACACAACCTAATGAGGCTAAATTTGTATAATACATAAGAAGGTCATATTTTAATTTGAGTGATTTTAGAACAATTATTGACATCTATGTTTCATATGGGGGCATAAAGCAGCTTGATCGAGTCCTCCATCCTTACTCTTGAGTCTTGCCCTTGTTCAGGTTTTGTTTTTCCAGTGGAGAACCACCCCAAGTCCTAATAAAGCGAGGCTCACACTGGTGGTGGTTGTTTTATTGGAAAACTCATAACTTTTCATGAAATCATCCAACACAATACAACAAACTAAGGGCTTAGAAGATAAAACTACAATTAGGGTTAAAACTCTTGGTACTTTAGGAATCACAGCAGCTGAAGAAAGTGAAAGAGAAAGGGGTGAGTGAGATAAAACTTCAGTCTTGCCCTTGGTAGTTTAGGAATCTCACTTTGATTACTAGGAGGCATTGCTTTCTGTTTTCTCCTGAAGAATACCTTAGGCATAGAGAACCAAAAGTAAATAATTTTCGTGAATTGATGGATTAGAGTATAAATTTTGCTGACAATGCATAGTTTTAAGAGATATGTATTTTCAAACTTAAGGAGATCTTACTTTTTCCACAACATAGCCATTGCAGATAATCCTTGCCATCTGCAGGGATCAACTTTGAAATCACTACATGCAAAATACTTCTATAATTAGTTGTGACTACCACCGGAGAGCGCATACGAAAATAATGATGGCAGCCCATAACGACTTATGGTGTATGATAATGTAAACTCCAGTCATAAACTCTAGTAAGGTGTTGATCGCAAGGATGACTTCTCATGCTTACAAACCATAGACCATATAATGCAGAATAGAACCAACATTGAACTACACATTGCATATCCATCTGCTATCAAAAACATTGGAAATGCCGAACAAGGGCAAGACTAAAGTTTTGTCTCAACAACTTATGCAATTTATGTTGAAGTTCTATTTATAGGCACATTTATCTTATTTGCTTTTTTTTCTTTCTTTTGTTTTGGGACACTTTGAAGAGTTTAGGAAAGTTCGAAGTTTGCAATTTTAGAGAGGATTGTTGAAAAGGACTTCTTGCCCTGTGGATATGGTAAAGAAGTGATCTTCTTGATACCTTTATTAGTTTCTAACTGTAGTGTTCCTTGTCTACTGATGTGTTTTGGTTGGCTATTCGAGCCTTTCTTTTTGCTCATGTATTTTCAGTTAATACTAATAAGCATGCAGTTGTTGTGGCTTGAGGCCCTTAGTTTGGGTTTTGTTTTTTTTTGGGGGGGGGGGAAGGGAATCTTTTGTTTATTTATACTTGCATTTCTTTGTTTTCTTTTTCAATTTTGCTTCTACTTCTTTTCCCTATTACTATATTATTAAGTGTGTGACACAGTAGGTTGCGATCTACCTTAGCATTTGATTTGTGGTTTTCCTTATGTGCTATAATTTGATTGATAGATAATGGCACCTAGTAAGGGTTGGATGAAGTTTAGTCAAGATGGTCGTCTCACGAATGACTATGAAGCAGGAGTTGAGAAGTTCATCAAGTATGCTTTTAAAAGGACTAGTGATAGAGGTACAATTAAATGTCCATGTGTCCGATGTTGCAATTCTTCCTTTGCAACTAAAAGTACTGTACGAGATCATCTTATAGCATTTGGGAATATGCAAGGTTACACCTTCTGGTATCATCATGGGGAAAAGGGTGGGTGAGGCTCAATCTGACATAGAGTCTGAGGGGGAAGAAGGTGAGGATGATGAAGAATTTTTAGGAGATAGCGGGGAAAGTGAAGATGAGATATCAGAGTTGATAAGAGATTGTTTTCCAAACTCCCATTTTCTTCAGGGGAGCCATGGAGAGATTGGGTCTTTAAGTCATGGTGAGCAAGAGCCAAACGAAGATACAAAGATATTTTTTAGGTTATTAAGGGAATTAGAGGAACTAATATATGAAGGCTCTAGGTGCTCAAAACTATCCACTGTTATGAAGTTATTGCACATAAAAACCCGTGGGCGATGGAGCAATGAATCCTTTAGTATGTTACTAAAATTCTTAAAAGAGGAGTTGCTTCCAGCAAATCACAGTTGCTTAATTCTTATTATGAAGCAAAACAGATGATCAAAGATCTTGGATTATCTTATCAGAAGATTGGTGCATGCGTGAAAGATTGTTTGCTTTTTTTCAAGAATGATGAGAAGTTGGACAATTGTAAGTTGTGTGATGCACTAAGATAGAAGGTTGATAAAAAGACTAGAGAAATCATCAAAAAAGTAAATGGAAAGAGAGTTCCATTGAAAGTACTTAGGCATTTTCCTCTAAAGCCAAGAGTTCAACGTTTATTTATGTCCTCGAAGACAGCTTCTGAGATGATTTGGCATAGTGATAAAAGGGTGAAAGATGGAATCATGAGACATCTCGCAGACTAAATAACATGGAAGCATTTTGATGAACTCCATGAACACTTTGCTTCAGATCCTTGCAATGTTAGGCTAGGCCTTATAAGCGATGGTTTTCAACCCTTTAATAATGCATCTTCTCCATATAGCATTTGGCCAGTAATGCTAGTTCCATATAGTCTGCCTCCTTGGTTGTGTATGAAACAATCTAACTTCATACTTTCTATGTTAATTCCTAGACCACATGAGGCTTATGATGCATCGAAGCGCCAAAATTTCAATCTTTATGCTGCTTTAATTTGGAATGTTAACGACTTCCCTGCATATGGAATGTTATCAGGTTGGAGTACAAAGGGAAAGTTAGCTTGTCCGTGTTGTCACAAAGAGACTCATTCATTGAGGTTGCGCAATTGTTGTAAGCAGATTTATATGCGCCACCGTGGTTTTCTTCCTATCAATCATCCATGGAGAAGAAAGAAAGATATATTTGGAAAGACCGAGAAAGAGCCTCCACCAAAGCCATTATCGGGGAATAATATCCTCCTTCAAGTCCAAGATCTTGAAAATGTTCCTTTGACTAAGGGCCCCCACAAGAAATAGAAGATATCTCATAATCTTAGGGGGGATATTTGGAACAAAAAGAGTATCTTTTTTGAGTTGCCTTATTAGAAGTCCTTGTTGTTACATCAAAACCTAGATGTCATGCGTATTGAGAAAAATGTGTGTGATATTATCCTGGGGACTGTGATGAACATGAAGGGAAAGACAAAGGACACACTTCGGTCGCAATTAGATTTGCAAGCCATGCAAATTACGTCGGAGCTGCATCCTGTCCAAAATGGCATCAAACTTGAGCTTCCATCAGCTTCTTATTCATTTTCTCGAGAGCAAAGGGAAGCCTTCTATAGATTTTTAAAAGAGCTAAAGGTTCCTAATGGGTTTTCTTCTAACATTTCTCACTGTGTGAATTTAAAGGAATGCAAACTTGTTGGTTTGAAGAGTCATGACTATCATATCATTTTACAACACTTACTCCCAATTGTAATTCATGGCCTCTTAGTGAAAGATGTTGCTGAACCACTTATTAAGTTGCCTATGTTTTTCAAAGTGTTGTGCTCGAAATCATTGAAAGTAGAAGATGTCGACCAAATTAAGAAGCAAATTTCTTTGACTCTTTCCAAGTTGGAAATGTACCTTCTTCCATCGTGCTTTAATGTAATGTTGCATTTACCAATTCACTTAGCTGATGCATTAATTGCAGGACCTTCTCAATTTCGATGGATGTATTCTGGAGAAACTAAGCTACATACATATAAGTATTATATTCGCAACAAGGCTCAACCTGAAAGTTCAATAGCAGAAGGAGACATTGCTGAAGAGTGTATGACATTTTGCTCAAGGTACCTACATTTAGTTGAGACAACATTCAATCGAGTTGAGAGGGATAATGATGGGGGTACTAAAGAGAAAAAGTTTTCTATTTTTCTTCATGGCGAAAGGCATTTAGGAGCATCTAAAATGTGCAATCTCGATGTTCGTGGGAGGGAGAAAGCACATTTATATACTCTGAAAAATTGTTGCACCATTTTTTAGGTATGCTTAAAAACAATATGAAGTTTTTTGGCTCTATCTGAATGTGTTTTTCATGAACATTTCATAAATAGACTTGCTTTTAATATATGCTAGAGAGCATATAGAGATGCTTACTGAAAATGGATTACAAATGACCATTGAAGAACAAGATAAGAATTTCCTCCAATGGTTTAAAGATAAGGTAAGTGTGCTCTTTCATTGTGTTATTATCTTTAAATATGCTAAAATCTGTTGTAGTGAGAGTGATTTTTTTTAAAAAAAAATTCGGTGCAGATCATACATTTGTACAAAGAAGCAAGTTGCACAATAGGAGAGGAGTTGTTGTCATTATCGTGTGGGCCTAGTGAATATGTGATATCCTTTAGTAGTTACATTATTAATGGGTGTAGGTTTCATACCCAAGCTCGAGAGAAGATTCTTCGCATTCAAAATAATGGCGTATTCGTGGTCAGTAACATTGGGGAAGGATCGAATAATGTAGATTATTATGGGGTTTTGACTGAGATTATCATATTGGAATATCTTAGAAGCAACTACGTTGTGTTATTCTAGTCTAAGTGGTGGGATGTGCATGATATTGTTCGAGGGATAAAGGTGGATAAATTCAGTGTTGTGAGTGTTAATAGCCAGAGGTATTTGAAGACTAAAGATCCCTTTGTTCTCGCAAGCCAGGCATCACAAGTATTCTATTGCAATGATCTTGCAATCAAAGGTTGGCTTGTTGCTACAAAGGTGCAACCTCGAGATGCCTATGATATACCCTTACCAACTAATGATGAAGATGCCAGCAACATGAATGAACTATAGCCAAATATGGAGGATGTTCATGAAACATAACAAGAGATGGAGTCCTTCACTCCTCAGTTTCCTAAATATCACTCTAATGACTTCAATGATGAAGTGAATTTGCGAACAGATGATGCCAAGATAATAGTTGTTGATGTGCCTAAGTTAGCAAAAAAGCGAAAGAGAGCAACAAAAACATGAGATTGCATTTAATCTTTTCTAAACATTGCAGATTTGATGGGTAGCTTATTTTTGTTGTAAACCTTTTGATGGGGTAGCTTAATATTGTTGTAAAGCTTTTGGTTTTGATGGTTCAGTTTATGTACTTTATTTCTCACATGGAATTTGTGGTCTTTGTTATTTGTGTCAGAGTGCCTGAATGGTTACTAATTGATGCAGGTCTCTGTTAGAGAGTCTCTTTTATTTTGTTGTAAAACATGGAATTTTATGATATTGACTTCTACTACTCGTTGACGTAGGTCTAAATGGATACTTCCAACAAAGGTCGTGTTTATTTACCTCCGGGCAGTTTAATAAAGAAAAGCATGTAGAAATCGAAAGAAAAGCAAGTTCCCTTGTCTAGAAAGATAACTCACAGCATTACACAGTCTGACCAAACAGCAAGTGCTAAGAGCAAGATTGTTGGCCAAACCTCATACCAATGTGTTAATGAAGTTGGTCAAGACATGGAGCCCACGAATGCTAATATTAGAGTTCAGGAAGATTTTGATAATAGAGATAATGATCAAGAAGTTGGAGACAACATTGAAGGTGATAATGTTGTGGAATCTGTTGATGATTCAGGTAAAAAAGTAACTCTGATCAGTTTCCTCAGCAATATGCCCCATCTATGTCTCCCTCTCTTTCTTCTAATGCCTCTTTATTTTATTATTATTTTTTAATGTACCCCTTACACTCCCTGTTACAATGATGGGTATACTTTCTATCAAATTGCCTTTGGTGCCTCCACTGGTGCTTTCATTATCTCAGCTTTAGATCTTCCTCAGCTATGGTCATTTTCTTTTTCGTTGTTCTCTATTTTTATGATTTACCATTTTGCTATTTCAATCATTAATTTGCAGATTTTAGGGATTAGGATTTTCAATTAGTGATCTACTAGGCACTGGAGGGTATGCAGGCTGAATAGACGATTTTAGGGATTAGGGTTTTCTTATTAGGATTTTTCTTGTACTCTTCATGCAGTATTTTTTGATTATGATGCTGCTCAAAAATTATGTTTTTCATAGGTTGTTCTAGTACAAATAACTTAAAAAGAAAAAGATGAGCGAATCAAAGGTCGCGTGGTCCAAACAAGTGTAAGCAATTGTCAAATTTGAAGAATGGAGAGAAGCTTGAAGTCACTTACTTTCATATTGGTCCAGTTGGTGCCAACCATAAGATAATAACAAGGCATATGGGTAAATTGGTTCGAGATCCCAATGTATGTCGTGTCCGTGTACGTTCTTGGAATGAGATTGATGAGAATGCAAAATAGCATATGTGGGCTGCTATTTTGGTAATCACATGACCATCTCATATTTCAATTAATAATATTGTCACTGCCTTTTGGTAATTAAGTTTATTGAACTATTTAATTAGTATATCAATGGCATCTCATTTTATTAGTGAAGGACAATTTCAAGGGTAAAGATTATGAGATTGATTGTAATGCTACTCTGGATCATATTAAGAATTTGTGGCATAAATGCAGAGGAAGCCTGATGCAAGGTTATACAAAGCCTGAAAAATCTAAAGAATGTGCATGGCAAAAAGTGCCTAGGAGTGTCTCGCCTGAGGACTCGAAATGGTTACTGGATGAACATTTCTTTAATGATGATTTTCTAGTATGTTGGTTAAGATTGCATTTGACACTTTGTGCTATTTTTCTCTTTTTTTCCCCTCTTTTTGCCGGTCATAATGGATATCATTTTGTAGGAAGTGAGCCGTCATAACTCAGAAAATCAAGGCAACTTAACAATGCTTCATCGTACTGACAGCACACCGTTTCGACAAATTATATATGATAAATTGATAAATGTGCTAATAACTTGTTTACTTTCTTAGGTTATTAAATTACAATATAATTGATGCATGTTCGCTGCTTTCACGATGGTAAAGATGGAAATATGCCAACAGTTGTTGAGATATTTAAGGAAGCACGTCAACAAAAGTCCGACACATTAGATGAGGAATCTTCTAACGAGCTGGTAATTTAGCCTGCCCATTTTATTGGGGTTAATTTTCTAATTTCTTCTTCTTCCATTTTTACATTTCAAGTTACTAGTAATGGCTAAGTTATCTTGCTCTAGCCCTTCAACATTACAAAATTTGCTTTGTTGTTCTTCTCTGTTGAGATCATGTCCAAGCATTTTCAACGGCTCTAGGAAATCTGTTTTCGCACCATGTGTTATCATGTCAAAATAGACCTCTGTATTCTCTGCCATAAAATGTTGTGAGAATTATGGGTATTTGTTCTTTTCATTTATGCTATCTATATGTGGTGTTTGATGTTTAAGAACCTGGTAAAATTGCTGCCTTTGTTTTCCATTTATCTTGGGTTGATTTGGGTATTTAGTTAGGCACTTATGAGTTTCTGAAATTTTAGGATGTTTGATGATCATTGAGTCTGCTTTATCTTATGTTTATGCATGGTGCTAGTTTAAATGAAAGCTTCAGTTGATGATTGTCCGTCTGATTAATGGTTTTCGCTGTTTGTTCTCCAAGACATCACTTTTATCTGGAACTCTCTTAGGATTGAAGCATGGATAATGCATTGGCGTTCCTATAATGCTTATTCAAACATCCTGAGAAGAAACCAACTTTCAGGTTAACGTTTCAGCAAATTATTGTAGGCCCAGTTATGTTTCTCAGTTAAAGTATAATGGCCCTCAAGGCCTCAAGGCACGAACACTTAGGTTGCTTTCTCTGATGCTAGTTGACATGTTTGTGTTTAGTCACGTAATTATGCTACGCATTCTTTTATTGTAGTAATCAAGAGGTATTAATATAGTTTTTAACTCATAGTATCACTTGTTCTGTTCAACTTTAAATGGAAAATTTGATTTTCGGTGTATGGGTTACTCTAACTTATGATTAAAATAGGATTTGAAAAATAAAACTAGAAAAACACTCATATCCAGATTTAAAATTTGATTTTCAAAGCTTTAATCGAATTAACTATTGCTACTCTCCTTCTTGTTGTTGCAAATTTGAACCCATCGGTTTCTTATCATATTATAGGCTTAGCACTGCTACTACTGCAACTGCTTCCATTAAGGAACCCATTGTAGGCCTTGAGGGCCCAGCTGAATGATGCTTTTTATGCATTTATTGTTATGCATTTACTGTTATGTTCATGATGGTAATTGGTATAAGTACTTCATGATGGTAATTTGTATAAGTATTTCTAGAGATGTTCCTTTTTATGCATTTACTGTTATGTTCAACACCCAAACTGTTTGATTGAATGATGCTTTGGCTGAACAATGCTTCTTGAAGCTATCCTTTTTATGCATTTATAGGAAGAGATCATAACCAAATCAAAAGAGAACCCGCATTACTCCATATTTGAATTGGTGGAGGACTGTTTTGGGCCACAAGACCGCAATCATGTCACATGCTTTGCATATAGTATGAAGCCCAAGGATATGAGATGGCCACTTCCAAGTGGAGTTAAGCTTCAAGCTTAGCTTCGTGCTAAGGAGAAAGAGAATGTTTCGCTACATAAACGTATACATGACTTGGAGGATGCCCATAAAAGGGAGGTAAAAAAGCTAGAAGATCAAATGAGAATTGTTGTTGACATGGTGATGTCTACCCAATCACTATCAGATGCCTCCAGGGGTGATGCTACCTCTGGATCTGATCATGACCAAGATGATTAGGTATCGATATGAACTGTTCATTCTTCCACATTTTGAGTTGTTGCATAGGTAGGTTTGGTATCTGATCATCACCAAGTTGATTGGCAAGTAAAGTAAGGAGTTTTTGGACACTTTTTTCATGCTGTCAGTTCTACACTATCCCTTGATTTTTTTTGGGTTATTGCATAGGCAGGCTTGGTGTTGATGTCTTCAAAATGCACATTCATCAAAAAAATTTTAATTTTATATGTCCTCTCTATCTATGGCATGCTTTGTATCTGATGATGTATTAAGGCCTATCTTTGTAAGTTCTACACTATCCCTTCATTTTTTGGGGTTGTTGCATAGGCAGGCTTGGTATCTGATCATGACCAAGTTGATGTCTTCCTGGGTTTTATATGTCCTCTCTATGAATTTTAATTTGCTATACTTTTTGCAAGTGAAATATGAATTTTTTGGGCAAAAATACTTTTGGATGATGGTACAAGATAGACATGGTTCTATTGATGCACAACAAGTGAATGTTTTTTTTTCCCTTTTTGAGATTAGTGCTAACCCAATTATATAATATGAATTTTTTTGACAAAAATACATTTGGAGGATGGTACAAGATAGAAATGCTTCTACTGATGCACAACAAATGCATTTTTTTTTCCTTTTTGAGATTAGCGCTAAGACAATTATGTATGTACTTGCATTGCTTAGCAAACTAATGATGTATCATACCTATGTTTTGGGTATGCACGTATCGTGTGTGTGTGTGTGTGTATATATGTATATATATTGATATTGATTTAACATATTGGGTTTTTTAGGTTCATTCAAATTTTTTATGTATATATATTTTTGTATGAATTGAAACATATATACACACACACACACACACACAAACACATGTTATAAACTAGTTTATAATAGGGGACAAAACAATATGACTTCAATTCTTATGGGTGTGAGTAGAGTGTTCGTTGAAGAACTGATAACATTGGTTATGAGAAGGGAAACTCGTTGCAAAAGAATAATAACGGGGATGAGTGCAATCTCTCGTCGCAAAAGGCTACCAACAAGTATGACGAGGTACACACCTTGTCGCGAAAGGTTACCACAATCACGACGAGGTACATACCTCATCCCAAAAGATAGAAATTACGATGAGTAAGCCGAACTAGTAGCAGCTGCAACACAGTCATTAACGACCATATCTTTTGAGACAAGTGGCGACGAGGCGCGTTTCTCATTGCGAATAACTTCTGCGACGAGTTCCAGTACATTTTGTGACGAGATTTCTTGTCCTTAATGGTGTTTTTTGTTGTAGTGAAGAATCAGTTTATAGTTTAACACGTAGAAGACTTACTAACTACTTGAGGATAAATAAGAATAGTTCATGCATGCAAATCACCTAGTTATTTTCTTCGCTATGTCTCGCTAGCTAGTTTGTACATACCTACAAACCAAACATTGTTTCATGTGAGCAGCCCCCTCCCCTCGGTTACAATTGTGCAACTTTTCTTTAATGATAGTAGTGGTTCCAATTAAGTATTAGATCTTGTTTCATGTGATGATTATCCAGTCACTAAATAGCACCTACTCAGTTACTAAATAGCATCTACCCTTCAATATTTTACAAAACTCTCAGCATCGATGTCGTCATATATTTATGATCTGATCATAATAATTTTGAGTTTTAGAAGTCAGAATGACAATCTCTATTTTACTATTTAAAGTGAAAAGAGCTTACATTTTGTACATTGTATCCAATTTCTACTTATTTAAGTGAGAAGAACTTTTTTTTCTTTCCTGATCATTAGTTAGATCAGTGAAAAGAACTTCAGTTTTGTATGAATACAAGTAATAATGTGAAATAAACGGAACTTGAATATTCCAAGTATTTGCTCGCCAACGTTAATGACTGTATTATATTGTTTCCTTGTTTTAAAAATGTAAAATTAATTAGTAAGATTATATATATCTAGATCAATTTTACCATACAATCTTCATCTTCTAAGATTTTCATTTTACCATCCTTGCTCATATGGGCAATGGTTCTTATCTCAAGTAAAACTCAAATAAACAACTAAGGTCTAACCATATAAAATAGCGGGATAAAAAGCGGGTCATAAATTGCACCCAAAAAAAAAAGAGAATAGCTTCACCAGCAATCACAAATTAAAACAAC
>JACYFF010010365.1:101180492-101191777 GCA_017589665.1 Selenicereus undatus | reverse complement strand
AATGGCATCAAACTAAAACTAACATAATCATTCCATCTATACAGTGAAATTGGTCAATGCTGAATAGTAAGGAATTGTGGGCAACTGCTAAGATTTCACTAAGCCAAGTACCATACTTTTACCGTGATGGACCCCATATTAACTCATATACATGCATAACTTCTCAGGAAGGAAATCCCATATGGATTGCCACTTTCTCCATGCTAGTATTGGAAAAGTTTCCAAAGGGCCTCGATCATTATCGGTTTACTTCTGGGTTTTAGTGCCTAGTTAAGAAGGCAGAAGCTGGCGCATCCCTAATTCATGGAAGTCAACTTCAACTCATCAAGCGACAAAAGAAATTAGCTAAACATTGGGATGAAAGTCATGAAACTTATTTCAGCGAGTTTCAACGCCGTTGCTGCCAATAATATCTGCAGGAAGGGAGACTGAAGCCGCAAGAAAACTGAAAATAGTCACGGGAATCCAAATTTCTCACTTCAGTGAGAAACATATGCTAACATCATTTAAATCAGACAAATATCAGGAAAAAAGAAATATGCAATCCAGCTAGAATAGGTGAGAGAACATAAGAAAGCTCATAAAATCCAGTGCCATTGCATGACCTACCAAATCCAATTTGATCCTTGTAAGAAGAAAAAGGTTCATCCGTCTGTTTCTTAGGAGTGATATCCTTCACAAGCTCTGCATATGCTTTCCTCTCAGCTAATTCCTCAAGCTTCTTCAATCTCGCTTTTAGTTCTTCGCTCTACAAGCAACCCAAGCACCAAGCATCACATCAGATGATATAACCACTATAAGATCTTCAAATTGCTTTACCAACTATATCTAACATATGCCCACAAGCTGCAATTGCTCAGAACCCTAGAGTAAGAAACCAAAAACAGGGGGGAAAAGAAATGCAATGCACGAGGAACACAAGGAAAGATTGGCAAAATAACAGAAACCAGGCTTGTTATGAACAATAAATCCCCCAATTATCACAATAAGCCAACCCCTAAACCCCAAAATCAGCACATGAGCATCGCTCAATCATTTATGTATTAATATGCCCGCAGAATGCCCCTTTCTGGGACTGCAAAGTAATTGTATTCCGGTTCCACAATCAGAACACCAAAAAATGAAGATCTACATTATCCTAAGGCGGAGAGAAACATATAAAGACCCAAGATGAGCATCATATGTACAACAGATCATCTGCATCGATTAACTGTTCTAGGAATTTAGCATCGGTTTATCAAGGATCCAAGCTCTGCCTGGAGTCTATAGCTTCGACTACCAACATATCCATCAATAAAAATAAAAAATTGCAAAAGAAAAAGAATACATCGTAACAGAAATTTTCAACCATTTAGGTATTCCCATGATCACCGAAATATACACATCCAACGAATCAATTACCATGAAAACAGACATACCCAGAAAAATTCGAACTCATGGGGGTGAGAAAAGTCGTACCTTTTCACGAGGTTTAGGGCTGGTGAAAAGGAAAGAGGACCCATGAAGGAGGACAGAGAGAGGGGGTCGGGTGGCGGGATCGGAGGCGACCCAGATGGATCGGAGGGACTTGTAGGGGATAGAGGGGTGGGAGGAGAGACAAATGGCGGATTGGCGGAGATCATCAGGCAGATTGGAAGAAGAACAAGTGAGGAAGGTGCGAATGGGATCAGTGTTTGAGAGGATTAGACCTGGGTCTGAAGAAGTTGTAGTAGCAGTGGAATCCGATGAGGATGCTTCTGATTGGGTATTTGCAGTCATCTTCGAGCAACTCTTCTCCCAAAAATCCTTTCAAAGTTCCTATTTGCTGCCTAGTTGGTACTGACTAGGGAGTAGGGAGGAAGGGAGAGAGAAAAAGAGGGGCGGGGCACTCAGTTTGCAATTGTATGAAGAAAAATCGGAGAGGAAGGATGAGAGTAATGAGAAGAGCATGAGCACAGCCCGGCCCATGAGTACCCGGGCTGACAAAATTTTTTATGCTGCATTATCTGAATTTGTTTTATTGATGTAACCTGAAAGTGAGTTAACGACAAGTTAAAGTAATTGAGACATATACTGGAGTTTAGAAGTTTTAGAATAAGTAAATCGAAAGTGGAATACCTACATTGCTATTTCAGTTGTAGGGAAGAAGGGATGGTAGAAGTCACTATTGAGAGGATGGCGATACCAAAGGTCAAGAAGTTTAAATATTTAGGGTGGATCATTCAGCAGAAAGGGGATATTGACGAAGACATTATTAACCAATGCATAAAAGCGGATTGGATTAAATGGAAGTACGCTTCAGGTAGGGGTGTGCAAAACCGGTTCACCGGAGTTTCGATTAACCGAAAATCGGTTAACCGGTTTTTCGGTTCAAAAAAATTCCGAACTGTAATCGAACCGAAAATTTCGGTTAACCGTTTTTCGGTTAATCGAAAATTTTGGTTAACTGTTTTTCGGTTAACCGAAAATTTCGGTTCGTCTAAAACCCAAACCGTAACCGAACCAAAAATTTAGGTTAACCGGTTTTTCGGTTCGGTTACCGATTAACCGTTTACAAATAATAAAAAAATTATAGTTTCTTACCTTAATTTGTCTCTTTTTGTAAAAATTAAACTTTGGTTACCATTTATAAATAATAAAAAAGTGCACTTTCTTACCGAATTTTTTTATTTTTTATGTATAATTTTTTGAAAAAAATAAAATTATTTTCGGTTTGGTTAACCTCCGGTTAATAGAATTTTCAAATAACCCGAACCATAACCGAACCGAAAACCGAAAAAAAATTTCGGTTCTGTTTTTTGAAAAATTTGTTCAGTTAACCGGTTTTCGGTTTCAGATTTTTTTGCACACCCCTGGCTTCAAGTGTGCTGTGTAATAAGATAATGCATGTAGGACTAAAAGGCAAAGTCTACCGTATGGTAGTTAGACCTGCTGTGTTGTATGGTGTGGAGTGTTAGCCTATAAAAAAGACACAGGTCCAAAAGTTAATGGTAGCAGATGTAATAACCCAACCCTAACTCATATTTATTTATTTAAATCATCCTTATTTATTTAAATCATCTTTATTTATTTCATTAATCATGTTGATTCAATTACTTTACCATGTTTATTGACTTAATCACTCATGGTTAATTGTTTAACCAAATCATATTCATTAAATTCAATTACGCTCCATTTATTTATTTAACGAGTTCCATCATGTTATTTAAAATTTCCACCTTCATTTATCATATTTAATCATCCCGGTTGGGAGATATTTCATTTTGGGTACCACTTTGCAACTCAAGCTTCATTGATTGATTAAATATCGGGTGAATCGATATTAGGCCTCGGTAAGTACAAACTAGTGATTAATTATTTTCTTATCTTCACTAAAATTTATTTCCGAGCAATACAAATTTTTATTTTTGTTCAACACTCCAAATAATTTTTCAAGCCCCAATTTAGCCTTTTGGGCCCAAAACAAAAGCCCAAAACCTTACTAATTTTTATTATTTCACTAATTACTCATTTTAGCACCTAATTTTAATTAGTAAAAAGCTAATTTTGGGTGGATAATTCTCAGCCACATGTAGCCAATTTTGGGTGGATAATTCTCAGCCACATGTTGCTATTAATAGGCAACTTATAAACACAAATATTCAGCCCCAAATACACAAACCATTCCCCCCATTTTCTCTCTCCTCACACCAGAACAGGGGCAGCAGCTGCTGCCCCTTTGTGCCGCCCATTTTGGTGGTTCCGACCACTTCTGGGCTACCCCGACTTCCCCTTGCTTCTAGCTATCATGCCCAACCATTTATTTCACTCAAAACAGCCTCCTCATCTCATTAATTCAAGCCTAAAGTGAGGTATATCTCAAAACCCTAACTTGTTTTATCTTGAGTTTTATGGTTGTTTTCTTTATGGGTTATGTTTGGATGATCAAATTGATAGTTATTGTGCAATTTTTATTGAGTTTGGAGATGTTTGGAGTTATGGGTATTTGATCAAGAGGATTATTTTCATGATTTTGCATTCGTTTTTATGCCACTGTCGAAATTCTGGAAATCACAGGATTGTCCAAAAATTCTGAAATGTTTACTGTAGAGTCTCTATATTATTTGGGATTTTCTGGCAAAATTTCATGAAGTTTGGACGTGTAATCAGTGAGTTATGGAATTTTGAAGAAATCTGTCCTGTTTTGGATATGAATTTAGTAATTATGTATTAATGAAGTTGTTTAGAGTTTGGATATATATATGAGGCCTTAAATGATCTTTTGTATCTGATTGTGGTGATTTGGAATTATTTCAAGTGAGTTTCAAGTGATTTTTATGTGAAAAAGGAAGAGAAGTTAAATCAGTTAAGGGCTGAAATTTCAGGAAACTAGGGCTGACTTTGGGATTAAACTGGTAATTAATGGTTCAGCCAACAATTATGATTTTTTGTGGGTAGATATTTCAGTGTGTTATCTTTAAAATTCCTCTTGAATCGCCTTAATCCGAGGTCTGTACAAAAAGTTATGGTCGTTTTACCAAAACTGCGCAAAATGAGATCAAAACTGATACACTTGTGTTTTAGTCCCATTTTGGGAATCCTATTGTGGGAATCATGTTTTGAGTTATAAATGAAAGTTTTTGGGAACTTCTTAATCTTTTCATATTGGGGTTTTGGGTCTCCATTTGAGGTCCTGAATGAAAGTTATGAATTTTTGAAGTGAACTGACCTGCTTGGGTGTAAATCAGATTGTTATTAAAATTTCTGTGCAGTATATACTTGGAGGAAAATTCTGAAACTTTTATTGTAGACTGTTCCTATTATTTATGAATTTCCTGTAAGATCTCGTGAAATTTGGATTAGTATTTTGAGTTTGGTGATTGTTGGAAGCATTTTGAGTGACTGTATAAAGAGCAATAAAAAAAGATCAAGTGAGATTGATCATGCACTCATTTTGTGTATTTTGGGCCAAGTCATTTATAGGGGGAAATAAATATTCATAGACTTTTATGGAGCTTTTAGCTTGTTTTTGAGCTTTGATTCAGTTGTGGATTTTACAAAGAAAATACCATGCTTGGTGAGCTTAATAGCTTCTAATGAGTTCAATGACCCATTTGAGGTGGAATTCTTTATCTAATGGATTTATGAATGAAATATGAGAGGTGGGATGTTGTGACTTATCAGACCATATCAGACCAAGTTATCGTAGTTTGTGCCATTAAACCAAGATATACCTCTCTTGGCCTCAGACCTCTATTACTCACTCAATTCAGATTGTATCAAATGTATTTATCAAGCCAGTCTAGTGTACTCGCTGTTATCCTGAACCAAGCTATACATCAGCGAGCCTTAAACTTGTATCAGCAACTTATTTCAGAAAAGGTCGTAACCATTCTCTCAATTATCGCCATCAAGGCCTTTTCCTCTGTAATACCATTTATCTCATTGTGAACTATTTTACTTTCATTAATTCAGTTTTGAAGTTATATTGAAATATACGAGTTATGTATACCATTTAATTACTCAATTTCTGTTACGCATAGTTTTACTTACTCAATTGTGCGAGTAAGGATAATTTACTAACTACACATACTTTTAATGACATTTATGAAACAGAGTTGAGGCCTAGTTATCGTTCCCCATTATGCATAACTGTTATCAAGTCCGATGATATTTATGAAACAGCTAACTTGTATCAAGTCAGATGATACTTTTTAAAGGCTCAAGGTACGTCCATTGCCTGTATCTTCAGAAAGCAGATCATGTTTATCAAGTTACAACTCTTAATGAGTTTATCAATGAATCAGTTTATACAGTGATTTGCCATTTAACTTGTGACCCCGTCAGTCATCATCTATAGGGCGTCAGCCCATCATTTACCCGCGCGGCTTCAGGCCAACTCTTGATCGGATTGGCAGGTGTACACCTATGTATAGATCATATCAGTGCAAGGGGTTCACATCCAGATAATAATGAGCACTTCAATTTCATATTACTTTCATTTTCATTTTTATTGCCAACTAAATGAATTGCAAAGTCGGGTACCCATCACCAGTGTTTCTATGGTCATTTTACAAATACAGGAATGTATGTACTGAGTTTTTGCTCATGTTTTCGAATTGTTTTCATGTTTTCCATTTTAGGTGATGAAGTATCACATATTCCTCCTTTTACCAAGCCTTTTTGAAGGTCATCAGATGTTCACAGTGGATTCAGCATAGCATGAATATTGGAACCGACCTTAGGGTCAAGTACTTGTGTGGTGTGGAATGTGAGTTAGTACATGGTATGGTTAAACTATTTTGCACTTCGGGCTTGAAGTGTTTCAGTTTACTATATTTCGTGATTGTAAGCACGAGTTGCGAGATTAAATGGTTTCAGTGAGCCTTGTCCTTATCAGGACGGCGGTAGCGCCTTCGTTTACTGAGTCTTTCGCTGCAATTATCAGTAATCATGTCATTAGTATTTTGGAGGCGTTATAGCAGAGTTGAGAATGATTAGATGGATTTGTGGTTATACGAGAATGAATAAAATTAGTAATGGAGTAATTAGAGACTTAGTTAAAGTAGCTCCTATCGAAGATAAGAAGAAAGAAATAAGACTCAGATGGTTCGGCCATGTGAAAAGAAAGAGTGTAGACGCTCCAATCAGGAAATGTGAGAGGATTAACATCTCCGAAGGAAAAAGAGGGAGGGGACAATCAAATAAGAGTTTGGATGAGGTGATTAAAGAGGACTTGAAAGTTGTCGGGCTGACGGTGGACATGGCTCAGGATAGGAGACTATGGCGGGATAGGATTAAGATCTTAGATCGCAGACAGGTGGTTTCATAGTCGTCTTTCGATTGCGGTAAGGTAGGTTTGGTTGCCGTTTTTCGGATGTTGTGTTTGTATGCAAATAATACTTATATCTGGGAAGAAACATTGTTTGCCAACGTCTGTTGGCTAAGGTATAGTGCTTTCCTCTGCTTTGGTATATTAATGTTTACATAGTTACTGCTCCTAATTTATTAGTACTGCTTAGTTCAATTCCATGATGCTTATCCTTAATTTTGCTCCATAAAATGTGTTCACAAAATCCTTCTTCTATAAAATATTTTCATAAAATCTTTCTCCTATAAAATGTTTTCACAAAATCTGATTTTGTATGTCTCTTGGAATCAACCTCTCAACGGGCAGTCACGCCGGTTGAGGTAGGGTTGCCTACATCTGAATCTTCCCAGACCCCGCGAAAGTGAGACCCACACTGGGAGGTGTTATTGTTGTTGTTGTTATATCTGAATTTGTCTGATGTGAAATAAATTGGGTATGATTATAAATTCTTCATGTAGATTATAAATTAGGACCTAAGTTCTATCATATTTCTAATATCCAAATCCAATTTTGAATTTAGCTTGTTCAGTTTGGCGAATCTCGAAAACATTAAGTATGGTTATGAAAATTTTGTCTGAATTTTAGAAGTTGTCCAATTTATTTGATCCGAAGTTAATTCGAATTTGAATTTTTGTCATCCCTACATGAAGTTAATCGCCCACTTTCTGTTTTTTTGTTGTTTTCTTTTTCTTTATATGTGAGTGTGTGTAACAGACAGCAAACAAATACAAGTAAAGCGGATCCAAACATAAGCATCTCAAAAATTATTTCTCTCGCTCCTCAAGAGCCTACAAGGTTTTGATTTTTCTTTTCAAATGATCTCGATTATTCTCTATCTGAATAGATATGCTTATTCCTCCCCTCCCGTCTCTCTCTTTTAATAAAAAGTGTTATGACAATATACGAAAGGAATCAAGTACGTCTATACTATATGTAAAAGCAATGTTGTGATGATGTAAAATTTTCTTGCATTCTCATTAATTAAAGATTTCGAACCCTTTGATTCATTCTCTCTCCTCATCACAACCATCCGATTGTTTAAAATAATTAATTTATAATCCATTCTCACATAGTAGTAAGGGAAAAATCATTAATAAGAAAATGATCCTAAGAAAGTATATTCTTGTGAAGTATAATTCCATAATTATCGAAATGATGATTATGGAGTATTTTTTTCTAAAAGGAATGATTATGCAGTAATTAGTGTTTATGAAAATTATAAAAAAAAATATCATTCTTAAACCTTTTGAATTCCTTCTGTCTCTTTATCACCACTAGATTGTAGAAAAAGATTAATCCTGGGAAGTATAATATCAGGAAGTATAATTCCGTAATGATGGAAAAAAATCACTAACAACTAAGGAAATGATCCTAGGAAAGCATAATCTCGGGAAGTATGATTTTGTAATGGTTGAAATAAATATATAAAATGGCTATACCTTTAGTATTATTTTAAATAATAAAGTCAAATGCCAATAAAGAATAATCCCATAACTATGGAAATATGAATTATGAAGTAGTTAGTAACGAATAACTATGGAAATTATAGATAAAAAAGATATAATTTTTGAACCTTCAATATTAGTGTAAATAGACAAGTAGTTCTTACTCATAGTCATAGTTGAAATTATACATTAGAATACGTCTCATAGTTGAAATCAATTATGCCGTGTTGCTCATTGCCTATGTGTGTCAAAGTGATCTTTAATTTTTTACCTCGCTTCCAGATATATAATAATTATCATTCCCTTCCTCATATATCTATTTGTATTAATTTGTTAATTCGTTAGCAAGTGACCTTCTCTTTTGTAATTAGTAGTGTCAAAATGCTTGATCGTATTTGATTGAAATTTTTGTACTTTTTTGTCGTAATTCCCTCCTATATGCGGCTTAATTTTCTTTTCTTGATATTTAATCTTTCACTAATTAACGTCATCATTGATTTCCTGCTACAATTCGTAATCTCACCTTTTTAGGTGTAGTTTTTGTCAGGCCTGATTAACAGTGGTGGTGTTTGGTTTGATTCGTTTATATTCTTAATTATTTCCGTCCGATCTATGACTTAGGTTAAATTTTTTTTGCTTATATTATATTATATTGTATTAGTAACTTAACTGTGTTTAGATTCCTTCATGTTTTATTTATGTTGTTCATTTACGAATTTTTGTTTTTTTAGAAGAAAAACTCTAATAATTTGATCCCCTTCCTCGGCGTTTCAAATTTTTAAAAGAAACAACAATACAAACTATTTCACATGTATCTAAATTTTTTGGTGACCTATTTATTTACGTCGATGAAAAAATTTCAAATATCTATACTACAAATTATAATATGATTTTCATAATTTACAAAAGTTACTGTTAAGATATATAAAAGAAACTATAAAATTTGACTTATTTTTTTACATACGTAGATAAGAGTATAGTCCTCTATATTTTCAAAAGTTTTGCTATTTTGAAAATTGAATAAGGCGGTTAGGTTGGTGTTTAGAACAATATGGAGGGGGTGTTGGGAGATTTCATTGGGTTAGGAACCCTAGCAATATAATTAAATTGCATTAATGGACATATGGGATAAGTTTAATATCAAAAAGTTGATCATAATTTATAAAGTCTTTAAAACGATTTTGCTTAACTTATTCACCTTCAAAATATGCCTCGAATATTAACAAATATAATTTTCCAGTTTTCTCTTTAAAATCATCGCATACGTTCAGTACTACATGTATGTTTGAAGCAATGTAATTTTCTGTTTCCATTGTTCAGTTATAAACTATAATGCATGCTTCAATATTTCCATTGTTTAGTTATAAATTATGATGCATACTTGAATACTATTTCTATATATTTTTTATCATAGCATACATTCAATACTTTAATGGATGCTTGAATCAATGTAATAGTTTTTGTTGTTTAATTTAGTAAAATACCGTAATGTATTTCTGAATACTATTTGTAGGTTTTTTTCATAAATCATGACAAATGTTCAAAATCATTAATGATGTCATATAGTTAACTTAAGACACAAATCACAAAATAAGGTTATAGAAAATTTTAATTTCTTGGGTTTTTTTGTTTTGAAAAAGCATGTGTTAATTGAGATTTTGATGGGTTCTTCTGATTTCAAGAAATAAAATAACCCCATTTGAGGTTAGCTAATCGAATGAACAAATTTGAAAATACTTTTGTTCGGTTTTTAAATTATGGGTTAACTAAATAGACAGTCAGGTAGTCAGAACTCTGTGGGTAATATGCTGCAACTAATTATGATCCATGATTTAACTAGAATATCTTAACATGTATTTTTCTGCTAACTCATTATTTTTCCTTCTGAGAGGGGACAACTTATATAAATTGGTAGGTAGTTTCCAATCAATAGACCAACTGTCATATATGATAATTTTTATTGTTTTTTCTAAATCCATCTACTATTTTCACAGTCTCCCTTTTCTCAAAAAAATATAATTTGCTTAATTCAAATCACCTAAAATCACTAAATCTATGGTCATAAATCTACAACAACTCATTTGTGTTGCAACTTATGATTTAAGTGCAATACTAACCTTAAGGATATATGTTGTCCTAAGAAGAATTCAACAACATATTTTCCAACAAAAAGCCACCTAACTTCATGATTTCAAAAGGATGAGTCTAAGCACATTATGGATGACTAATTTTGACGAATTGTAACTACATATTGAGATAAGTTGAATGAAATTCTGACTAGAATAGATATATTTTTAATGATAAAAATTTCCTAAAAGAAAATGATAAAAAAGTATATAATACTAAAAAATTCTAACTATAATAACTAGGCTTATTAAATTTTTGTAGTGAAAATTTATTTCTACTTATAACAACATCAATAACTAAGTAAATTATTTGTGTCTTCCTTTCCAAATAATAATAGCAACTATATGTCTTTTGTAAACAACTTATTATCTATTTTATAAATCACCGTGCAAAACACAGGTCTATACTAGTAAAAATTTAAAAGCATTTGTTTATTACTCTTTTATCCTGAATACAAAAATCCTTACATGGTGTTAGTGTATTGTTTGATACCTCTTTCGGGCCGTGAAGATACACCAAGCTGAGTTAAACATTCGAGCACGCTTGTGAGTAAGTTTTAGGGCCTGTTTCTTTCGTGGGTAAATTAAGTGGGTCAAAAAGGTGAAGTAGGTTGAAATTGGTTGAGGTGGGTTGAAGTTGGTATTTTTTTTTTTAGGTGGGTTGAAATAGGTTGAAGTAGGTTGAACTGGGTTGATGTTGGTTGAAGTTGGTATATTTTTTTTGTGGTGGGTTGAAATGGGTTAAAATAATGAGAATGTAATTAATGTATGATAATTTATGAAGTTATCGAAATTTTGTAAAATTTTTGTTTATTATTTTTTGTTTTTTATTTTTTTTATTTTTGATTTTTAATTTTTAGTTTTTTATTTTTCATTTTTCATTTT
>JACYFF010010365.1:101157856-101172659 GCA_017589665.1 Selenicereus undatus | reverse complement strand
CAATCTATACTAATACATAATAGTAATCTTTTAATAACTACCATTTCCTGCAATCTCATTAATTTATCATTTTTAGTCGTTGATTTAATCTAGCCTAAACAGTGGCCGTTGATTTACATCTATGAAAACCTCCTTCCCACCTGCCCCGTCCCTGCCCATAATCTCTGACCACTGCACGTTGCTTTAATCTCAACCATCCCTGCCCATGTTCTCTGCCCACCAACAACTTCAATTAATATATTGCAAAACCGCTACCCACCTACCCTTCAATTAATGTCTGCAAAATACCCCTACCCATCTACCCCTTGAATTAATGTTTGCATTCTGTGGACTCTTTCTTCTTCCCCCCTGCCTCTATCTCTCCATAGCTACATCCCCAGATCTGACTCCGTCTCAACCTTTAGTCCCATCCCAAGATGAAAGTCTATGTCCTCACCCAGTAAAACTCCATCCCAACATCTAATTCCATCGAAGTCTATAAGTTCAGTCATGGAAGTGTGGCCAAAATTTGGGGGTCGAAATGGTTGTTGGTCCGTTGATTTGAGGTGGCTTACAATTGGGTATGTCATGGTACAAATTCCTCCAACTTTGTCAAGATTAGTGGTAATCTAGCACCCAAAATGTTTTTGCCCAAAATTAAACTCGGTGAAGAGACTGAGATGGAATGGAGGCAAACCGGCAGCAGTAGCGACCCAAAAAGAATCGGGAAGGAATAAGAAGGCACCTTGGGCTTCATGAGAAAAAGGGAAGAGGAGTAGAAGACAGACCAGTGGACGAATTCAGTGAAGACTATGGCATGCAGACAGCAGATGCAGATCATACGCGGTGGCCGACCTCAAAAAAAAAAAAATTGGTTCTTGCTCAACCAGATTGGAAGGAAAAATTGGAGATTATGTTTACATCTACGGGAAGAAATCCTTCATAATCAAGGTATGCGTTTAACTGTTCATTACTGATTTTGCATATGCCTCCACAGTCACCATTTGATGTACTCGATCTGCAAATCGTGGTAGTGTCTTATGCTTGACTTTCTGGTGTTAAAAGCTGATTATCCAGTTGAACATTTTTGGTTTTCAATTTTGGTGAAGGTTGTGAAGGTGGGGAGGATGAGATGCTCAGCAGCCAAGAGTTCAAGAGGACACGGAGACGCACACCAAGAACACCTTCACACGGACGTGGGCTCAAAGCAGTGGACACAATCTTTAATTAACTTCAAGATAATCTGTATTTTCATTTACTTTATATTAAATGAAATGCTATTAGTCAATTTTAGTATGGTTTCCACCTCCACAAGACTCCTATGCACTCACAAGCTTGTCCTCGACAAGACTCCTACACACTCACAAATTAGTAACCGCTCAATACTCACAATTCCGCTCAATACTCACAGTTGTTCCCCTCATATATGGCATTGTGTGTTTGTTTTTGAAAAACTTTCAATTCCCCCAATCTCACACCTGCCTTATAACCTCCTCTTTAATCTTCTACATCATAGCCTTCTCATCAATTGGATTGTTGAAAACATATTTCTCCACGCCTCCTATTATTACTAGGTAGACAGAATCAAATTTAAAGAAACTTCACTGATATTGTGGTTGTGCATTTTCAATTTATATATTTTTTGAGATTGTTAATATTGCGAACATGTAGCATAGAATCATCAATTTTGCATTTTTTAGTTGCAGGATACATTGGATCCAATCTTGTCAAGCCTGTATTTCAACGTCAATCTCCTCCAAAGTATGTCAAAATTTTCTGAAACTTTCAATTTAGGCATGATATTATCTCCAAATTTTCAGCCAACTGTGTTGCTCTGATTGATGTGCTATATGTCTCATATGTTATTTTCCTTTCAATTCTTTGTTGGTAATGGAATATAAATTAGACAACACTTAGAGAAAGCAGGGCACCAACTGAACAATGTTTCTATTCACAAACTCCTTGTGGTATTAGGGGTACTATACATAATAACAATCTTCCCATAACTACCATTTCGTGAATTCTCATTAATTTGAGATTTTCAGCCATCAGATCAAGTGACTCCTTCAATTACAGCCTTTAGATTCATTTTTTTTTTAAAAAAAACCAAAGTTTATGCTTTGCAAAAATTAAATAACTTCCACCGGCATGATTTTGATCCAAAAACTCACGATGGCTACTCATCCCAAAAACTACCCACACCCTTAATGAAGATCTCAGTAACCGCCAACTCTCTTCATAAGGGGTAATGACTGCAAGTCTGTACTACTCTGATTGATATATCTGCATTTCTTTCTTACTCACTGTCAAGCACATGCCCAAGTTCCCTGCCATCACGATGGTTAAACTTGCTAGGGAGGGTGGGACATACAACACTGTGGAGGCAGAGGCGGAGGAGGAAGAGGAAGCCTAAGTAAGTACTGCACCGTACCAGTAGGAATTCAGCGAACAGGTGTCATGGTGCACTATTTTGCTTGGAACTTTGGTAGGTTGATGGTGGATGTTGAGGCCTGAATTAGTGCACTAAATTAATTTCATTGCTTAATCACTTATGATGGCTCCTTTGTTGATATGTAAAATTAGCTTCAAGGCCATACGTAGAATAAGTCGACCATCATACGTAAAAGATGTTTGAAAGTTGTGAAATCTATGTGAACCGGTTGTTCGATAAAATGCCCCAATGACTTCACGTATAAATGAACAAGTCATGAGTGGAGCTGAAGATATCATGTTACCCATAAGTATTAACAAATTGCATCAGTTGTATTCGATTTATGTATGAACTTATGTGTTCGATAGAATGCTAATAGAATGTTGATTTAGCACGTGCCAGTTTAACAATTTCTGAGAAAGTCTGGGGGAAAATAGGTTTGTCGTTTATGATACATTGATCTCCTAAATTTTGCATTGGATTTTTCACCATAATTGACCATAATTAGGACTATGTATTTATATGATCTTCAAGTGGTTGGCTATTGAACAGTTTGGAGAATCCCTGTAGTTCTTATTGGTAAGTAAATTAAAGCATGAAAATGACCTGATTTAATTTGATACTTGAAATTGAGAGTTGCCTTACTTCTGGGTAAACTGGTGGGCGGATTAATTGTTTGAAGCACTCAACCCTTATATTCTGACTGTTTTATTCTTCTGTTATATTTTCTGAGATGTCCTGTGCGCTGAGGAATGGTGTTCAATCCTTTGTTAGTTGAATGAACAGTAAAATGGAACCAACGTAACATATGGTTCACTATTTCAATTTGGATTACCTTAGAGTCATATCCCGTTTGGGTCAACCAGATCGGATTCGGTATTGATTTCTGGGCAGGTCATTTTCGATTTAAGTTAATTTTCAATCGATTGATATTTGGTTCAATAAGTTTGTCTTCAAAAAAAAAATAACTTTAGTGAAAAATGTTTACTTCCTGGTGTAGTATGTGCAACATGTGTTTTTGTCACGAATGAAGAATGGTAGCTGATTCAATATTTCAAAGCAGTTTGCTCTTTCTGTCTCTAAATACATTAGTAATTTATTAAACAAAATAATTTAAAAAAACAAAAATCAACATATGAGTTTATGAACCAGGCGGTTGAATACTGGGATTATTTTTTTACCTGCAACCCAAATTTCTCGCTCTACAAAATAACTGACTTTGCTGCATTTTATTTCTGCTTCATGACTTTTCATCTTCATTTTAATCCCTGTAGTTCTTATTGGTAAGTAAATAACCGGACTTTGGTTTCTGGGCAAAACAATCATTTTGATGTGTCTAACACAGATCGTGAAAAAACAATATTGAAACGATAACTATTCGAAAGTTGTGTGGATTGTTAGCCCAGTTGGTGTGTCTAACCCAGATTGCAAAAAAAAAAAATCATTAGTGCGACCGCTCAGCTAAGTAATTAGCTATGTTTGATTATACATAATCATATTTATACAAAATAGTGTTTTGCATGGTGTGTCTAACCTACATCCCTTCTTGAAAATAATTATATGTTACAATGTATTGAACGTATCCATCTAGCTCGCTATTATCACCAATATGAGGTTACAATTTGGTACTCTTCTGAGTATGGACTTCTGGCTTTGTTTTTATTGACTTATAATTATTTATCCGAATGTTAATTATCCATCACTTAATTGTTCATTAAAAAATTATCCATTTTATGAATGTTGGACTTTTAACTACGTATTTCTTGATTCATACTCACCTCCCATATATGAATCTCAGAGTTTTAAAATTCCTTTGAAAATTTGATGATGTATAACAAGTTTGTTGTCCTTAATTAGTGTTGTATGTATTGCTACTTGGGACTAATTTTGTGAATATTGAATTAATCGAAGACCTAACAGTCATATTCTTTGTTCAATGAACCAAGTTAAACTTTTAGTTGAAAACAAAATTAGTGTGTACATACTATGGCGTTGTTATTTTGGCTAAACATTTAATTGATTATAGAGGTAGTTGGTTATAGTATTGTTTTCATTATAAATAAATAAAATAAACAATGTAACAAAAATTCCCTTATGAGTATAGTGTAGTGAAAGATCCAAATGATCAAGGAAGAAATTGTCATTTATTATATAAATGATAAATATATAATGACACTTAATTACTTTACAACATGAAGTTTAAGTCTCTTGCTCGGTTTGGAGAAAAAAAAATTTCCCAAAGAGGAGTAGTAATTGGTTGCTGGGTTATAGATATTAAGCAACAAAATGGCTTCTTTGTTGGGTCTATAAAATGTTCTTATTTTTTTTTAAAATAGTTAGATTATTGTACTACGAGGCATTCCAACGAATTGTCATTTGTTATCTAAATTTTCTAATTTTAATTTGACAACATAAAGTTTAAGTGTCTTGCTCAGTTTGGAGCAAGTTTTCTGTCCCAAGGAAGAATTGTAATTGGATGCTGGGCTATAGACATTAACCAACAAAAGGGCTTCTTTGTTGGTTCTATAAAATGTTCTTTTTTAAAAAAAAAATAGCGAAATTATTGTACGAGGCATTCCAACGAATTATCATTTGTTCTGTAACTTTTCTAATTTTTATTTTACAACATGAAGTTGAAGTCTCTTGCTTGGTTTGGAGAAAAAATTTTGTCCCAAGGAGAAATAGTAATTGGTTACTAGCGTGATGGTTTAATCGTCAATTGATTCAGGCCATCTTGCGATGATTGTGCAGACTGTAAGGTTTACCAAGAATGTTTATGTTGTTGTCGATTATGCCTTATTGCTTTCACTATCAGTTAATTATAATATTAACCTTTAATGTCCGGAAAATGTGATCCATACCCTCAGTAGCTCAGGAGATTGTTGCAAAGATTGCGAAACAAACGACTTCTCAAGCTCATAGCATGCCTTTCTAATTGAATACAAAACGATGACGAACACGTTATTGGGCTGTCACTCATTTCTAAATCAAATTCTAGCTAAAAACCAGTTCAGATTCAGAATCCATATGCACATTTTTGCATTGCTCCTGCTTTTATATATAGCAGAATATATTCAGTCAAAATTTGCTGTTTGGAAGTAATTGTTCAACTGTGCGTGTACATATCGAGACCTCCATTCCATTGGTCCAACCCAATTACAAACACATCTACACTAATTATAATCATAAAAGATATATACTACATACAAGAATAAATTTTAGGCAACTTCATACAGGGTTGTGTCAAAATTATTATAGATTTGAGTCTACGGGATCAGGAAGCTCACTTATTTTGATGGGCATTAGTTAGTGTTTCTTTTGGGGGTGGGGGAATTTAGTTTTTTTTTTTTTGGGGGGGGGGGGCCCAACCATGCAAACCATGTTTGGATTTAAGAAAATTAACATAGATTAATATATATGCCACTTGAAGTTTATAAATTTGAGAAAAACATATAAATTGCATGATTTTGGGGGTAAATTTTAAAATACTAATAAGTTCTCTAAAAGCATATAATTTGCATTTTTTTGGGGCTAAATTTTAAAGCACTGATAAGTTCTCTTATTTTGTTAGACAATTTTGTTCTCCATTTTGTGTCTACATACCACAAACTCAAACCATTTATTGTAGATGATGGTGTACATATATTACATATATATGACGGTGGGCAATAGGCTAAACCATGCACTTAATTTAATCCCTTCTCCATTACAGGTCATTCGGTAGTACTTCACATTTGATAATAACATTATTCTTTCTATTCATTATTACGGTTGATACAGTTTTTTTGGGGCGATGGGGTCTGCATTATCCAATAATGTGATGGTGGAGAGTCGTGTGAATGTTAGAAATTTCTGATTTCACTTTTAGACTATATGCCATTTGAACTATGTTTCATGTATGTTGGCCAATCTGTGTTTGATGTTTGAATATGTTGTTCATATTAATAAGCAACAAAAATAATTCAATTTACATATTAATAGACAATACTCACTGGCAGTTAATCCTGTTCTGTCAATGATTTTAGATAAATTTATATCTATATTGCATATTCACATGCGAAAGTAATATTTTTACAATAATTGATCGTAAATTGTTTATGGTTAGATTAATAATGTTGTTGCCCAACTTGAGATCTTAGTGCTGAAACATTTATCTTTGTTGTGTTCTGTAATTTCTTTGACAAACAAATAAAATAAAGTTTGCATTCTTTTCTCGCAGACATGCCCTCAATATTGATATTTGTTGAGGTTAGTTTATCATATTACTATACTCATTATGTTCGCATGTTCTTCTTTGTTTCTATTCCATTGTTTTAAAATTTCGTTGGTGGGAATAATATGTACGATGTAAATTACATATGTACATAATTAGTAATTACAATACTTAATGTAAATAATATACATGTATAATTATCATACTATGTATTTGGTTACTATAAATTGTTTACTTACATTATTTATACTTACCTATCATGCAAATGAAAACACCATTTCATTATTTTTTAGTTTTTATTTTTTTTAATTTTAAATTTTTATTTTTATTTGTTATTTGTTATTTATTATTTTTAATTTTTTTAATTTATTAATTTTAATTTTAATTTTTAATTTTTTAATTTTTAATTTGTAATTTTTTAATTTTTAATTTTTAATTTTGAATTTTGAATTTTGAATTTTTTATTTAGTTTTTTTATATCTTTTATATTTTTTATATTTTTTATTTTTTAAATTTTTAATTTTATTTTTATTTTAATTTCTTATTTTTTATTTTTTATTCTCTATTTTTTATTTCTTATTTTTTTATTTAGTATTTTTTATTTCTTATTTTTTTGGAATTTTCTACAGCTTTTATTTGGAATAAAACTAAAAAGATAAAAAATTAAAAAATAAAATAAAAAATAAAAAATATATAAAAATTTAAAATAAAATAAAAAAGAAAAATTTTACAATTAAAAAAATAAAAAAAATAATATACAAACAATAAAAATTTAAAATTACAAATTACAAATTAAAAAATTAAAAACTTTAAAATTAAAAAATTTAAAGTTCAAAATTTTAAATTTTAAAATTACAAACTAGGAAATAAAAAATCAAAAGATAAAAAATAAAAATAAAAAATAAAAAAATAAAAATACAAAATACAAAAAAATAAAAAAATAGTCTATGGATGCAACTACATCTACTTCACTGAACAACAAAATGATGAACTTTTACCTAATAATGTACGTAATTTTTCTGAATTAGTGATGGAAACTCCAACTGGAAGTGGTGACGTCACTGTAAGAAGGCTTCGAGCAAGACTTGCTCGACAAAATGCAAGATGGAGGCTATTTAGCCGGCGTCATCCAGATCACACCCAATGACACTTCATCGCAGAACGTGAGCAGCATCAGTCACAATCTAGAGAAATTCAACTAGCAATTGCACGCAGCACTCCACCTGCAAGAAGGTTCGTAAGCCGTTGGAATTTCGCAGGAACTTTGGTTTCCTGTGGACACTGTCGCGCGGCCATATGGTTGGATGAGAGAGTCGCAAGAGGTAGTGTTTCACAACCTCGATTCATGCTTTGTTGTCAAAGTGGACGTGTTATGTTGCCGTCATTACCCCCACCTCCTCCAGTGCTAGACACATTGTTGAATCAACATAATTTTCTCGATAATATAAGAATGTATAACTCCATGTTATCATTCACATCAATGGGTGGAGCTATCGACCACTCTGTAATGGATGGACATGGTCCTTACTCCTTCAGAATAAGTGGAAACAATTACCACCGAATTGGTTCATTACTCCTTGCAGAAGGACAGCGACCAAAATTTGGTCAGCTATATATCTATGACACACATGATGAAGTGCGAAATAGATGTCGGGCTTTACATGGTCACCAAAGAGTGGATGGAGTTGATGAGGGTAGATTACAGGCTTTACAACATATGCTTGATGCTGTGAACCCTTATGTCAAGGTTTTTCGCAATGCACGTGATATCTTCGAGGCAGATGTTGTGATTAATTTAAGCATTCGCATCATTAAAGCACGTCCTGGAAGACAATATACACTACCCACTGTGGATGAAGTTGCAGCTCTCATAGTTGGTGGTGATGTTGGAGGGGAAGAGCATCGAGATATTATTGTTCGAAAAATCGATGGAAATTTACAGCGAGTATATGAAACGCAACCATCGTATATGCCCCTTCAATACCCACTCCTGTTTCCTTATGGAACGGATGGTTGGTCAGCTTACATTCAATGTGTGGGGGGGTCAAGCAGTAATCGAGTAATGGTGACAATGAGAGAATTTTATGCCTTCCTCATACAATATAGGCTTGACGAAGGAAACATTCTACTTCGATGCGGCAGATTGTTCCTTCAATTTATTGTGGATTGTTACGCTGCAATTGAGGCTTGGAGGTTACTATATATCAAAAATCACCAAAGCACACTACGAGCAGAATTATACAGTGGCTTGCAAGATGCTATTACGGCGGGTGAAAATGATGCTCATGCAGTGGGAAAAAGGTTAATACTACCTGCATCATTCACAGGTGGGCCACGCTATATGAGACAACATTTTTTGGACGCAATGGCCATCTGCAATCAAATGGGTTATCCAGATTTTTTTATCACATTCACCGCAATCCTAATTGGACGTAAATCCAAGAAGCTCTAGCACAACAGCCAGACCAATATGCGAATTACCGGCCAGACATTGTTGCTCGAGTATTTCGCTTAAGGCTAAAAGAGCTAAAACGAGACTTCAAGGAGAGAAATCTTTTCGGCAAAGTTATTGCAGGTAATGTTGTCAGCTGACTATGTCATGTATTTAGCATATTATTAAATCTCTATCTTACTTTATTTTTTGGCATTTATTTTAATCATCGGAACCTATACTCATCCGTTACATGTGTAGATATCCATGTCATTGAATTCCAGAAACGGGGATTACCACATGCCCATATATTATTAACCCTTGCAAGTGAGGACAAGCCTACGTGCACTGAAGACATCGATCGTATTATATGCGCAGAGCTCCCTGATGAAGACACTGACCCCCTCGCATTCGAAACTGTTATAAGACATATGATACATGGTCCATGTGGCACTGACATTCCGTATGCTCCATGTATTGAGGGTAACAAGTGCACAAAGCATTACCCTAAGAGTTTTTGTCATATGACCATTATTGAAGAAAATGGTTTTGTGAAATACAGGCGTCGGGATGATGGTCGAAGTGTAACTATTCGTGGTAAGAGAATGGACATTAGATGGGTAATCCCCTATAACCGTGATCTGTGTGTTAAATATGATGCGCACATTAATGTTGAGCGGTGTGCACAAAAGAAGGTCATTAAGTACCTCCACAAATACATGCATAAGGGGGCTGATAGGGCTACCATAGTGATCGAGGACAACGTCCAACATCCTCAACAGGGGAATGGTCCTCCTAACTATGAAGACGTCAATGAGATTAAGCAATACTTGGATTGTCGTTATGTGTCACCAGTGGATGCTGTTTGGAGAATATTTGAATTTGAGATCACGCAACGTTATCCATCAGTTGAACTATTGCAATACCACTTGCCGGGTCAACAATATGTTATATTCGATGATCGTGATCGACTTCACAGGGTTGTGGAAGAAGGAGCACAGAGGATTACTATGCTCATAGGTTGGTTCATTGTGAATAGTGAAGATCCTGAAGCAAGACGTTACCCTTATGCGACATTCCCTTCTTATTATGTATGTAATAAAGGGATGAGGAAATGGACTAAACGAAAACAAAGGGTATGCATCGGGTGACTGCCCTATGCTCACCCAAACATGGGCGAGAGATATTATCTGCGAATGCTGTTGCACATTGTTCAAGGAGCTACATCGTATGAGGATTTAAGAACTGTCAATGGTATATTATATTCAACTTTTAAGGAAGCTTGCTTGGCACGAGGGTTGGTTGATGATGCTAATGAGTGGCATGAGGTACTAGCAGAAGCATCACTATGGGCAACAGGGGCTGAACTACGAAGTATGTTCTGTTCAATGCTCATGTTTTCAGAAGTGTCTGACCCCCATCGATTGTGGGAGCAACATTGGGAAGACCTTACTGATGATTTACAAAGACGAATAGAGAGGGAACTTAGAGACCATAGTTTACAGATTACTGTTGAACAACGACAGGACCTTGGACTTTATGAAATTGAGATGGTTTTAAATAAGAATGGCAGATCATTAAGGGATTACCCTCCTATGCCTTTGCCGTCACCTAATCTGATGTGTCAACTTGGTAACAGACTTATTAGAGAACAACTTGATTATGATCAAGAGTAAGAAAGCCATAACCTGCAAAGGTTGCTACCAACATTGAATTCAGACCAAATGCGAGTTTTTCAATCAGTTATACAAGCAGATGAACATGGAGGAGGAGGCTGCTTCTTCATTTATGGTAGTGGGGGAACTGGAAAAACATATCTTTGGAAAACTATCGTAACACATTTTAGGTCAAAAGGCTTGATCGTGCTATGCGTGGCATCCTCTGGAATAGCTACTCTATTATTACCTTTTGGGAAAACAGCTCATTCGATGTTTAAAATACCAATTGATGCAGTTAAGACATCCACATGCTCTATTTCTAAACAGTCTGAATTAGCACAGCTAATTCGGGAAACATCACTTATCATATGGGATGAGGCTCCCATGACCCATCGCCACACGGTAGAAGTAGTTGAACGGTCTTTACGAGATCTATGCAATCAGAACCAAATATTTGGGGGAAAAATGGTCATTTTTGGAGGTGATTTCAGGCAAATACTTTCGGTTGTTACAAAGGGTAGTAGAGCAGATATCGTTGCATATTCAATATCAAGGGCAACCTTTTGGTCTTACTGCAATATTCAACATCTTAGAACCAACATGCGCCTTATGCATTCAAATTTAAGTGACAATGAACATGAGCGGTTACGAAGTTTTGCAGAATGGACTTTGAATGTTGGTAATGGTCGTGTGCAGGGATACTCATTTTTAGGCGGTAGTGAATTGGATTGGATAAAGATTCCTGAAGAACATCTCATTCAGAATGACAACAACGGCCTCACGAACTTGATCGAATTTGTGTATCCAGGTTTAGTGGAAAGATACAGAAACGAGTCATACTTTCAGGACCGTTGTATATTGGCTCCCCTAAACACTGATGTGGATGAAATAAATTCTAAGATTCTATCAATTATTCCCGGTTCTAGCCATACGTACCTGAGCTCTGACACATTCTTACCGACTAACAATGATTCTGTCATTGATGACATTAATCCACCAGAGATGCTTCATGGTATGAACTTTTCAGGATTCCCGAATCATGAAATTCAGTTGAAAGTTGGTGTCCCTATTATTCTACTAAGAAATCTTGACCCATCAATTGGGTTATGCAATGGCACTCGCTTGATTATTGAAAGACTTGGTACTAAGGTTGTCCAAGCCAAAATCTTGACTGGAAGAAATATTGGGCAAGTAGTGACTATTCCACGGGTTGACTTAAGTCCTTCAGCTAAGGACTCGCCATTTGCCTTAAAGAGGAGACAGTTCCCTTTGAAACTGGGTTTTGCAATGACAATTAATAAAAGTCAAGATCAAACATTACAGTATGTAGGAGTTTATCTCCCAAAACCTGTGTTCTCCCACGGTCAACTATATGTAGCTATCTCTCGCGTCACCTGTCCTTCAGGGCTGAAGTTCTTAATTTGCAACAAAAGGGATGTGCCTCACAATATGACTAAAAACATTGTCTACCATGAAATTTTTAATGGCATTCCTGATGCTTGGTTAGTCCCTTCTACCCATATAAATTATTTACATTACTATTGTTTCATTCGCTGTTATGATGTGTTCACTACATTAGATTATACTAATATGTTTTCTTCTTTTATTTATGCTTACAGATATGTCAGGTTTAGTACATACTTCTATGCCTATATGTGCCATTAACCCTGGCAATAGATCCGTTACCCTAATTGTTCGACTCATGCAATCAATGACGGCTCGAGTATATGAGCAACGCACACTGTGGAAGGTTATATTTATGGACTATCAGGTATTGATTTATTGAAGTTGATAAAAATTTTCCCAACATGTACAAGTATATTGCTTATCAATGGAGTTGATTGTTTTACAGTGTGATGAGATATTCGCCAGCATAGAAGGCGATGCTCAAATTAACCAATGGCGATCTATACTCGATGCTGGCAAAGTTTACCACATCTCTGGGCTCTTGGTTGATGCTGCGACAGATGGAGAAAGGAATGTGGTAAAGAACAATTTGAAGTTGGTTTTTACGCCGAGATCGAGACTCCTTAGCGTGGTTGAGGATTGTCCTGATATTCCTTATCAGCACCTACCACCTTGTGTGTCGTTCATTGATGTCCCTCGGCGTCTAAGAACACGTGACAATGTTATAGGTATGTATAATTAACACGGTGTACTTAGTACCTGTATTTCTGTATGTATTTCCTCTCAATTATCTATAACATTTTCATATCATTTTGTTGTACAGACGTCATCGGCATGGTAGTGGCAATATCGCCGTTAGAAATGACAAGGAACAAGGGCACTGCAAGGCGCGAATTATTACTTTCTGATATGTAGTATGTATTTCCATTAGTATAGATTTTTCCTTTTCTATTAATTCATATAGATTACTCTCCCTACTAATATTAGTACATCTAATTCTTATATGTAGCATGCGCCCGTTGAGGTTAACTTTATGGGGAGATTTTGCGGAAGTTGAGGGCACCCACCTTCAGCAACATTTGGGTACTGAAAATATACTTCTTGCTTCTAGAGTGCACATTAGGGAATATCAAGGTACCATCACATCCAATTCATATACTTTCACCCCATCAGATTGGTTAACATCACTATGATGGTATACTTTATTAATATGTTGTCTTGCATGAAATATACTTTTAGGAATATCGGTTTCTACTTTACCAATTAGTAGATTGCTGATTAACCCGGACATTCAAGCAACAGAAGACTTTGAAGGATGGTATATACGACCAACAACATTAGTTTTAATTTCCATTTCCCATATAAGTTATATATACTTGATCTCACACATGTTACCCTCCTTACATGTATTAGGTTTTCTGGCACTAATGGTGTGATGACCCATTTTGATTTTATGCGTAAGAGAACATTACGTATGTACAATCTGGAGAAGTTGTTCGACGCTCGAAGGATTAGATTACATCAATATGCATCTACGCGGAATGTAAGCTAGAAATTAATGTTACAAATGTAACTTTATGCTTGCATTTATTCTGTTAACAAAACATAATCTTTACAATTCACAATATGCAGGTCAGATATTGCCGACTTTTTGCATACGTAATTAAAATTCACCCGTTGATTTATGACGCCTGCACTAATTGCAAAAAAAGTGATCACTCTTACGTATTCGCTCTAAATGTACCTTACTGCACATGTCAATCTCCAAATTTGACACAAAAGAGGTTTGCATACTTGATTACCTATTGTTATGTACTTTGTTCTACTTTTTCAAATACATGTTTGCATTATTATAACCGTCCTGTGCTATTTAAAATTATAGGTATATCTTCAGAGTTCTCTTGCAAGATAATACAGGTTGTAGAGAGTTTACTGTTCTTCATGAGGATGCTCGAATTCTTTTGCACATGACGACTGCCCAGTTGGATGTGTATGCATCGCAGGTATTACAGTTTTCCCTACGTACCATAGTTAACACAATTTATTCTTTTACTATTGACTATCCTACGTTAATATTTTTTACAGCCATATGGTCATCTATCGCTTTATGCGATTATAGATGATTACATAGGTCAACCATGGGTATTTGTCATGGAGCTCCCACGTCACTATGAAGTAGAGGTTCCTATTGCTTTCATTGCACCAGTTCATTGGGAGGAAGAGGTTTATTACTTATGAAAGACCAATGTTAGGTACACCAGGTAGATCACGTATAAATATAAACATTAGCCCCATCATTGTCATTCAAATTATTTCTAAAACTTTATTTCCTCTGTAGGTATAAAAGGAGGAGGTGGATTCTTCGTCATTGGCGTGATAGATTGGTTGCTCATCATGTTATTTAGCGTGTCCTTTGTCGTAATTACTATCTACTATTTCTATCGTACTATTATAGACTTCTTCCTAAGTCATGTGGTTTGTAGTTGTTCATCCCATTGGTTATATATGAATTTGCTACCTACATATATTTTTCATTGATTATTCTATCATTTTCCCTAAATTATAATATTAACTATGCCTACAATGGCTATCGGTTCATTACTTGCATAGTATATATGTTATCAAATGTCTATTTTAATATGAACCGTGCATAGCACGGGTCCAGACTAGTATAGATATCTATA
>JACYFF010010365.1:101146311-101157756 GCA_017589665.1 Selenicereus undatus | reverse complement strand
ATATATATATATATATATATATATATATATATATATATATATATATTCAAAGAGAAGATCATAAAGCAAAATGTCAATCTCTATTTATTATTATATGGTATTATTACTATCAAGATAATAATGGTGTATGATGAACAGATAAATATTATATCACAATCTTTTATCATGTATATTTTTTTAAAAAGGCGACTACAATAATATTGTAGTCAAAATCTTTTAATATGTATATTTAAAAAAAAATTGAAAAGGAAAAAATAATGATAATGAAAAAAAAATTATTATCTTTTCATAGGCTCGAATTTAGGTCAAAAATTAATGCCGAAATTGTGAGAGCTTGCTATGTGTCAAATGTTAGATTTGTGATGTTTCGTTTTAATATATACGTGCGTGTGTGTGTATGTATGTATGTGTGTGTGTATATAGATTCTATTTTGATTGTCCACTTCATTTAAATTAACAAGTTCACTGTGGAGACTTGTAGACAAAAGTATGAAACAATTCATAAGAAATAACAAAATGTATATAAGTTTCGAAAAAGTCATGCCTAAGTAGGGGTGGTAATTTCACCCACACCTGATGGATATTCATTCCACCCAATCCGAAAAAGCGAGTTAAAATCCAAAATATATAGATAATGGATGATGGATTGATGGATCGGATTGGATCCGGATGATGCTCAATCCGACCCACCAATCGATCTATCACCTGCTTAGTCATTCACTAGTTTATTTCCTATTTACAATTAGTTTACTTTTTATTTTTGTCCTTTAAATTTTACTATTTTTGGACAATTATAATGTTAATTCTATGATTTTCGTCAAAATTAGTATGATGAATATGATATTTATTTGTTCCTTATACCTAAACTATTTTTTAAAACTTTTCAAAAGACAAAGCTTATTTTTTTTATATAAATTTACTAACATATTACATATAAACTTCCATCCCCCGTTTACAATCTTATCCACTCGCTTTCATCAACGAATGGCGGATGAATAGATTGGATTAAATTTTTGCCTAAGATGGATGAATTGGATAAAATGGAATAAAGCGAGTGATGAATGAAGATAATGGTTCACCTGACCTGAGCTCGATTCCTCGTCACCCTTATGTTTAAGGTGTAACATTTCTTTATCTCACGCCAAAATACTCAGCGAACACGACATATACATTTGTTATTACTAATTCTTAAGGCAATTGACTAGCAATAAAATATAGCATATATTTCATCGATTCGCAAATTATTAAAAGTATATATGAACGCGATTCATTTTTTTTTTAAAAGAAACACACACACTAAAAAAACATAAATTTTGTGTGAAATCGTTTCATATAAAACATATCATGAGACATATATTTTTATAGTGACTTTTAATAATAATTGGGATGACTAATAATGTATTCAAGAGTGACTATAACAAAAGTCACTACTATATAAATTAGTTATTCCTAAATTAAAAATTCACTTTAAAACACACTATTAATCACAACAAAACCTTAAAAAGTCAACCCTGAAGAGTCCATCTCAAAATAACTCTTATGTGCGACGATCTCTCCTAAAAATTTGTTGAAAAAAAAAGAAGCAAAGTATAGGCTCCAAGTTTGTTGACTATTCTGCCCCCTCCCCCGGCCCCCCCAAAAAGAAAAGAAGATATTCATTATTGTGTACAAGATTAATCTAGAAGTCCTGTACCGCTAAAAAAAAAAGGTAAATGGAGAAAAAGAACATAACGATGATAAGATGATAATAACAACAATAGTGATTAAGGTATATTATTTATTCAAAATATCGATGGTCGACTAGCATGCTGAGAGGTGTATGGTAGGTTGGCCACCATTTCCCACAAACATCCACTTTTCCCGGGTTTGGTCCGCGGGGGAACCAAATTTTGACCCCGTGTGATGAATTGTGGATTGGTTGTTAGTTCTGAGCTTTAGCTTAAGCTTTGGCATTCCCCTTCTTTTTGACCAATAACGATGATCTAATGGGTTGCCTTGATATAGGAGCTCAATAGGTTAACCTGTTTACCATTTTATTGAAAAAAAAATAAAAATAGCTAGCATAATAAAATGAAAAGTCTATATCATACTCATAAGAGTACATATTCTCACAAAATCACATCAACGTTTATATAATAAAAAGTTATCTATATGACAAATACATCATGTGCTTCTATTCAAAAAAGCCAAATGTACCATACACAATAGGGGAGACATGACAAATCCTGTTGAGGTCCAAACACGAAGACCCTTGAAATCTAACTTACTTAAAACCTCAATCTCAAGTGTCAACTATTAGGTTAAGATCTCATTTTAATAAACTTGAATTAAATTTAAATAGAGTCTTATCGCACTGATATTTCTCTCAATAATTTTCAGTAAGTTATGGTCACGTTATCATGCTTGCCACACATTTCTACTCCATAATCTAACTAAAAGTTAAGTTATAATTGAAGGAACCTTTCTTCGATCACTGCTACTCATTCATCTCGTGTGAAAAAGTTAGTTGAAAAGAAAATACGGTAAGCCATAAATTATTGAAAGAAAAATCAACAGAAAAGAAAGAAGCATGAGCGCATACTTGTTGGTCTGCCGTGCGTTGCAAAAAGGGTCCCAAAACACAGGAGAGAGAAAATGTGAATCATTATGGCCCAGTTTATGTTCCATAAGCTTATAGCCTTTGTGGGCCAAATAATGGGCCACCCTTCTACGCGAGCAGCACTTGTTTCATGCGCCCAACCCGGTGGTCCATTTCACCGGATTTTTATCTTTTTTTGGTTAGAGATTTCCCTTCCGTTTTTTCATCCCTGATTCATAGAGCCTGTTAGACAAGTTGCGTTTAACACTGCAGTTCTTAAGCTGTATTCTTTTCTTTTCTTTTCTTTTTTAAAGTGAGCTAAGATATTTAGGCAGCTCTTTCCTAAATTATTAGGAACATCATTCTTGTTTTTGTCAATCTTTCTTTTTCTCCTGAAATCCTCGGTATTTTCCATGTGTGTGCCACCATCATATGAGACATAGCCTAGACCTCTAGTCTCGGATCCATATAACTTACAGGTCTTATACATGAGATTAGAGCTGGGTAATAGGTCGTGTCGGGTCGGGTTCGTGTTCGTGTCGAACTTAAACGGGTTGAGAATTCCTCAACCTGAACCTAACCCGTTTATTAAACGGGTTGAAACATCTTGACCTGTACCCATTTAATTTTTAAACGGGTTGACCTGCTTAACCCGTTTAAGATAAACAGGTCAACTTCAGTCGCTTAATTGACTATTTATGCATTTAATATTTTCAATTAATACGTAATTACAGTGTTAAAAATTAGGTTTACGTATCACATTAAATAATTACACTTTGAAATTCCCTAGATTTATCATAATTCATAATTTCTAAAAATTTTTATATTCTTAATTATCTAATAAAAAGTAAATGGATAAATAAAAAATGAAAAAATGAGTTGACTTATTTAACTCATTTAATTAAACGGGTTAAATAGGTACTTTTTCGTGTCGAGAATCTCGACCTGAACCTAACCCATTTAATTAAACGGGTTGAACGTGTCAACCCATTTAATTAAACGGGTCGAAAATTTATACCCAAACCCACTTAACTTCGTGTCGGGTTCGGGTCGATAATCGTGTCGGGTCAGCTTTTCCCAACTCTACATGAGATTCATTGCATAAATAACTCATTTATCGTTACTATTTTTAATATTGATTTTTTATATATATACAGTAGACGATATCGGGAGAACCTTATTATCAAAATTTTTTTTTACTTTAATTTTTTGGTGTACATGAAACGCAACGGTCGATATAAGCAGAAGTTTGCCCCAGGTCCTTGGCAATAATTTTTAAAAACTTTACCAACTGAATTAGTTGTCATCCACATTTTTTCCCTTCAATTAAACCATGAAATTTGATATTTAAGTGCATGATTTTCTATTTCACAAATTTTCTTTATGTGACATTGCATTAAATAAAATAAGGTTTTTTTTTAACTATACAACTGTTAATTTATAGTTGCAGCAGTTAGAGACCAAAATTTCTAGTCTCAAAATGTAAAAACAGTCTCAATTTAAGTTTTGATACCAAACAGAGACCGTAAACTGTTAGTCTTGAAATCCTTGATCGCAATTTAAATCTAGAGATCGAAATTTGCGAACCGGTCTCCAAGTGAGACCGAAATTAGAGGCCAAACTCTTCTGGATTCTATTAAAGTTCAACCTTTTTTACTATCTAACAGATATCATATTAGACCCACCACAAAAATCACCATATAAAATGCAAGATATATATTCGGATCAAAAAAAGAAAAGATTGCTTGCGTTGATTTATTTACACATTTTATTATGGGGATGCATGAAAACTAAGACATTCGAGGTGGTCACTATCTATGTAGCTTTTAAATTAGCCACTGATCTCATTGTCAAAAAGAAATCAAAAGTGGGTAGGTACGGTTAAAAGCTTGAACAGCATGATGCGAATCAAACGAGGTACGCCCATATAAATGTTTTTTATTTTATTCGATACTTGGTCCCACATTATACCCTCTTTAATAATTGTTAATAATATATATCCTTACACCGTAAATTAATAATTTAAAAATGACTTTGGCCAATTAAAAGAGGTGGCCTTCCCATGCGTTGAATTTCATGAAAATGTGAGTAGCAAAGAATCAATCGATCTAATCAATGGATTATGCTTACACAATATTTTTAGATTCAATTATGAGCAGCTTTATTTTTATTATTATCTTTGGAATATGTATATCATTTTAATTAATTAAAAAATTTAAATATTGTTATTACAGATTTAAAGTTAAGTCTTATCTATGTGCATTTGATATCTGCTTTTGTACAATTGTACTAATAAAATATTTTTATTATTTTTTTTGCAAATTACACAAAGTATAAAGATGGAGCAATTTATAATAACGATTACTTCAAGATAAGTAGAGTATTAGCACATAATTTATTAGCATATATTGGTTCAAATAATTTGTCATTTGTTCTCCTTAAATAAATTTTAAATTTGAGTTTTGTGAATGAAAAAAATTTATATTTTAAAATTTTCACCTCTTATGAGTTATGAGTCATCAATAACTCAAGTCAACTTAAAAGGGAAAAAAACTAAGGTCATATTCAACAACAGCGTTTTGGGTGACGTTTAATGTTTTGGCCAGGTCAATATACTAATTAGTTAATTTTTAATGTTCGGTAAACTAGTATTTTGACTAGCATTTCAAGTAACATTTAGCGTTTTAGGCAGCTTTTTTGAAAAGCTAATAGTATTAACGTTTGACACTTAAAAGTAGCGTTTCATATTTTTTAGCCAAAAAATATCCTTTAAAAATTTTATCTTTGGAAATTATCTATATCCTTTTATATCAATTTACATTAATCAGTTAGCATAATAGCTAAATTTACCGAACACATTAGTTTCAACTGCTAATCTAAACAGCTATCCGCTAACAACTAAATTAGAAACGCTATTCGCTGTCTGCTATCTAAACAATTATCCGTCCCCTGAACCGCTATCCGATACCTAAACAACTAATTTTGTCAAGCACGACCGAAGGAAAGAAAAAGACAAATACAGTAATATAACCATAAGTGACCATGATCATCTCAAAATCAAGAAAATTAAAAAAAATTTAAAAAATGAAGAAATTTAAGTGACTACGATGGCTTTATATATACACAACAAGCGTGCTTCTAGTGGGGTCATGCTCTTAACTAGGAGTTTCATAGACAAACTTTTTCACCTAATAACCTGTTCTCTTATACTGTAAAAGCACAACTGTTAATAAATCAGGCATCTAGAACTAATCAATGGCTAAAATACACATAGTTGCTCTACTTAACTGCTAAGGACTTGCATCTTGGGACTGCTACAAATTCAAGATAGCTGTCGAATTCTTTCATCCGGTTTTTTTTTTTTTTTTGGTTTTGGGTCTTAAAACTTCCGTTTCACTGGAGTCGAGCTACTGTTGGTCTAATAAGAGGTAGAGCTCTTCCAAGTTCCAACACAGATTTTCTCTATTCACAAGACTCGAAGCCAAAACTTTACTTGAGAGGAACAAGTGCCTAACTACCTGAACCAACCTGTATTGGTGAATTCTTTCATCCTTTTTAGTTTTCCAAAGTTGCTAACTGTTGACATATTAACTCATCATCAGTATTTCAAACTTTGCTCAACTAATGATTGAAAAAAAAAATCAATTGTGCACAATGCTTATGTGAACAAGATTAACAGATAGTTTTGTTTTCTATTTGGTGTGAATATTTAGAGATATATTTTTTCAGTTGAATTCGTTGGTATTCACAGTTAAATATCATTGAAAGTCTAATTAAAATCATGCATGTCAAAGTTAAGGTCTTTAAAAACGCAAAAGGTAGACATCTCCTGTATATCCTAATGCTAATTACAAATCCATCCGATTCAATGATAACAATGATTGTAATTATTAAAAAGTTAAATCTTAACCACAGAATTAGACAACGGAGAGAGGGTCAAGATAGGGAAGGGTAACTCACCTCATCACTAAGAACGACGTCGTCCAGGTTGTCCACGGGATGGTGGTTCACTGGCTGCTGTTGCAGCTGATCCGCTGCTTCTTCGGTGCATGGTACTTGTGTGGAACCTTGCATCATGCACGTTCGTGGACGATGGAATGGAATCTGAGACATATATAGTACAGTCATCGATCACCAAAGCAAATTTAACAATGGGAGCTAGCTAGCTAGCTAAGTGGACTTTGAACTTAAATATCCGATATTAACTTTCAAAAACTTTATCAGATGAACTAACTGACACGCATGCATGGGCAAAAAATAAAAGTGGAAACTTACAACTAGGAATCGAACAACACCAACGTTGTTTGGATACCTGTTGCAGATTTTTCTCACAGAGAGAGAGAGAGAGAGAGAGAGAGAGAGACTGGTTGATGTGGGGTGGGGGTGGAGAATTAGGTTGGATTTCATGGAGGGGTTGATGCTTTTGATTCTCCCCTTTCTTTTAATTGTTTACTATTTAATTTATGTGTATCTTCGATTCTAATCCTATCATTAGATTAGATTAGGTATGTGTGCATATATGCCTCTCTTGATTTTTTGCATCATTGTCTCATGGGGAGTACCAAGAGGTTTCATTATTCACGGATGGAATAACACTTTTATTCAAACAACATCATTCAACTTGGGATCCATGTTAAGTTTTATTAGCAAAGGCAATTAACAATAATGAGGATGGAGTTAAAGCAGTCACTGAACTAGAGGATCGATACACATATTCAAATTGAGGGAGATAACAAAATATTCATCCAAGCACCCCAAAAAAATGTTCAGATACCTTGTGAGATCAAAAGCTTATTCAAGATACTTTCATTTACTTACAATCATGTAGTAAAATAGAAATTTCATGTACTTTTAGTTAGAGAAGACAATCGTAGAGCTAATTGGCTTACCCGAACGATTACCATATATACTAAATCCACAATGGTGTAAAATATTGTACTGCATAAGGACTTACTTCTATTTTTATGATGATATTATAAGTAAAATCCCTGGGAGAAGGGCTAGCATGTATTGCTAATCTTTCATTAAAAAAAATATATATGCATGCATAATCACCTAAGCATGTTTTTAGAAATCAGTACAAGGTTTAGAAATGAGAGTTCAAGCCACTAGAAGGTTTATGTCGGGAGAAAAAAGTTGCGTAGAATGGAGAACACAAAATTGTTTGTAAGCTGGTGAGTTCCTTGAGATCAAGGTCCCATTCTCCCTCTTCCACCCCTAGCCCTTTTCTGAGGTGTAATACCCCTCAGGATATGTCAAAATTAACTTTGTTGACACCCTTACAAATTAATCAGTACTAGGTAGTGGTGTGCATTTCTAATATCTAACCGGTTGGCTAAATTTCAGTATGGTGTTCGGTCCTTAGCTTTCAAGATATGAGCTTTACGGGTCGGTCCCATCCAATCCTAGAAAGATCGGACTAGATTGGTTCTTTTTTTTTTAAAGAAAAAAAGGGTATTTGTTAAGTCCAATTACTTGTACTTTGGTGCTACTCGTTTGTAGTTTTCAATATTAACTATTATTTTAGTTAGTTTCAAATTGCGCATATATGTGTTTCCTATAATATCGAAGAAAGTTGCAGCTAGTTTCTGTATGTCATAGGTTATGTGCCTCACTATGTATTATGTAAGGCAAGTAACCAATTACAAGCTAATGAACTATCTTATATTATCAAATTCAAGGCTCCCTTGATTCTTGAACCTTGAAGCATATACGGGTATTTTGAAAGGTATTTGTTTTTGTTGTTGACTTCTTATTGTTAAAAGTCTTTTGGACATCATGCGCGAGGGAGACATTGACTCAGCTCAATTGGTCCTGTCCGGTTTGGGTTATGTAATTTTCGATCCGATTCGGTGTTGGTCTACATATATTTCAGCCTGTTCCTAATCCACATTTCTAAAAGCTGTAAGTCCTTGGTTCGATCTGGTGCAATCTGAGTTTGGATCAATGCACACGGCTAGCAGTGGGTGAACATGCTTTTTCAAGAACGGACTGCAAGGGCAGATCCAGGTTTCAATTTAAGAGGTGTCGGAACATATACATAATTTAAAATTTAACGGTAGTTTTGAAACTAAAAGCACGAATTAATTTATTTTAAAATGTTGTACTTGAGAACTCATGTTTTGGAAGTACAATAAACTAAAACCAATTTACTTTTTTCTTAGGTTTCTAATTCTTAGTGCTAACATCAACAAACCAAGCAAACTAATTTCTTCCATTAATCAAGAGCATAAGAATTTAAAATTAATTAATTAATTAATATTCTACCACCAGCAACTATCAACCAAATTATTTTAAATCACTAATCAAGAACCCTAAATCACTAATCAAGAACCCTAAATCCTTAATTCATGAGAGTAAATCACTAAATTCACTGATTATTTAACATAAATTTGACTAAAATAAGCAAACTACTCCTCCTCCTACTACGACTAATAACAATAATAATAATAATAATTTGCAACAAAACTTAAGTGTCCTAAAAATTAAAGAGGCAGAAAAATTAAAAATAGAAATGGACAAATGATGGAGTTTAGATTCAAACACGCAACCACATGGGGCAAAAGGGAAAGAGTTAGGCACAAAAACCAATTAGGTACCTCCCACCTTATGATCCATATGGTAATTAATTCATACATATTTTTATTTTTTTTTCTAAAATTTCTATAATACAATTTTCCCCCAAAAAGCAAAGGGTATTAATTGACACCCCTTGGGCTAACATAACTCCGCCCATGACATATTGGCAAGTCAGCGAAGGTAGGTGCACCCATATCAGTACAGTAGACGCATGGGTTCTTTTGAATGGTTTTCAAGTAAGATATACAATATCATTATTGAGGTGACTGACAAAATTATTATTCAAGTTATGAAGAGTTAACAGAAGATTCCTTGGCAATCATCACCTACCATATATGACAACTGTTATATGACAAACGTGATACTCAAGTCAAGTTATGCAATATGCATGCACAAAGAAAAAAATATGATGGGGTATTGGCTCTCTAAATTTTGGAAATTCATTGAAATTTTTGTAATTCTGACAAAAGTTTCTTAATTTCTCCACAATTTTGAAAATCTTTTACAAATTTGAAACTTGTAAATCCATTAAATAGTAATTTTGTGTCATTAATAAATTTAAATGCTCTTCCACATTTTTGTCTAGTTGCAGAAAGTATTATCACTCAAAGAAAAACGAGAGATCAAATTTGAAATTTAATGTATAGCTTTAGCTCAGATGAAGGAACTTCAGAAATCTCAATGTTTAGGCATAGAGTGGATTTGGGTTCTCCTTCCTCATAGACCTACAAAGAAGCCACTGAATTGGGATGATTCTAGTTGTTATGATTCTGAAACTTAATTCGGTAATAGAGAAAGATGTAAAATAACATAGTAGGAAAAAGCATACCAAGATCAAATGTATTTTTCTCTATAGGAGTCCCTTATGTCTTTGAAAAAGAATTTGTTTGCCTTTCATGATATTCGACGAGTATAACCGCATTCAATGTTGGCTTGATTCTAACTGGCTGGCTAAGTTTGTTATTCTGTTCAATAAATTCTTCCTCCTGCCAAGTATTCTTTCCATGAAACTCAATAAGACAAATATGTCAACTTTTTTGTGAAACATTTATATTTGGTGCCATTGAACTTTAGGGTATTAATTTGCAGCACCACCTTTTCAAAAATTGAACTTTAAGGACCACTGAACTATTGTGCAGTAAAATTTTTGAGGACAAATCACTGTTGAACTTTTTATATAGTTCCCAAAATTTTTTAATTTATATTTGCAAATTTAACCCCATTCCCTAAAACTTTCGAAAATTTTAATTTTGTGCATTTACTATTAATCTCACTAGCACTACTCGAAGACCTCTTTAATTTGGTATCAGAGTCATGCAACTAGGGATGGTAGTTACATCCGAATTCGAAGCAAATCCATCCAATCCGAGGTAAAATTATCCGATTCAAATTCGAGAATTCAATAAAAATAATCCGAATTCGAGTCGAATTTTGGTCAGATTCGGAGGAAGGATAAAATCTAATCCAACTTTCAATTTGATCCAACTAGTTTTTTTAAATATTTCAAATTTAAAATTTAAGTTTAAATTTTAAAATTTTTAGAAATAAAATCTACCCAATATACCCACCCTCCCCCCCCCCACCCAGCCCCCAAGTTGCCAATCCAGCTAGTGTTAAGTAGGTTTTAGTTTTCTAATATGTAAAAATTAAAATGTTGAAACCCTAATAGTCTTCCTAGTTACTCTGTATCTCTCTCCTCGCAACTTCTCTAGTTGCTCTCGCTGCTCAACTCGCTAATCACTCTTGAGTCTTGGCCTCTCACTAGTCACTACTCGGTAGTCACTCTCGGCCTTTCGCTACTCGCTAGTTGGACTGTCGGAGTAGTCCGTCCTTAGTCCTCGACTCCTCGCTCCAGTTGCCTGCTCTCTCTCCCCTTCTCTCTCTCGGAGCCTCAATCTTCCTGTTGGTCTTTACAACGCCGACGTCGAGCATTTCAAAATCCCTCTCTTGAGTGCACATCTCCTTTTTCTTCTTAATTTAATAGTTCATATAATAAAATGTAAATATATATTTTTATGACTTGGAGTCTTGTGTTGTTTAGAATTTTGGGGTTAAGAATAAGAGAAGTTAGACTTCGGGTTTTGCCATTTGCGTGTTTGGGAAGATTGTTGATTTTGATCATTTTTTAGGGTTGGTCTAAAATGATGATTCTGTTGATGTATTATATTTTAATGAATGTTCAGTTTCTACAAACCTTTGCAATAAAGCGTTCAATATTCACTTTTAGAAACCTGAATGTGTCATTGAAAGAGGTTAATGAGGGTCCAATTGGGTAATATGTGGTAATA
>JACYFF010010365.1:101119061-101135326 GCA_017589665.1 Selenicereus undatus | reverse complement strand
ATAAACAATAAAAAATAAAGAAATAAACAATAAGAAATAAGAAATAGAAAAACAAAACATAAAAAACATAAAAAACATAAAATCATAGAAAATTAATTAATAAAAAATAAAAAATAAAGAACTAAAAAACTAAAAAAATAAACCCTACAAAGAAAAAAAAATAAAATTAAAAAAAATTAAAAATTAAAAAAATTAAAAATAGAAAAGAAAAAACAAAAAAGAAAAAAAAAACATCAAAAATTAGAAATAAAACATAAAATTAAAAAATTAAATAAAAAATAAAAAATGAAAAAATGAAAATAAATAAATAAAACATAAAAATTAGGAAATAAAAAATAAAATAAAAAATTAAGAAACAAAAAATAATAAATTAAAAAAATATAAAAATATAAAAAATAAAAAAATATGAACATAAAAAATAAAAAAATAAAAAATAAATCAAAAAATTAAAATTAAAAAGTGAAAAGTAAAAATAAAACATAAAACATAAAACATAAAAAATTAAAATAAATAAAAAATTAAAAATTAAAAATTAAAATTAAAATATTAAAAAAATAAGAAATAAGAAATTAAAAAAATTAAAAATTAAAATTAAAAATTAAAAATTAAAAAATTAAAAATTAAAAAATAAAAATCAAAAATGAGAAAAAAAATCAAAAAAATAAAAAATAAAAAAGATTAAACAAAAATTTCACAAAATTTCGATAACTTCATAAATTATCACACATTAATTACATTCTCATTATTTTAACCCATTTCATCCCACCACATAAAAAATATACCAACTTCGACCAACTTCAACCAACATCAACCCACATCAACCTATTTCAACCCACTTCAAAAAAAAAGAAAATACCAACTTCAACCTACCTCAACCCACTTCAATCTGCTTAAACCTACTTCACCCTTTTGACCCACCCAATTTATCCACGAAAAGAACAAGCCCTTAGTATTGGGCCTCATAGAAAGCCCTTTTTCGAGTCTCAACCCAAAATATTATTTTATGATTTTGGTTTAAAAGGGAGGCATTTAGTTCATGTTTTCAATTAAAGATATTTCGATTCAAGTCATGTGATCTTATATTTGGATAAAATTTAGGTCAATTGATATTTAGTTCAATGAATTTATCTTGTAAAAATAAGTAACTTTGTACAAAATTTCGAATCACAATTTGGTTTGATTCAAGTCATTTTTGGATGTTGGATGCTTTTTCAAATGAGCTTGTTCGAGTTTGAGAACGGATCGTTCTATTCAGAATTCTAGTCTCAAACAGTTTTACCTAATCTTTTTTTCCTCAATGATTTTATGTTATCTATCTCACTTAGAGAAACTTCAATCAGAGTTCCAAATTTTGGAACTTCACCCCTTTATATCCTCAAAAGTTCCATCTTTTATAACTTGCATTCTTTCGCCTCTCGAAACCATAGGACTCCGATTCGAATCACACACTAAAAACATTTGTCATAGAACACCCCATACATACAACCTTTTTTTTGCCACCTAAACATTATTTTAAGGGAAAAACAAAGAAAAAACAAAAAAAAAGTCACAAAAAGACAAAAAATGGAATTTAGAATGGAATTGCAGTGCGGTCCGACTTACAGGGCAACAAACACAGAACGTGTGCTGGAATTCATGCATGTGCATTGCGGATCCCTCGTGCTAGAATGCGCTCCAATCGCTGCTATTTCTCTTACATTTGAAGGCCCACTACAAGTGAACTGGGGTTGTTAGATGTGGATTTGTGAATACAATTCTCTGGTATCTTGGAACAAAATTAGAACTAGTTAACAATGAGAGACTGATTCGCCTTCTTTGTCAAACATGGTAGGTGAAGTAGCAATGGTAGACTTGGATATAGTAAAACAGCCCATAGGAAATAATCGTCCTATTTCCTCCTCTGAGCTGAATTGTGGGGTGGGCCAATCATCAACAAATAATACATCGGTTGTGGTGATGGGCCGAAACCAATCCTCTAAGAGCCATCATGGGCCAGGCCATCCTCGGTCAACCAAATCTATGCCCAAAAGTAGACCTACGACAAAGTCTTTTCGCTCTAATCATGGAAACCGAGTTAGGCAAGTTGATAAGGGCAAAGCACCTATCAGCCCAAATCAGACACCTTTACACCAACCTCACTTAATGCCCATACACGTGGCAAACTCATTCTCAATGCTCGATGACGCTACGGAATTGATGCCCATTAATGCTTAATTGCAGACCAAGCACACTAAGTTCAATCCCCCGTCTTCCTACTGTCAAGCCTTAGCTGCTCCGATTATCCATCAACCCTAATCACCATTCATGCATTCTAGTAATAATCCCACTGGTAATCCTCCTTCACCTATGCCTGCTACAGTGCCTAACTCAAGTAACACTCCTTTTGAGGAAATGCAGGGTAGGAAGTTAGGCAACCCTTCTGATTTGTTACTTGGGTCTGTTACTACTGCCTATTCTCCGACATTGACAAGTCCTTCCACACATCCTCATTCTCTCACTCATGAAGAACCTTCCCTACGGCTCCAAAACCGAAGGGAGTCTCATCCTCAGAATTCAACTCCAGCATTAGTTTCCCCAATGCAATTCTCCTAGCTAGAACTCAATCAGAATCGTATTCCCTCACGAACAGTAGAGCAATTTTAACCACCAGTCATGATGTTCCATCCTCATCCAGAATTCTTAATTGGCCATTTCCTCCCACCATTTCTCCTGCTGTTTCCGTTCCTCAGCCCCCCTAATTGTCCATCCAAAACCCCTCCTCAATCTTTTCCCAACTTTTCCCACCCCGGCACTTTGGCCGGTCTTGGCAGAACCGCTGTCTCTGATAAACTGCCCAATCAGGGAAAGCATAGACAAGTAAATGAGACAAGCGGTATCCACGCAGTACATCTTGCAGCCCCTCCCCCATGGAAACATAAGGAGGCCAAAATTCCCCCATTCCAAGCTCCCTCTTTATTATGCAGTTGAGAGACGTCGGCGAGCTCGGCGACGAGATCGGTATTGCCTATTACGAAAAGCTCATCCAGTGTTTTCCCCTCACTCAACTACCCAATTTCTTAAAGATAGTAATTTTCTACAACTTCCTGCTAGCTCATCTACCTTGAGTAAGAGTATCTCTCAAACCGATGAAGGAATTGCTACCTTACAATATGAGTGTAGGGAACCCAACTCAACAGCCACTTTTGAGCCCGTTGGTTCTCACATACTCTAGGCGCCTGAAGCCACCAGCCTCTGCATCCCACAGTCAAGTGTCCATGAATCATAGAAGTCGTAAGATATTGATGTGGAATGTTAGACGCATTTCGTCTAGCAATTTCTTCATTTTTCTGTTAGACTTAATTCGGGAACATCATCCAATCATCCTCCCTCATTGAGGCTCCCCCACCTAACCATACTGTGAAGCTGATTCATGATAGCTATGGGTTTCCAAACTTTAATTTTGTGGATCCGATGTGTCGCCGTGGTGGTATCTAGTATTTTTGGAAGCACCTTATGAAAACGATCGACTTCATCTCAACAGAACCCTCTATGTTTCATAGTTTACTCACAATGGCGCCAGACGAACCAGAAGTGATGCTTACTACCATGCATGCACCAAGTGCATCATCGCAGAGCCCACATTTCTGGAACCACCTAGCAAGCGACCCTGCTCCTCCTAAACATCCTTGGTTAGTTTTGGGAGATGTCAAAACTATGACGAGTGTAGCTAAAAAAAAAGGAGGTAGGAATTTGAGAATTTTAAATTGTCGAGCCTTTTAAAATTTTCTTAGTGCTTGCTCTCTAATTGATTTGGGTTTCTCTGGACTTCCCTTTACTTGGGATAATGGTCAGTTTGGAACAGAGCATATCCAAGAACGACTGGCTGGGGCACTGTCCAACCCAAGCTAGTTGCAAGCATATCCTCATACTCAAGTAACCCATCTCCCTCGTCTTTACTCTGATCATTTCCTAATTTTAGTGGACTTAAGCCCTGCCCAACAGACTTTTCCCCCTCCTTTTCGTGGATTGGTGCCTTAGACAATGCATGAGGATTTTGAACGCTTTTTTAATTTGCATTGGAAGTCCTATGATCCCATGATTGACAGTATTTTCATATTCCAGGCCCAAGCCCCTATTTAGCATAAAAATATTTTTTGGAAATTTGAGCACCAAAAAGAAACGTATCAAAGCCCGTCTCGTAGGTATTCAGAAAGCTTTGGGTCAAGATCCTAGCCCTTTTCGGAAAAGTTACAAGCGGATTTGTTCTTGCTCTATGATGATACTAGTAACATGGAGAAAATTCTTTGGGCTTCGAGTGTGTAACTTTTTATGTAAAGACCTTAATGCTCAATATTTCCAAATGGTAGTTAAGGTTAGACATGCTAAGTGTACAGTTCATAAACTTCAAAATGAAGCTGGAAATTGGATTTCTGGGTTTTCTAACCTATCTAATTTGGTGTATCGATATTTTTCCAAGTTTTTCAAATTTGTGGTCGTTGGGCCTCAGGAACCCTTGGACTTTCCTCTTGCTAGCCTTTTCTTCAAGGGTATGGACTACTTGGCCCAACCTTTTTCCTTGATTGAGATCAAAACTGCCTTATGGTCAATGGATTCTTACAAATGCGCGGGGCCATATGGTGTCCAAGCCCATTTCTTCAAGTATGGATGGAATGCAATGCATCCATTCCTAGTGTCATTTGTCTTATTCCCAAGAAAGAGTGTGTCACAAAGGTAGAGGAATTCCGTCCCATAAGTATGTGTAATACTTCTTATAAGATTATCTCCAAACTCATTGTTAACCGCATTAAACCGTTCCTAAACCAATGTATTGGACCTTGTCAATCCAGCTTTGTCCCAGGAAGGAATATTATGGACAACGTTATTTTAGTTAAAGACATTGCACATTCAATAGCTAAAAGTAAAAATAAAATTAAACCCCTAGCCGTTAAAATTGATCTGTTAGAAGCCTATGACAGTATTGAATGACATTTTATCCAGGATACTTTGAATTACTTTGGATTTCCCTCCACCCTAGTCAATCTTATTATGAACTGTATGAAAAGGCTATATTGTGTTATCCAACATGAGGTTGTGTATAAGCGATGGATCCCTTTCACATTACGATCCTGCCAAGCATCCCACCTCTTTTATGCAAATGATGTCATATTATTTAGGGCGGCTACTTTGGATAATTTAGGAGTTATGATTCAAACGATTAGGGGTTTTGGTAAAGTTTTTGGCCTTAATATTAATGTCAATAAATCTCGTCTAATTGTCCCTAAATCGTTGCATCATAAGTTACGTAGAATTTTACCTAGATTAGCTCATATTCCTGTGTCAACAGCTTTTAAGAAATATCTAGGCATTCCTTTAGTAACCCTTAAGCCCAGACCCAAGGATTTTGAGGAACTTTTGCTCAAATTCTCGAAGCGGCTTGCTGGTTGGCAAACTAGATTCCTCAATTTGGCTGGCTGTGCAACACTTATTAAATCCATTCTTTCATCATTGCCTGTGTATCATATGCAAACTTCTCTGCTCCCATCCAAAACTATTAAATCTATGGAACAAATTCTGCGATAATTCCTCTGGAATAAAAGTGGGCATGGAAATTATTTTGCACAAATTGGATGGAAAACCATCACCTTACCTAAACAGAAAGGGGGACGTAGGATAAAAAAAAACTTTGCTCAATGGGATAAAGCCTTTTTAATGAAGCTGTTATGGATTTGCTACCACAGAGAAAACCGTCCTTGGGTTCATTTTATGTGGGCTAAATACTTGTTTAATGCGAAATTTGAGTTTCTGGAAAATAAAGCTCATTATTCTCCGTTCTGGAAAAGCCTAATTATGCTCAAGGACACTCTTTTCAATAACAGTTGCATTCAAATTGGCAAAGGAGACAATTCCTCTTTCTGGTATGATAAATGGCTCCCATTAGGGCCTCTGGCAACACAAATTGCTACTGAGCCCCCTAATTGGTGTGCTCACTATCGTGTTAGTAACTTCTTGCTTCATGGTCAATGGAAGCTTGATTACTTAAATCGGTGCTTGCCTTCTCACCTCTCTGAATATATACAAAGGGTTGTTCCTTCAGTTGATCTAAATATGCCAGACTCTCCCATTTGGAACATTACTAAGAGTAAGAAGTTTACTAAAGCTTCGGCTTACTTCTCCTTAGTCTCGTTGGAGATCCCCAATAATGTAGTTGCCAAAATTATCTAGTCGCTGAAAGTGCCTTCTAGAATGAAGTTCTACCTATGGCGATTATTGCATAAATCACTTCCGGTGGCTCATCTTCTAGCTCGGTTTGTCCCTGGTTTATCCCCATCATGTGTGGTGTATGGTTCTACAGTTGAGGATCATTTTCACCTGTTTAGGGATTGCCCTTTAGTAGGGGCAACGTGGACTCGATTCTTACCAGATTACGACCCGAATCATTACAGGCTTTTTTTCACTCTTGATTGGCAACATTGGTTGGAGTTTAATTTTTCAAATAGTGTTGGACTACTCTGGCGTATCCTTTTTGCTGTTATTTGTTGTCATTTATGGTGTTATCAGAATCGATGTGTTTTTGACAAATCTTGTCAAAAAACAAATTGATTCTGGCAGCGTATAAATATTGAAGTATGTGGTATTTCTTCTTTGCAGGATCAGTTCTTTACCACAGAACAGACTATTATCTCACGGAAGCCACCTACACAACTGGCCTTCAAAATTAATGTGGAAGCGTTTCAAAATGCACATCGAACTTCTGCTGTGGGCGCACAACTGTTGTTCGAGATGCTGACTTCCAATGGTTCATTGGTATCACTAGAAAGAGTGTCTCCCCTTGCATTCTGGAAACTCTGCTCTTAACGTTAAAGGAAGGTTTAACCCAAGCATGGGGATATAACATTGATCACCTGGAGATTGATTTGGAAAAATTGTTGATCACCGAGCTCCAAGCTGGACCATTGGGTTGTCGATCTTATTTAAAGAATGTGATCACAGATATTCGAGAACTGTTACATCAAAAATGGTTTGGCTTATGGCACATATTTTCGATGGTTCTCTTATTTTGGTTAATGGTTGTCTGTGGTATATGCTTCTGCTTGTATATTTTTGTAATGCTGCTCACTCTGTACCTACCCGTTGGTTTTTGCTGTAAGCGGGTGGTCTTTCTTGATTCTGAGCATTTTGCTGATATAGGCCCATTGAATGTAGGGTTGTATGGTGACACGAAGTAATATACGTTATTGCTGTTTTTCCCCCCAAAAAAATTAAAAAATCAACTTGGTCCGATTTGCACTCCTTTTTCCAAAAGCTCTGTAGAAGTGGGAACTATTATAGCACTCTTTAAAAAAGAAAAAAAATGTCTGCATGTTTGGACATTTGGGGCAGGGGGGTATCAGGAAAAATAAGTATTGTTTACTTTGGGTGTATGCTTTCTTCGCCAAGTGAGCAGTAACTCAATTGCACCAAGTACACCTACTTCCATTCTAAAGGTTACGGATAGGGATGGGAGTTATACCCGAACCCGAAAAAGCCGCCCCGAACCCGCCTTGTTTATAGCGGGTATGGGTACAAAAAAAATTTTAAAAACAGGTATGGTGCGGGTACAGTAAAAACGGGTACGGGTACGGGTTCGGGTACAAGCATCATCCGCCCAATACCCGAATTGTAATTTTACTAAATACTATTAAACTAACTGTTTTGCTGCTGAATTGTGAAGCCCATTATGCACCCAAGCCTATCTTGCAAACCCTAGCAGTAATCACTCTTCTCTGCCTCACTCGACTCACTCCCCTCCCTCGGTGACCCAGTTGTCCCTCACGCCTCACGGCCCTCACGCAGCACTGGCAGCAGACTGCAGACCTCACCTCAGTCGCCACTTGCCAATTCGCCATCTCTACCTCCTTCTCTCTCTATATCTCTCTCTCTCGCACTCTCTCTCTCTCTCTCATGCACTCTTTTCCCATCTTAGGCACTCAGGAGACTCAGACAACCGATTCATTCCGTGAAGCCTCAGGCCCTGAGCGAAGGTCGAACTGCCGCCGAAGAGTCGCATACCAATTTAGCAAACCGTGATTCCGTCAGTCTAAGTATGATTTCTCAGTATCCTTTCTGTTTTAATTCTCGTTCAGCAGACCTTGATTAGTTGATTCTCGTTCATGCCTTCTCTATTTATTTTTCGTCCCCTTTCAGATTTTGTGTTTGTGTCTGTGTTGCAAAATTGCAATTTGACTTTGTGCTGTGGTTTATCTCACAGATTTTGTGAAATGTCTATTTCTTTCTTGTGTCTGAGTAGAAATTCCTCAAATGAGGCTATATGAGTGTCTGGCCTATGAATTTATATGCTCTCGTTCATGCTTGGGTTGACTGATGCTTTCCCGTTCTTGTAGGTCTAGCCTATTTGTTCTTGACTAATGTTGTTCTTGAGTTCTTATTGTTGTTCTTGAGTTCTCATTGCTGACTGATCTGAATACAAAACAATTATTCAGGTTTTTAAAAAGCCTCAGTCAGTTTCTTATGCTTGTTGTTAGGGATTTTTAATCTAGCTAATATAGTTTCTTAATTCTGTTGCTTTTCTGCTTGGGAGTGCTTGCAAATATGCCTTCTTGTTTTGAATGTCTGGCCTATTTTGTTCTCAATTCATGTCCTTTTGTTAACCTGTCAGTAATTGATTTTTTGATTTTTTTGTAGAATTAAGTTAATTCATCTTCTTTTCATTATCATATTAGATGTATAGTGGAAGTCAATCGGAAACTGTTGGCACTCCCACCCCTTCAATGGATCCTAGTCCTTCTCCACCACCACCAGTTTCATCAGCAGCACGACACCCGCCACGTCCTCCACGTGGTCGAGGTGGGCGTTCTTCATTTGCAGAGGTAAATGAGAAAATTGATGAGGTTGACCTTCTGATTTTCCAGCAACAAGCAGAGGTAAAAAACGAACTTCTTGGGTATGGAGTGAATTTGATTTAGAGGGTGAGGGTACTTGGGATGAAAATGCTTGTTGTGTGCATTGTAAGCACAAACTTTCAGCGAAGAGCTCACATGGGACTAAGCATTTAAGTGACCATTTACTAAGGTTTTGTGCAAAGAGAAAGATGCGAGCTAGTGGACAACAAGCCCTAAGATTTAAGACTAAAAACAATGGAGACAAAAGATTAGAGAATTATGAGTTCAATCAAGAAAAATCAAGGAAAGAGTTAGCTGAGATGATTATTATGCATGAATATACTTTGTGTATGGTTGATCATCTTGGTTTTAGGCGATTTGTTAGTGGCCTAAACCCTGATTTTGAAATGATATCTCATCGCACTTTAAGAACTGATATTCTGAAGATGTTTGACGATGGAAAATCTACTTTGAAGAAGTTGTTGGAGGTGAATCAGGGTAGAGTTGTAGTGACTACTGATTTATGGACGACTTCTAATCAGAAGAAGGGGTATATGGCTGTGACCGCTCATTTTGTGGATGATGATTGGATACTTCAAAATCGTACTTTGAGGTATACTTATTTATATTTGATAATTAAATTGTTTCATAATATGACTTTGATAATATTTCTTTGATACCAATAATGTTTAATAATGCTTCTTTGATATATATAATAATGCTTCATAAATCATAGTGTGTCTTTAATGTTTGTGTACATTATATGTATGCTTATTTTGGTGTGCTATTAATATTTTTTAATAATGGTATAGGTTCATGTATGTGCCACATCCACACACAAGTGACGTTCTTGCAACCATTCTCATGGATCAATGCTTGTTTGAATACAATTTAGAAAACAAGATTTCTTCTATTGCTGTGGATAATTGTACAACAAATGATTCCATGATGGATATCTTGCTTGGGAAGTTTGAAAATAACTCTCTTATACTTGGTGGTAAGTTCTTGCATATGCGGTGTAGTGCTGGCATCTTAAATTTGATTGTGAAAGATGGATTGGATGTGATTGGTAATGGAATTGAGAGAATTCGTTATTGTATTGCTTTTTGGGTTGCAACTCCCAAAAGATATGAGAAGTTTGAGGACTCAGCAAGGTTTTTGAAAATTCAGTCCACAAAAAAGATTCATCTTGATTGTAAGACTAGGTGGAACTCCACTTATTTGATGCTTGAGTCTGCTTTGCCTTATAAGGCAAATTTTGAGAGATTGAAACGTACAAATTTAAGGCTGAATTTTTCTTTACCAAGCGCCAATGATTGGAAATTTGCCGAGATGATGTATGAGGAATTGAAGATCTTCTGTGATGTGACTTTGTTGATCTCTGAAAGAAATTTTCCCACTGTCAACTTGCTTTTTAAGCTTATTTGTGAGATTAAATTGAATTTGCAAAGTTGGTTGAAATCTGATGTTGAGATTATTGCTGATATGGCATCTAGAATGCTTGATAAGTTTGATAAATATTGGAGTGAAATGAATAGCCTATTAGCAATTGCTTCAATACTTGATCCAAGAAATAATTTGGATTGTGTGGACTTTTACTTTAAGGAGATTTATAAATGTGAGGCTTCTAGGGAGATTCAAAGAGTAACCTCCTTATTGTATGATCTCTTAGTGGAGTATGTGGATAGAAAAGTTGAAGCTCCAATTATTGAGGATCTTACTCTTCCTACTCCAACCTCCACTAGTGACTTTTGAAGAAGATTGTCAAGATAGATATGGAGCACATAAGAAAACCAAGAAAAGGAAGGTCAATTTGAGATCGGAGTTAGATCATTGCTTGGAGGAGGATGTGATGCCTGATATAAAACATTTTGACATATTAGATTTTTGGAAAAAAGATTTCAGGTATCCGACATCAAGGGTGAATGCTAGAGATTTATTAGCAGTTCCAGTTTCTACCGTGGCTTCTGAGAGTGCATTTAGTATGGGTGGACGAGTCGTTAGTCCTCATCGCTCAAGGTTGCATGCAAAGACAATGGAAGCATTGATGTGTATGCAAAATTGGATGATTGGAGAAACCACAAAAGGCAACATATATTTTTTGGTTTATTGTTTTAGAGTTCATATAATGTTAGTTTTTGAATTCTAAATACACAACTTGATTTGTAGCTACTAAATTGGAGAGTTCTTTTGCTATTGCTACGGTCCTTAAAGATTTTGATTCTGATGGTCAAGCAATAAGTGAAGTCATTGATCTAGTAAGCAACATGTTTTCTTAATTATTACAGCATTTTTCTTAATTTCTTTATATTTATACAAAAGGAAAAGTGGTGTTATGTTTATTATTTGATTTTGTTCATAGGAGACTGAAAGTGATGTTGGAATGGAGGCATTGTGATGGCCTTTTGCTGTTGAAGATATGCTGGCAGCGGCAGGGCATTTGCATTCTAATTGAATTGTTGGTGGCTTTGGTGTTGAATTGTTGATGTATTAAATTTTTGAACTTTGGTGGTGGGTGTTCAAGATGTGTTGGCAGCAAGGATGTACCCAAATCAAGTATTTTTAGCTTGTGTGTGACTGTTGGTTTATGTGTATGTAGTATCAAGTATGTACCCAGATTCCCAGAACATTAGCATCTAGATTGTATAACTCATCTTGTATTCTTCTTATAAGTATGATTGTATGACAACCTGAGACTATGAGCAGGCAACCTGTCATGGCGATTGGTGAATTGCAATGACAATGATGTGCTACTGTTAAATGTGCTAGCTTGCTAGGATCACATTTTTCCTTCAATTATTATTGTGAATTTCTTTGGATAAAACAGCAAAAAGAACCCGATGGGTATTGAATTTTAATATTCATATGTACCCGATTAAAACCCGAACCACCCGAAATACCCGATGGGTATGGGTATGGGGATATGTTACGAAAACCCGATGGGTATTGATGCGTGTATGGGGATGAATTTTGAAAACGGGTATGGGTGCGGGTATAACTCTACCCTCCCCGTACTCGCCCCATGCCCATCCCTAGTTACGGATTGGACTCCAAGACTCACGAAATAATTTTTGTCTACTTCACTTGTATAAGGTGCACAACTAGGCCCATTGGAGCAGGTTTGGGTAACCTTTGCCCTGCCTCCCCATATTCGAGCTTGGGGCACCTCCTGAATAGAATTTCTACATGCAATAATTATTACATACTTCCGAGAGCATGTAATCCTATTCCTACATATGTATATATTTTTCAATGTGTATTTGCCATATGAGCCATTATTGATATATATTTAGTTTACATAACTTCAGAGAGTACATATTCTCGAGTATATAATATAGACTTTGATTTCTACATGCTTGAATGTTTATCCATATAACATATATATGCTTTCTTTACTAGCATGTGTTTTACTCCATCTTAAGGACGGAAGTATTACTCGAACCAGAAAAATCCGATCAAAACTCACCCCATTTCGCACCCGAATGTTGATGAAAATGGATTTCATGTGGGTATTGCGTTTGAAAATGAATATCGGTATGGGTATGGGTATGAATTATTAAAATCCGGACCCGATTGTGTACATGATTTTTTAGTAAAAGGTGACCAAAATATAGTAAAACCCAAAAATAAATATTAGGTATGAAACTCTAAGTGTATAGTATTTAATTATGTAGAAATGATTTTTTTTTTTTTACAATTTTTTCCGTGAGTTCATCCATACATAAAACTTAGTAGCGTCATTTGAAATTACTAATCAAACGTAGTGTGTGCAAATATGGATTGAATATAGGTGACACTTTACATACTCTATATATACCCGAATAAAACCTGTAAACACAAGAACCTGGATGGATATGAGTATGACTACAACCATCCAAAACCCGATGGGTTTAGGTGTGGGTATGGATGTAATTTTTAAAAATGATTATTACCGCATGTATAGCTCAACCCACCCTGAACCTGCCCCACACCCATCCCTACTCTATATGATGATCAGACTTACAATTTTGCATCATCTCGCAACCACACACACACAAAAAAAAAAAACTATGGTAGGTTTAAATCATGTCCTTAATTCGCTGCTTCACCTGGGGTCCTGGAAGGACATTCCCATTTTATAATATTGTTGCTAATCTCTTAAGTATTCTCGCTCTTTGTAGTACAATTAGATGTGGAAATAAGTCGAGTTAGCTCATGAGCTGTGAGGATTCACAAGATAACTTGGCAGAAGACTTGGAAAGTTCTGGTCAAAAGAAGCTCGAACTCGTAATGCAAATGAGCCACTACCTATTTCAAAGCTGAGCAGACTATACGTAAAAGCGGATGGCAATAATATAGGTTGAGCTTGACTTATGATATAGTCACCGAAAGGCTGTTTGCTTGATTTGCACTGTTGCTCGCCTCCCAACCTCCTCACCAAGGTTCTACTTAGGGGCGTAGCCAAGGGGGAGTCAGTGGGGTCACCCGACCCCCCTCTCAAAAAAAAATTATATATATGTCAGAAAATTAAAAAAATTTAAAGTTAAGTATATGTATTATATTTGTTGAAGATAAACATGAAATTTGTAATGGTTTAGTGGTTAGTGCCTTAGCTTGGTGTGCTTAAGGTCACGGGTTCAAACCTCCTCCTTCCCATATTTTTTCCCAACTTTTTTTTGTTGTTTTTGTTTTTAAAACCAGTGCCTTTTTGCGTTTGAGGTCGTGAGGTCAGCTGTCTCATTCCACCTTCAATTTTTTGCCACTCCACTACCCACACCCAACTCTCACCCCACCGCCTACCTGCCACCTGCATCGACTCACCGTCCACCACCCGCTGCCAATGGATTTGCTGTTTGCGCAGCGCAGCAAGGCCCTCACGGCCTCACATTTCTATCCAAATTTGTGAGTTCTTAAATCTCAATTTGTAGGTTTTATTTCAATTGTAGGTTAAATCTGAATTTGTAGATTAGTTTGATACTTTGATTTTAATTCTCATGTTTGAGGCTTGAAGAAAACACTGTGGGTGGGTTTTGGGTTCGCTTCGCTTGATTCTATGGTTTTACCATTTATTTGAATTGTTGGATTTCAATTGTTGGATGCAATTGTAGTGGTTTTGGTCATTTATCTTGTGACTTGTATGCTAATTAATCATTGGTTATAGTTTAAGGGTCTCATAAATGTTTGATTTATATGTTTAATTTTAATTGTAGGCAAAAATGCATAGATATTTCAAAAAGAGAGGTAAGGAATACTCGTCGTTACCTTCAAGTTCGAAATCTGAAAACTCACCGTTGAATGAAGAAGGTGGAAACGATGTTACTCAACCACAACCACCACCACCATCACCTTGTGATGTAAATATCAATTTCATTCCATCGTCTCAAAGAAGTCGGATTAATTCCGACCCCCCTTTCCTAATTTCTTGGTTTCGCCTCTGTACTCTGGGGAGGAACCTCTGTTTGCCCATTCTTTGAAAAATATAGATGTGTAAGCTTTGGAGCTCTTTCGGCCTGGCCCTGGGCAATATGCTTCCCGCTCCCGCAAGCCTATTGGCTCACTAGGTCTCCCTGAGATAGGAAGCCAATGGGTGACCTAACTTACCAAGCTGTAAGGATAGATGTAAGGAGTTGTATAGTATAATTTGTTTTACAATTAATATTTTGGATGAAAAATAATAATATTAAAATAATATACTTATTGAAAATAAACAATTAATTAAGTTAATTACACAACAATAAAATATATTAATCCCCATAAATTTGGTAAATAAAATTTCATCTACTTGAGGTGATTTTTTATATGAACATTAATTTGATCGAATAAGCAAAGTATAAAAAAAAATTGACAAAATTGAATACAACTCTTCATATAAATTCCTATTTTAAGTAAATATTTAAATATAAATAAATATATGGACATCTATAATAATATATATTTCATGTCGAAACTTAAATATGATTTACGTCATTATATTATGTTTTAATGTTTATGTACATGTTGTGTTCATAAGATATTTATAAATTTTGTATATTGGTAGTATCATTAAAAAAAAATATACATATTTCTGTAACTAAAATAAATGAATATTATGAAAAATGTATGGAGATGTAAGGAAATGTATGGAGATGTAAGAAGATGTGAGGAAATGTAAGATAAGTTAAGGATGTAAGGAGTTGTAAAGAAATGTAAAAAGCTGTAAGGAAATATAAACTCTTAGCTAAATCCTAAAAACCGCGAAATAGAACGTGACCATAATCACCCTTCTACTTGTCGCACGTTTGGGAGTTACAATCATATGTCATACTCATTGCCATCATAAAATTCCTTTCATTTTTGGTTTTATTGTTCACTCATCCCAATGTTCATTTGCAATCTTGGGCTATCGTTTGGCTAAGATTTTTTAAAAAAAAGACCTTTTTCCATTTCAAGATTTAAGTTTGAATTTGATGCTTTACATATTAAAAAATAGTAAGAACAAACGAAATATGGCTTGGTAAGGCTCATGAATTTAGGCAAGTCAAGCCTGGGGCCCAAGTGCCTATCTCATAAAATACTTTCCAGGTTGGGCTTTCAAACTTGCCGAGCTTGAGCTCTATTTCGGGTAATTTCAACAAAAATAAATGAAAACATCAATGTGGCCCTGTGGACAACAGATACAGGCCCTATTCTTTTCATTGGAAAATTAACCCACCCTACACTCACCCATTTCTTTCCCCCCTTTCCTACTCTTTTCCACACTTAAAAAAAAAATACAACTCTTTCCCACATTCACCCACGCCTTCCCATATCTACATAAAACAACCATTTCTCATATTTGAAATTTTTTTATAATTTACGTAATTGTGTGTACGAATAATCTGATAGCAATTATGAGCAGTTTTAATTTTTCGGATGTTATGGAGCAGTTTTAGTTTTTTTCTTTTTCATTAATTTTTTACTTTTTAAATTTTTTTAATTCTATTTTTTAATTTTTAATTGTTTAATTGTTTAATTTTAAAATTTTAAAATTTTAAATTTTAAAATTTTTTTGTATTTATTTTTAACTTTTTAATTTTTTAATTTTTAATTTTTCGGATGTTATAGAACAGTTTTATTTTTTCCTTTTTCATTAATTTTTTATTTTTTTAATTTTTTGATTCTATTTTTAAATTTTTAAATTTTTAATTTTTTAATTTTTAATTTTTTAATTTTTTAATTTTTAATTTTTTAATTTTTTTTGTATTTATTTTAATTTTTTTAAAAATAAATTTAAATTATAAATTTTTTTGTATTTTTTTTATTTTTTTATTTCAGAAAAACAACCAACGGAAAATTTCAAAAAAATAAAAAATAAAAAATAAGAAAATAAAAAATAAATACAAAAAAATATATAAATTAAAACAAAAAAAATTAAGAAAATTAAAATGAAAATAAAAATTTAAAAAATTT
>JACYFF010010365.1:101084186-101094404 GCA_017589665.1 Selenicereus undatus | reverse complement strand
AAGAAGAAGAAGAAGAAGAAGAAGAAGAAGAAGAAGAAGAAGAAGAAGAAGAAGAAGAAGAAGAAGGGGGAAGAAGAAGAGGAAGGAGAAGGGGATTAAAGCTTTTGGTTTTGATTTCAATTCAAGGTGAGTAATTTTTGCTTTTCTTCAACCTAAAATTGGTTTGGGAAAGATTAATTTGAGATTTCTATTCGAATTTTGCAAGATTAATGTCGAATTAAAGCTTTGAATTAGATATTCTAGGATTTGATAGATTAGAACCATAATTCCACCCCCTAGAAACTCACCTCTATAAGTTGTATGATTGATTGTGATCTTTGGAATAATTGGATGTTATGAATTGATGTTTATATTCTGAATTCATCCACATACATGTTCTAATTAGGATTCTTGGGTTGATTGATTGTATTCAAAGAACAAGATGGAAGAAAACTAGATGGAATTTTCGGATTTGTGGAGAACTCGTGTACTCTCTGATTTCCTGGGAATTATTGGCTTGCTCAAAAATTCTGACATTTGTAATGTAGGTTACCCAAGATATTAGGCAACTTCTGGTAAAGTTTCGTGAATTGTAGATGTGTATTTTAGAATTTATGAATTTTTGAGTGAAACTGCCCTGTTATTGAGTGCAGAAATTCAGATTTTGCTTGCATTATTGTGAGCTATTGGGTTGGCTAAAACTTATGCAATTTTTACTGTAAACGTATGAGGAGGTATTGAAAATTCCTGTAAATTTTCATGAATTTTTGATGTGTATTTTACAAGTTATGAATTTTCGATTGGGACTGCCCTGTTTCGGTTACTGTTTTAATTAGTTTGAAGGATTTGTTTGGAGAAAAATTATCAAACTATTACTGTAGATTTCTTATGATATGGGGTGATTTATGGTAAAGTTTTGTGAATTTGTGTGGTGTATGCTAAAAGTTATGAAATTTTGAGTTTAATTCGCAGATTTTTCATTATTTTGGCTGACTGTTTGAATTTCTGGGAATGATTGGCCCGGACAAAAATCATGAAATTAATATGTTAGAATCTATATGTTATTTGTCAATTTCCTGCAAAGTTTGGTGAAGATTGAATGCGTATGCTGTGAGTTATGAATTTTTGAGTTAATGTACCTCGTTTAGTGTACTTATAGATTATTTGTATGTATAATCCATAAATTAGGTAAGTTTCCTAAAAATTCTGATTGTGCGATGAAGTATGGGAAACTTATGAAATTATTTTGAATGGAATTATATTTTGTTTTGATTACGTTTTTGTTCAAACTGTGGGGTTTGAATTTCTTTGAATATACGATTTCATTAAGTTATGTTTTTGGGGAAAAAGATTCATGTCTTGACTGAGGCTATTACATGATGTTCTAGAGCTATGGCCATAGAAGTAATTGTCTTTGTGTTTGGAGCTGTGTGAGTCGTTGGTTGGTACCTTAAGTGGGCACTGTCCGGTTCACCAATTGACTCCTCAGTTTGTGTTATTTGGGAGCTGTGTGGGTCCCTGGTTCTCCAGGATGTGAATGTGACTCCTCAGTTTGTGATTTGAGGGCATCTACGTACTTTAGAGCGTTGGGTCCCTGGTTGGTACCTTGAGTGGGCATTGCCCGGTCCACTAGGATGTGTTTGTGACCCTTGTGTTTGTGATGGTTCTTTATGTGAGTCATGAGTTGATTTCTCCTAAACTAAAAGTTTTGTATTCAGTTAAGAATGTGTGATGTGTTGTGCAATTGGTTTTGGCTTGGATTTTTGGACTTTGGATATGATGTGGAATTGGGTTTCGTTTGAATTTGGTTTTGATATTGTAAGACACATGTTATGTGTTTATGGCTAGTATGTGAATTTTTGTGATAAAGTTGCTTTGATGCGTGTACCAATTGTGGTTATGGGCGGGCCGTTAGGTTGTTTAGCAGGTTTTACTTTCTTTTAGACTCCAGTGAGGACTATGAGCCCAAAAGACATGATTGGTATGGGACAATCATGGTTAGTTTAGTGAATAAACTAACAGCAAAGCTTGTTCAAGGGTTCAAGTGTAAACGTGGGTCCTTGAAACGTACCTGGTATGGGACATGTGCGGCTAAATTAATCTAATTGCCTACCTCATAACAGAAATGTGTGTGCGTTTGTGATATTTATAACCATATTAAATATGAACGATATATGTACATTTTTTATTTTTGAAACATACGCGTATCCTCTTATCGCCCCCTATATGATATATGAGATGTTATGTTTATATGTCATAAGATACGTGTACTGTGCGCTTATGTGTTAATCGGTTAATGTGCAAAGTGTAACAACAGGGAAGGTAAGGGTTATTCACTGGGCTCGGGGAACTTATGACCTCACCATTTTTCAGGTTTTGAAAGCGAGGAGGGACCACAGGAGCATTAAAAGAACTCATTTGGACCTGGAGGGCTCGTTCTTTGTATATGTTATGGATTATGTTTAGTAAATACAGTTCTGTATTTTGATTTGTAAGAACATTGGAGATACGGTTTAAGTATGTATGTAATGTGTGTTTTAGATTGACCTTCCTGAACTTCAATTAGATTTCTATAAGAGCTTCTGCTGTTATCGCCTATGAACGGGTTAAGTATGGTCAATTAAGGTCATTAAGATCATAGAGCCTTGTGGTTGCTCCTAATCTGGGGCATCCACGGCGGTAACGCGCCCACCCCCCTTCGGGCGGGGCGTTACATACTTGGTAAGAATAAGGGCTCATTGAATGCTAGATTGGATCTTGTTGATATGAAAATGCATGAAAAATTAAGAGCTAAGTTGGTAGGAGACAAGTACGAAGTTCCTAAAGCACCATTCAACTTAACCTTGAGCGAAATGAGACAAGTGGCTGCATTTTTGGTGAAGTTATCTATTCCTGATGGATACTCTTCTAATATTTCACGATGTGTGACACCAGAGGATGGAAGGATTTTGGGAATGAAGATTCATGATTGTCATGTATTCGTGCAAGACTTTCTTTTGCCTGCCTTTTGAGGTATTGTGGATGATAAAGTCCTTGAACCCCTTTCAGAACTTAGCAGGTATTTCAAGCAATTGTGTTCTAAGACTTTAATTATGGATGTGTTGGAGCAAATGGAGAAAAGTACAGCAATCACTCTATGGAAGCTAGAGCGTATATTTGTTCCGGCATTCTTTGATGTTATGGTCCACTTGGCTGTCCATTTGGCAACTGAAGCTAGATTGGCGGGGCCTGTGCAATATCGTTGGATGTACCGAGGTGAAAGGTAATACAAGTCTGTAAATTCCGACATGACATTATGTTAATTTAAAGGTAAAGATAATCTAATGGGTTTTTGTCTTGCTAGGACAATGCATACATATAAAGGTGATGTGCATAACACAACTCATCCTGAAGGATGTATTGTAGAGGGTTATATTCAAAATGAATGTTTCACCTTCTGCTCTGGATATTTGACCATGATAGAGACCAAATTTAATCACTTGGAGCGCAATGAGGTTGAGGAGGTAAACTTGCCACATCAGTTATCTGTCTTTGGGAAGGCGGGAAAGCCAATTGGCAAGGCAAATTTTAAACAATTGAGCTTTGAAGATTGGGAATTGGCTCGACTTTATGTCCTAAAAAATTGCAATGAGGCTGAACCTTTTCTTGAGTAAGTGTGCGTAGTAGACAACAAGTTGAAATAATATATTACTACAATATGAAATTCTTTTAATTTCATAGTTACTAACCTTGAGTTTAAATTATCAGTGAATATGAAAATGCCATTGATGTGTAAGGAATTACCTTTTCAGAATGGTTTGAGAATAAAGTAAGACAATTCGACAGACCTAAAAATTTTATTTTTTAACATATGTCAATGTTTTTATCTTAATTTTTGTATTTATCTCTAGGTTGTAAAGCTTTGGAATGAAGGGGATGAAAGAGTGACAGAAGAGTTGGTGTGTTTATCACGAGGTCCAATGAAAGGTGTATGTAGTTATGAAGGCTATGTGATTAATGGATTTAGGTTCCATACAAAAAAGCGTCAAAGAAAAAGAAAAACTCAAAATAGTGGTGTTGTAGTTGAAGGGGAAACTGAAAGAGATGAAAAGGACTTTTACGGTGTGTTAAAAGAGATCATTGTGCTAGAGTATGATGCGCTTAAAGATCGAACAAGTCCTAGAGTTGTATTATTTAAATGCAAATGGCTTGATGTTTACACTGAGGGCAGAGGGTTAAAAAAGGACAAATTCAGCGCAACACTTGTTAATGTCACTCGTAGGTTACGAACAAATGAATCTTTTGCATTGGCTTACCAAAGTCGTCAAGTATTCTATGTTGCAGTTCATAATGAACTACAATGGAGAATAATTATCAAAATAAATCCGCGCAACTATTTTGATTTTCCTAATATTGAGGACGTTGACAACATGGATGAATCATTATGGGAAAACGTGGATAATGAACCACAATGGAGAATGGTTCAAGAGGAAGTCGATGAAGAAATCCCTCTAGTTAGAAATGATGTGAAGCCAGACTTAATTGATGTGGATTTAGTGGATACTACCATTACCCAACATACTTATTTTCAAGATGAGGAGATTGATGTGAGTGAGGATGAAGAGGATGAGTTTTCAGACATAGATTCCCTTGATAGGGACCTTGAAGAGGATGATTCAGAAAATGACAGCGATAATGAATAGGATTGCCAAGAGGTATATGCATACATTTGTTGCATAAGTGTTTAAATTTGTCATAATTTTTTTTATAATATGGATGATTAACTACGGATTATGCAGGGCAATGGCGACACATTGGGGAGACGATCAATTGCATGTTTCCCAACCCCCTCTCACTTATCGACAGAAGCGTAGGGCTGACCAAGCTCTTCGAAAAGGTGCTTATTCTTGCTTCCTTGTTCTTGTCCTCTGATTTACATACCCCTAATGCTATATACTACTGGACATGATTGTAGCAACCCAAATAAGATGCCACAATGATTTAGATATCCAAAGTTGCCACAAAATGTACTATAGGATCCAGAAATTTCATGTTAGTTATAACAATAAGAACGCTCAGATTACTGCCTTTCTTTATCATTTGCACATCCATCTTGAGCCAAGTAGCAGGGATTTAATAGATCGAAGGGATTTTGTGTTGCCTTGTCTATGTTTCAAATGAGTCCTTCATAGTTGCAAGCGAAGTATAGAAGGCTAAAGCATAGTTTCTATGTAGGTCGCAAGCGTGGGCCAACAAGAGGTCTGCAATCCCTTCGTGAACGGGAGAAAAACCCCAATGTTAAGCCTTTTGCTACAATCATAGAGGACATGCTACGCGTTGTTGGTAAAAATGCCAATCGCTTTATTGGTGAGTGTAGCAAATGGGTGAAGGAGTTATGCCTGCTAGATTCAAGGTACCTTTTTCATAAACATGTAGAATTAATATATATGGATCATAAAAAACATTTGTAGGTTGACCACTTGATTCATTTTCTACCACTTTATTATAGGAATTGGGTAAGGATACATAAAGATGCCAAGAAAAGATTATTTGACAAAATTCAGGTAACCATGACTATGCAATGTGATAGATTGTAATGTTTTAGTCAGATTGTTTTATACGACTCATGCAAGAAAACTAAGGTTGGATACTAATGAATTGTAATGCCTACTATGTAATGAATTTATAATATGCAGGCAGAGTGGAATTTTCCACTAGAAGCTGAAGGCATTGATGTGGCTCGTGCTATGGAATTGCAATGCATGATGTTGTTTAGAGGTTGGCGATATAGGCTGAAGGAGGAACACTTCACAGGAAAGACTGTAACCGAAGCAATTAAGAATAAGCCTCCGGAAGTGAATAGAGATAAATGGAATTGGCTAGTTAACCATTAGGCTTATCCAAAGCAACAGGTTTTGTATTATCGAATTTTTTTTTCGGGGGGGGGGCGGGAGGGCATGATCAGTGTTGTCAATATGTTTCTAAGATTACTTGTTAGTACAGGCTTGAGGCTTTACTTATGATTTTAATATATTCACTACTGCAGCATATAAGTGAAAAAAATTGGAGTAATAGGTTGAGTCAGAAGATTAACCCTTCAAATGGTGCAAAGTCAATTACTAGAATTTATCATGACGAGGTGTGTTTACCATGTCTTATTTATTTCCTTATGATTATACATCATTAAAATTTATTAACTAAAGTTTTTGTTTTGTAGATAATGCCATTGTATACTCTGGCCAAAGACTCAGCACAAGATCCCACCAAAGAGCAAACTACAGAAATTCCGCAAGATCCTCCATATGTGCAGCTCTGGGAGAAGACAAAAAGTCTGTGTTTTTTTATCTTTTTGTGCAATTACCCCTGTCCCATACATGAAAAATTAAGAGCTAACATCTACACTATATACCTCTTGTGTTGTAAACTAGGCATAAAGATGGAAAATGGGATCCTGAAGGAGAAGTGAAATATGAGGAGTTCAAGAAGTTGCATGAGGATCAAATTCAGAAGCATGGTGTTGACAATCTTTCTCTAAAGGAGGCTTATGTTGAAGTTCTCAAGGAGAAACTTGGTTATCATAGAGGACTTGGGCCTGGACCGATGCCACCTAGAAAAGGTAGAAATGGAGGGGAATCCAACCAGATAAGAGTCGAACTCACTGCCCAGTTACAGCAGGTGCAACAGAAGGAGACTACATTGCAGGGTCAACTTGGTGAGCTGAAAGCTGCCAACTTGGAGCTGAAAACAAACATAGAGCATATGTAGAAGGAAGCTATAGAGAGAGAAAACAAATGGAAACAAAAAGCAATTGAGAGGGAGAATAATATTCGAGAAGAGCTCTTTGATCTCCTGAGACTTTATATTCCATGATAAATGGTTGAGGTAACTTTGTTTCTTTATCCCCTTTGTGTTTTTTCCTCTCCCCCCTTCTTTCTTCTTTTTCTTCTTCTTCTTCTTCTTCTTCTTCTTCTTCTCTCTCTCTCTCATTCTCTCTTCCTTCTCTCTCCCTCTCTTTCTCACACATTAGGCTTGCTAGGTCCTGGGGAGTTGATTGTCATATGTGGAGTTGTTGATGTGCAATGGTTATCTAAACCTATGTAATGTTTGATGGCCTTGTTGTAGTTGTGTATGGTTTGAAATTGTGCTTTTGCTAGTCTTGTGGTGTTGTGTTGTTGTGCTAGCTGTTTCTAGTATGTCATCACTACCCATGTCATTTTTTATTTTTATTTTAATGGCAATGTGTTGAAGATGCTATATCTTGGTAGATTTAGCAAAGCTGTTGCTAGGGAGTTAGCTAGAAATGGAATTCTCGTTTGATTTAATTATGACTTTGGTGTCGTGTGGTTGTATGTATGATTTTGATGGCTTTGTTGATTTTATCTTGTTGAAGGGCAAATTATTGTGAAATTTTGTTTGATGAGTGAATATTTGTATCTTTTCTTGTACACATTTTAAGCACTCTCTGTAATTTTATACTGTGCATTATCATTGTGTAAATATGCCCTTCACTGATGTTGCTGATTGATCCTGCATTATCCAGACTTAAGAGAACCAGAAGAGGGTTGACCACTTGACATTATCCTTGTGTAAAAAGATAAATATGCCCTTCACTAATCCTGTTGATTGATTGCTACCAAATTGCATCCCCAGTTTTGTTGTAAATATATTTTAAAGGAAACAATTGCTCAATTGCCTTATAAAGGTTTGGCTCACAGAGGATAAACCGTTTTTGTAATCATGCTAGGAATTCACAATTAGAATTAATTCGATGACATATCTGTGAATAATCAATCAATTTGTTTTTTTCCCCTCACCTTGAAAATAGGTAATGAACTCATAGACAGTAGAGGGCACTTTGTATTGTTTTCACAGGATTGACTATTGTTAATGGTGTCCACTTTCCAAGCAGCTTAAAAAGCCAATGTTGGCAATTGTTTCAGCATGGATTATAGTGAACGAAAACAATATGGTACTTTGGATTGCCCCATGTTTGGTTTCTATGAATTATTAGGCAATTCAATAGTCTTTTATTCTGTGATCTAAGATACCTAACAGCTCTGCAATTCAAGGGTGTGAGATCTAAGTTATTCTTATTGTAAAGTACCACATAAGCCCCTTTTGCCAACAATGTCTGTGAGATCTTGATTTTCAGTTGCTATGTCTCTGTTATGCTGTCAATGTCTTGCTCTATTTATTATTACTGACTAGTGCCCTCACTTTAAATCATAGTAATTCGATTATAATTTATTTGAAATAGAAGGCACTTGCTTGCCACAACATGTAGCTTGTTTACCATTCTATTTGGATAGTTTATGTTGTTCCTTCAGCTCTATATTCATATCAACATGTTGCAGCTAACTAGCTAATGGGGTTTCCTAAAAGAGCATGCTGTCATTAGTCATGACAAGAAAGCAGACACAGTTTGAAAGTACATACATAAGTATCTGAAAAGTCTCGAGAATGTGATTTATGGCACTCAGATTTGACAGTTAGTAGTTTGTGGAAGTTGTTGTGCTAGACTATGATCCAATTGCTGGCAAATGTGTTTGGAGTAGTAATGTAATCTAATTTACCTTGTTCAAGATAAACCCATAGTTTAATTTATTGTGAGTTGCTGCTAGCTTGGCCTATTGGTATTAGTGAGTTTCAATCATGGGATATCATATAATTTTGACATGGTATTTCTTGTTCAATATGACAGAACCAGCAACATCAGGTTACATAACTTTTTGTTTTCATAACTTTCAAGGGTTGTAGAATATGTAAAGTACGATGACTGTTTGGTTTATTTTGTCTATGACCTCGAAAATATATATTTCAAGGTGCATTGAACACCACAACAGCAATAATTTTTGTGGTCTAATCCAGGGAGATAAATGTCAAGTTGAAAATTCAACGCCAATAAAATGGGCGTCGCAGGTTGAACGTCAAACTTCCGTGAAATTATTTTTGTCACCCAGGTGATGATGCCACGAAATACGCAAGCCTTTGCATCTTTTAGGCTTTTGTCAGTTCTCTTTGCCTATGAGTACAGTCTTATTGATTGACGAAAATTAAGATCAAAGAAGCGGAAGTGTTAGGAATTACCTATTATCAACAAGATACCTAGGCTTGTGTATTTTCATGTTACTCTCTTTTTGTTGACCATGGCTTTTTGTTTTTTAGGATCAGTTGGCTTCAGTTGACTTTTGGTAAGGAAAAGCTATATAGGGATATATCATTCATTTTGCAAATAACGACATAAAGATTGGCAGTAAACTTCTGATTTTGCACATTTTGGAGGTCGGGTATATATGTCTTTTGGATATCTTTCATATATACTGGAAAACTTTGGTTTTCCAAAGTCTTGTCAATGTTAGAAACTCCTCTTATCCAAACCTATGTAATTGGAATGTGTATGTAAATGTTCTCCATCATAATCTCTCAATGACAATTATGTTTTAATATTTTACGTTATCTTGAATGGTTTTCCATAAATTTAGATTATGCATCCCTTTCAATGCTATGATAATAACATCAAAATATGTTATGAATGATTATTGCTACACTTCCGATCCAGCCCTAACAACCCCAAAAACAGAGAACAATTTGGCCTACAACTTTTCGTTGCACATGGGCCCATACAAGGTGCCCATACCTGAACATGGGCTACAAAAAATGAAAACGAAGTACACAAGTACCTTAAGACCACGAAAATTAAGCATGGCCCCATCATAGAAAAGGCCCACAAAGCGAGAAATGAAGCCCATTAGGTAGACGGCTACGATATTGTTCGTGGTCCTTCAAAAGGAAAGGCGACGAAAAAATATATTTCGAGGTGCATCGAACAATACGGCGGCAATAATTTTTGTGGTCTAATCCAGGGAGATACACGTCGAGTTGAAAATTCGACGCCAATACAATGGGCGTCGCGATTCGAACGCTGAACTCTTGGTGAAATTATTTTTGTTGCCCAGGTGATGAGGCCACGAAATTTTAACTATGGGCCACGAATTCTGCAGTGGCCCAATTCCTTTTTTTCTTGTAGTGAGAGGAGATGAATGTAATGTTTGGGAAATGAAAGGGCAGTTTGCAGAACCCCCCTCCTCACGAGCTTACTTTTTGAAATTAAAAAAAATAAAAATTCACAACTCATTTGACCCGCTAGATTCAAATTGAAGGGTTGTGATAAAAAGTTCTCACCAAAGTAAATGATCTCACCTAAGGAAGGATCTTACATCTCCATATATATATATATATATATATATATATATATATATA
>JACYFF010010365.1:101049231-101069186 GCA_017589665.1 Selenicereus undatus | reverse complement strand
GAAAACCAACAACAATCAGGAAGGCAGCAATTTGCCTTTATACACAGAGACTTATAGAGGTTCTAACAACCTGCTGAGCCGGCTAACAGACTTAACAACTTGCAAGAACTTGACTAACTAACTAACTCCAACAAGAAAAGGAGAGAGTGTGGTTTTTCCCCCGTAAAATTTTGCCTCCTGCCTTGCATAATTAGAGAAAGAGAAAGGGAGAATATTTGTAAATGTTCTTTTTTATTATGGGTAATGTGGAGATATTGCTGGCCGTATGCTTACTGACATTTAGAAATATATATACTAGAATTAAGGTCCTTGCAATGCAGGAGTTGACGTAGACAATATGTCAATATTTATAATTAAAAACACTTAAAGTAAGATGTTGCTTTTATTCTTGAAATTTTTGTATTAGTTAAATAATTCTTTATTTGTTATTTTTTTAGATTTACAAATGTGTCACTTTTTCAATTTTTCAGTAATTGATCAGGGGAAGATGAAAGGTCTTCCGGAGTATATATAAAAAAAAAAACAAATTATATTAAAGATAAAAGTCAAAATCATCTACATATAGTTAATATCTTAACCATTAAAGTTACGACACTTGGTAAAAGTACATAAAATCATTCATTTTTAGATAAATTTATACAGATACTTTTAGAAATATAATATACGTATTCGAAAAAGAATTGAGAAATAATAGTCTAGTGGACTTACTAATTGATGTGTTTTTGATAATGAACTTTTTTAGTGCTGGTTGAACGCAAAGTAATGAAAAATATATTTTACGATTCCTTCGGGGCTTATTAGAGCACTAACAGCTCAAGGCACGCGTGTGGTCAGAGGGGCCCGCGTGTCCCTCGCATGTCAATGTGTTGCCTTGCAGCCAGGAGGAAACGCGTGGGGAATGCATGCTGCCTTGCACAGACATTCCTCCCCATTCCTCCCTTTTTTGTCCTTTTGTTATTTTTTAAATATATTTTTTTGTTTTTTCTTTTTTTTTGGAGGAAGTATATGGTTTTTAAACAGTTTAAAAAATAGGTTGTGTGTTATGAGGTGAGTTCATGATAAATATTTTTATTAGATGATTAAAATTGAGTTCCATAGGTAGAAGAAGTGATAGAATGCAAGTTCCAAAATTGTGAAACTTTTGCTGACGTGGCAGACCAGAGTTCCATTGGAACTCTGGTTGGGAATGCTCTTATGATTTCATGAATTAATCGCCAATTGCAATAAATACTGTACAACGCACGTTTTGGGCGGCAACGGTTGAATGATTGAATCCATAACTGGTTGACTTTGAGCTAGCCAGCTTGGTCGTTGACCTCGAGCTAGCCGTCTTGGTCGTTGACCTCATCCTTCAATTCTAGTATAATTTTGGATGGTCAGCTTTCCTCAAATGCATGCTTGTGGAACATGAAATCCCAAAGCTACTTTTAAAATTGGAATTTATTATTATTATTATTATTATTATTATTATTATTATTATTATTATTATTATTATTTTATCATTTGGCTGAGCAATTTTATAAAGACTGCTAGGAATTTTTTAAAGCTAATTTTATTATTTTAATGATCACAGATTTAGAAGTTTATAGAGAGTAAGTCTATGAGTTTTCAACTATAGAAGCTTTTCCCTTCTTTAATGAATTGCTTATCTTTATTATTTACCTATATTTAAATTTATATCGTGTTAATGAACATAGTTACAACGATCCTACTAAATCAAAAGACTTCGGCGGTGAAGTAGCGGCTCATTATGGATCATTAAACATAGACAAAGTGGTGTGATGGAATGGTAAGGAAGACCGGCCATATTCTTAAATTATGTAATTTTCTCTCCCCCATAATTCTCCCCCCCCCCCCCCCCCACCATTCACTTATCCGGATTAGGTTTAATCATTATGTATCTCTTATATTCATTACTGTAGTAGAAGGATTCCATTGTAATATCTGATAATTAATTATAGCTGTCAATAATTGAATAATCATAGACCATATAATACATTGGTTTAGGCCGAATTGCTATTTGTCTCTTAGTCTAATTATATCTTTGTCAATTGTTCAATGTCAACACCTGAATTGTAATTCAACCAGTCTTCAATTTTCTTCAATATTCTTCAATTTTTTTTTGTTAAGCGGACCTAACTCATTAGATCCCTATTTCAGGGGTACCTAATGGGTCTTAATAGGCCTAGGGGTAGAGGTGCCAAAACTTGAGCACAAAACCCAGGAATCAAACCCGTAGCAAATTCCATGCACAAAGCACAATTTGCTTCTCCCGGATTAGGGTTAGCAAAAAAACCTGTACCCGCCTAAAATCCGTAAAATTCGCCCCAATGAGTATTGTTATGGGTGGCGAAAATTGAAAAAAAATGAGTAAGGGGCGGGTATTACTAAAATGGATATGAGTATGGGTATGGGTATAGGTTGTACCCACCCCATACCTGTTTTATCAATACCAGCTCCATACTTGTCTCATAGCCGCCCTATATATAATCTATACCTATTTGTTTAAAGTTCTAATTTGTTACTTGCACTTGAATATTTTGTTAGTTGCTTGAGTTGTATAATATTTCAAATTTCGGCAGAACATTTTGTTTTAAAACAATTGCTAAGTGCTAATTTATTGTTTTGATTAGCAAATTTTTAATTGTATTTGATGTGATATGATATGTTACCGGAGGTTTGGTGTTAATATGACATATTGAGTATTTGATAGCGAATATGGGTACAAAATAAGTTTAATTCTTTTTTGTACATGTGTACCCGAATAAAACCTAATATCCGCTATACGCAGAGGGTATGAATATGAATATAATTAACTTTACAATACACGATGTGTATGAGTATAAGTATGGTTATTGATTTAAAAAATGAATATAAGTGAGGGTACGACTAAACCTGTCTAGTACCTGTCCAATTACCATCCCTACTCTGAATTTGAACCCAAAAGAAATAGTTGGATAAGACAACTCCCAGCCACACAGGCTGGGAGCTCTTCTGCACTTCAATATTCAATATTCTTCAATATCGCCACCTGAATTATATCTTTTTTAGTTTTGTGGGCCACCTAAAAAAAAAATTGTGAGTTTTGCAAAAACCCTTCGTGGCCCCAAAGGGTTCCCCCAGATACTTGGGACTCATGTCTTTGGCCCACTTGCCTTTTTATTGTAATCAAGTTGGCTACAAGTCTTCACATTTCACGATAATTAATTAGTTATTCATTCCCAAATGAGGCAATTTTCTTATCCAAGTTTTAATAATTCAACTGCAAACATGCTACATTTTTTTTCGGTGAATCGATTGGAGTTTTGCATTTAAATTATTCTTTTTCACGATAAAATTTTTCAATTATATTTGAGAGCACCTGCATTGATTGGATTATGGTTCAAAAGGGAGGCTCATGGTACAAAATAGAATCTGCAGCAGTAATTCACATGGCTCACTTCGCGGTCCGACTCCTTGCGGTGATACGCTCACAACTTTCTTTTCCTTTTTTTGGCAAGCACATTGATAAATAGTACAAAATAAAAGGTTAAAACTAATTAAATATATTTAAATGTGGGTCCATGAGTAATATTTTATTTGGTGATCCAAGTTGATGATTAATTTGATGTAAAAGGGAGAGAAAAAATTACATTGTAGATGATATAAACGGTGTAGGCTTCTGCTTATGATTCAAAAATATAAAATGCAAGTGCTCTGACTTCATTTTGTATAGAGATGACAAATCCCTGAATGCAAGAGAGACATCGTACACGTAATGTACTTGAGTGACGCCTACCAAAAAGTTTCGGGAAAGCCAAAATGATTAGAGGGTAGCGTTTGCAAAATTTTATGCAACTGGATTATTACATTTGTCCAAATTTCCAAATTCTACGTAGGCTTTTTTCTATATTTACTATTTTTTGTGCAAATGAGGCATAACAATTAATATATGTAGGATTTGAATTCAGATTTTTGTTAACAATTTTCAAAGACATTATCGATTGAGCAAACTAAGACGTATTTTTTCTATATTTACTATTTGAAGTACAATCGCCTTAATTTTACTGTTATTTGATTTGTTTCATCCAAAACATATTGGATGTAATACAAAGATTTTTGATCAGTCCAATCCATCGATTTTGTTTGTATTGGACGTTATTTATTTTTACAAAAATTCTAATTACACAAAAGCTGGAAAACTAATTGGTACACCGACTCTACCTCATTGATTTTTTAATTTTTTAATCCTAAAAACTTAAAAAGAGCTTGCCCATTTTTTAATTTTTTAATCCTAATTTTTCAATACTCAAACCTTCCTAGTCCTCACCACCTGCTCTCACTCTCACTCTCTCTCTCCACTAATAGGGTTTTCATATTCTCTGTCTGTCTCCAGTAATTGGGTTTTCATGTTCTTCCTCTGCTCTAGTCAATTTCAGACATTTGCTCCATTCCAGATGAATACGAAACACTTGCCCATTGGTTCTTTAATCTTCATTCCCATCAATAGTGGCTCTATCTCAATGCCCTGTCCTCAATAATGCCCTGTCCTCCATTATTTCCAGCGAACGGTCGAGATTCGAGACAATCAGAGCAGCCATGGTGGAAGATGTTGGATGCTTAGCGTTGAAGGTTCAGGCTGGGTGTCAATCTTGAGGTTAGTTGCTATTGATTGTAGAAATTGGTTGCTCTTGAGTGTAGAAATTAAATTATTTTTGGAGTTTAAGGAAATAAATTCCATGCATGTTCAAATTAGCAATCCAGTATTAATTGTGAGCTGTTTGGTTCTGATTATTGGTTTATTTTGTAACTAAACGTTTGCCCCTTTGGTCCTTCTATCTTGATTCAAATCAATGGTGACTCTATCTCCTTCTTCTTCTAAACTGAGCTCAATTTATTGCCCAAAAAAACTCAATGCCCTGTCCTCCATTATTTCTAGTGAACGATTGAGACTTGAGACAACCATAGCAGCCATTCGGTGTCCGAGAGTTTGTGTATATAGCCCGGTTGTTGTTTTTACATCCCTTGCGTCATAAACAAGGCTACTATCATCTCACCTAGATCCCTAGCTTTTCTTGCTTTTCATCCCGAAGAACTTTTGACCTTGGACTCCGGCTTGACCACACTAAGACTTCTTTCTAATTTTGGGTTTCATATGGGTGCGATTGTCTATTTGGGTAATACCTGGGCGCAACTCTTATTGTTCAAGAACCAATACAACCAAAAATTTTAGCTGGTTGTTGAATGTTCAGGAATTGATTTTATACTTTAACGCATCATTTCACGCGAATGCCCTTTGGGCTTGAAGCGTGAATGTTGCAAAGACCCCTTCATATCTTGCGCAATAAATGTGGAGGCTATTGCGATTTAAATTTGAAATTTCTCGGTTAGAAAAACTCTGATACCATGTTCAAAAAGTCTGATACCAAAAGCTTAAACTAATGGTTGAATGTCCAGAAATTGATTTTGTACTCTAATAAATATTAACTTCATAATTGAAGTCAGAAAAGAGAGATTGACATCACGTAAGTATTTTTATCTGCAGAGTGATCAATACAGGAATTTGTGGACTTGAAATCCTTATTGTAAAGTTAACTAGATCTAAAGAAAATCTACTAGTATTAAAGAATAGACTAGGTTACCCAAAACTTAAATATATACTTATCTCACAGTTACTCATTAAAACATTAAACATAATGTATATACTCGCACTTTTTTTATTAATTTTTGAGATTAGCAATGTGTATGCACTTGTTATTAAAAATGGGAAATTTTAGCCATATACTTCCTAGATCTTAGTATGTAGTATACCATGCTCTATGAACTGCAACACATAAACCTAAAGCAATTTTCATTTGTCAAATTTGCCTACACAGAAAAGCACAACGCAGCAAAAGAAATGGCCGTTGGTAGCTGCAATAGAGGTTGGAGCTTTATTGTGGAGTTTCTTAAGGGGAGGTTCTTCATGGCTTTTGCCACCATCATAATCCTCAACTTCATTGGGACCTCTTACATATTTGGCCTCTATTCTAACGACATAAAATCAATCCTTAGTTATGATCAGACTACCCTTAACCTCATCAGTTTCTTCAAAGACCTTGGGGCCTACATTAGCGTCCATGCCGGCCTTATCATGGAGTTGGCCCCACCTTGGGTGGTCCTCTCCCTTGGGGCCTTCCTCAACTTTGTGGGCTACTTCATGATCTGGCTCTCTGTGACCCATCGGATCCCTAGACCCCCAGTGTGGCAGATGTGTATGTTCATCTGCATTGGGGCTAACTCCCTCGGATTCGCCAACACTGGGGCCCTTGTCACTTGTGTCAAGAACTTCCCTGAGAATCGAGGGGTTGTGATTGGGATCTTGAAGGGGTATATAGGGCTTGGAGGGGCTGTCATGACCCAACTATACCATGCCCTCTATGGCAATGACACCAATGCTGTTGGAGTCATCTTGCAGATCTCTTGGCTTCCTGCCCTTGCTTCCTTGCTTTTTGCCTATAGCGTTCGTGTGCTTAAGGTATTCAATAGGGATGTAAAGAGAGAGAAGAAATTCTTCTATGACATCCTCTATATGTCCTTATCTCTTGCAGGGTTCTTCATGGTGATGATCTTAGTGGAAAAAAAGGTTGAGTTCTCTACAGGTGGGTATGGAGGGAGCTTTGCTGTTATCATGATCCTCCTTGTCCTCCCAATCTTCCTAGTCTTCAGAGAAGAGTTTTCCATAAGGAAATCCAAACCTAATAAGACCAACTCTACTCTTAACGTTATCACAGAGCTCAAGATCATGCCTCAGGAGGACATTGCAAGTCCTAATTCAAATGGGTATAATGAAAAACATGTATCCTGTTTTCAAGATGTTTTCCGCCCACCAGCCATGGGGGAGGACCACACCATCTTGCAAGCCACATTTACCATTGACATGCAAATCTTGTTCCTTGCCTCGATTTGTGGCTTAGGGGGGCACCTTACCACCATAGATAACTTGGGCCAAATTGGGACCTCTCTTGGGTACACTACGAAAAGCATAAGCACCTTTGTCTCCTTGATTTCCATATGGCAATACCTAGGCCGTGTGATGGGAGGGGTCATCTCGGACTACTTGTTAGCCAAGTACAAATTGCCTAGGCCCACCTCCCTCACCATCATCCTCTTCTTGTCATGTGTAGGCCACCTTCTCATTGCCTTCAACATCCCCTATGGCCTCTACGTGTCATCTGTCATCATAGGATTTTGCTTCGGTGCGGAGTGGACTTACTTGTATGCAATTATCTCTGACCTCTTTGGGCTTAAGTACTATGCCACTTTATATAACTATGGCTCACTAGCTGCCCCACTTGGTTCCTACATCTTCAACGTGAGGGTGGCAGGGCATTTGTACGATAGGGAGGGGACTAGGCAACTCGCAGCCTTAGGGCTTCAGAGGAAGCCAGGACAAGAGCTCAACTGCAATGGAGTGAAGTGCTATCAATTGGCCTACATCATAATCTCTGTAGCTACATTCTTTAGCGCACTGGTGTCATTGGTTTTGGTGGCTAGAACAAGAAAGTTTTACAAAGGGAACATTTACAAGAAATTTCAACAAGCTACATGCGAAATGCAATGGAATGAGAAAGAGCTATCTGAGAGAAAGGAAGAAGAGAGGAATTAAGAGAGGTTTCTTTAAATAGTGATAGTTTAACTTCTTAACTATATCAAGAGTGATACGCTACATGTTTTTTGATATTTGAAAACCTTTGATTGTGCAAACCTCCGTGGCAATATATCTTTAGTTGAAAAAAAAAAAAATGAGCAGCTCGGTGCACAAGCATCTCGCATTCACGCAGGGTCCGGAGAAGGACCGCACTTCAATAGGTGAATTATAGGCAGCCTAACCTGACTTTGTCAGTGGCTGATTTCACGATATCTTTAATTGAAGTTATTGTGTATTTGTATTTATTTATTTTTTTCGCAACTCAGGTCCTTTTGTCTTGATAATTTTGACTATATCCACAAGCTAGTAGGAAATACACCCTACAATATTGACTTTGGGGTGTTTGGTAACAACAGTTGTTTGGGAAAAAATAACTGTTTGGGAGGATTTTAGCTGTTTTGACCAAGTTAAATAATTAAAGAGGGTTGGTCAAGAGCTGTTTACAATAGTTGCTTGGCTCCCAAAAACTGTTTTTGAAAAAACCATTCTTATTAGCCTTTTGAGAAGAGCTTTTTGTGGAAATAACATAATTGTCCATAAGCTTGAAAAAACTACACATATTTCATTAAAAACTAATTCATAAATAAGGGCATAAATGAAAATTTATCAGCATATTTTTTTGAAACAACTAGTTTTTATCAAATACTTTTTCTAAAGACAGTTAATTCAAATAGCTAATATAAACAGCTAATAGCTAACAATTGTTTGCCAAACAGAACCTTTATCGTGGCCTCATAGAGTACTTGGTTTTTAAAAAGATACCAATATTCGATTTTCCATAAAGTCTATAATAGAATGACGGTATCGCTTCACTGTTCAAATATAAATAAGAAATACGTCATGAATGGACAAGAGATGTAACTCTTATACATAACGTGTATCACTCTGCAACAAAGACAAAATGATATACAAAAGCTGTCGTGCATATGTTATAGATCAAATCTTACGTGAATGTCACTCAGCAAATACAGAGAAGGGCATTTAAAAAGAGATGATTTTCTTCTCCCCCACCTGGCTAAAGTCAACATGTCGTAAAATGATTAAACTAATCATAATCAATCCCATGAGACGATTTCCCAATGGAATATGTCAGATTTTTAATAGCTAATCAGATTAGATCAGTAGATGCTCATAGTTTTATAGTAGCATGGTATGATATTATTACTTTTTGTTTTTGCTTCCACATGATATTATAACTTTCATCTCTGTCAACTGTGCTTGTTTGGCAATATGTATATCATACTCATCGAAACATGTGTTCCCGAGAGCACATAAGAAATTGCCGAGGTTTGATGGCTAATCTACAATTGCGGGCAAGCAGTTGCCAAATCTCTTCTTTGCTGGATCAAATGGCATTTTGTTCAATATCAATTATTCAATTAGTATAAATGATAAAAGTTTTTATAAATTGGCATTAGAAACTTCGTTTTATTTTACTCTATACATCATAGCCTTTGCCTTTCTTTACAATGCTAAAAACAGGGAAAAGAAGTTTTAAACTTTACAGAGATTACTCAAAAAGGATTATCCCATGATTCAGAATAAGAGTCAACTCTCCTGAGAAATTATTGGGACCTAATTAAGGACCCAATTAATTATTTCATGTTGATCATAATTAAATTAAGCAACAGAAGAATTTCCAGCTGGAATAGTTTAGTGAGCACGCACCCATTATTTTATTGGACATTAAAAAAAATTCCATTAATGCCAGATATTTTTTCTTGAGTCTACACAGGAAAGTAGTCTGAGTTCTTTACCCTTTTAGCTTCAGTACCTTTTCTATCTCTCACCCAGTGCTCTCATAATTAGGAAAAATACATACAGTCCACTATGAAGCTACAATAGTGAAATTTCTTAAAGTCAATAAAAATTATTGGGAATCATCTTCATGAGCCCGTAGAATGCTCAAATTTGCCACAGAATTCGCCATCTAATGCTCGACCTGATACTGTTCTTAGCTCGTGAATGCTTGTGGGCACAAATCTATCTAATTTGAGGGAAGATCCAATGGAACAGTAGCTAATTAAAGGTTCAATGACTAATGGCAAGAAGGGCACTGAGAATTCTTCAAATGCGGAGCTGATGAAGCAGATCTGTATATGAATTCTATTAGATCTCGACCTATGTGGATCCAGTTTCCAGAACTTGACATCAAATATTTTTGGTGTGAGTAGCTTAAGTAAACTTGGAAGTGTTTTAGGGCTTGCCATCAAAACTGACAAGCTAACCCTGGAGACATCAACGTTAGATTATGCTAGACTGCTAGTTGCAAAGCAATCAGGTGTCATCTTCCCTAAATGCATTGATCCTATTTATGATAAGGAAATGGTGAAATAGAAAGTTTAAGCACGAATTGAAGTCTACAAACTGTGATTTTGACCATATGTTTGGACATAACATGAATGAATGTAGGAAGAAGCATGGCACCAAGAAGGAATGCAGAGTTTTCCAAAGGAAACCAACCCAAAATGATTTTCTTATGACCAATACTTTTCAATCAGCAATGAGACAGTGAGGGAACGTCTTATGACCAATGCTTTTCAATAAGCAATGAGACAGTGAGGGAACCTCCTGGTAATGGAAAACATTATGAATTGAAACATTAGGGGGATGAACATCCCTAGTAAAAATTAGGATGTTAAATCCTAGCTTAATAAGAATAAAGTTGGGACAGTTGGTTTTTTGGAAACTAAAGTAAAATAGGGAAGCATTGTTTCACTGGTTCAAATACTATTTGGGGATTGGAGATGTCATACAAACATTCAGATCAACCAGGTAAGGATTTGGATAGCTAAGAGACCAGCACATTATGAGGTATATATATATAGTTTATTTCAAATTTCTTGTTCCATTGCCAGATATATCAATTATCTACCTATAAACAGTTTCATATGAGTTTTGTCTATTGTCAAAATAAAGACAGTTTAAGGTAACCTTCGTGTGATTCTCTAATTTAGTTTGCTCAATCTATCAAGTCATTGTGTGTGTTATTGGGATTTTAACTCTATTTTGAGTATTAAGGATATAATGAGATGTCAAGAAGTTACCTATCATGAAATCACTAAATTTAAGAACTACATAGTAGTGAGTATTTTGCATCTACCACCCCTTGGGTTTTCGGTGTTAATTTTTTCGACCCAACTCTTTTTTTGTTGAGTTTTAACTACCTTGAGGTTTTATACTCCTGATTTTTAACTACCTTTTCAACGCTTAACCTTCTTATAATGGCTTTACTGGTACTAGCTATCACAATCTACTACTTATATCTTAGATATTATATTTTCTGTGGTTATAGGCCTACCATGCTTAGCAAGATAATTAAAATTTAGTTAGAGAGTTTCGACCATTGACTGAACTTAGTCGGCGTTGGACCCTGACGTTTTTCTAACTTCTAATTTATAGAGATTGCTAATCTCAATCACACCTTTCTTAGATCAGGCATATCACTGATCTGTTTCGTTTCTACCTCAGACCGTAGTCACTAATCAAATTTTATATTTTTAAAGGATAATGAAACTTCAATCAAGAAACTATAATATTTAAGACATAATATTCGATTGAATAACGTTCCCTATTGGAAAACTTTCTTTTATTGAAAGCTTGAAAGTGAAAATGTTACAAAGGAAAGCTTGAAGAGGGATTTAAGTTGAGATTATTAGCGATGCTTGTTCATAGAGAAATAGAGAATCCCGACTTCTCTGGTGCTCAGGAATGCTCAAATGACCGTGTCCCCTGTCAGCACTCGACCTCTCCTTTTATAGAGGGTTGAGGGTACATAGGATGCCCTAAAGGCTACAGTTACACAATGATTTTTTACATGGCTACAGTACACACTTTATTTTATACACCAGACACTTGTCAAAATAGTACAATGATGGGATAACCATTTTTCATAACTTTTACTGATGACAAGACTAGTCATCATTATTGAGATTCTGCATATCTGCATCTCCAATTATATCTTCCAAATCATTATTATCTGGATAATCACCAAAATCTTCATCAAGTTGCTTAAGATGTTCTGGATCCCATTTTTCAAATAATTCAAGTAGATATTTCTTTTCTTTTGCTGATAAGAATTTTCTAACTCCAACGTCAAAGAGATAATCAAAAATATCTTCTGCCACTGCTCCTTCTACTTTCATATACTCTTTAAACTCATTGTCATAGGCGCAGGTAGTATTTTCACAATGTATTAACGTTTTTTCCTGTTCAATTAATGCCCAACTTTGATGATAAATGTTAGAAAATTCAATGGCTCTTGCTAAAGCAGGATCAGTAACTAGATGCACTTGTAGTTCAGAAACCCATTCTTGTCGTTGATAATTGGGATTGTCGTAATTAACAATCTGAATAAGATAATGGGCTGATTTGACTTTTCCATTTTCATATTCGATTAATGCGCTATACACTTTCAAATTTAGGTATCTGTGAACTGGGACTTTTGTTGGACAACCAGAAGATGTAAGAATTTAATGGATCCTTCTGAACATGCATTGCTGAAATTTTGTCAGTTTTGAGAAAAATGGGAACTTTGGATTCGGAATTTCTATAAAGTAAAGTGCTATCTCGTATTCCCAAACTTTAAAGACAGGGTCATTTGGAGATAATGAGTTTGTTGGGAAACTAATACCACAAACTCCAGATCTATCGAAAAAATAGATCGTTGTTCTTCAAGACTCCCAAATGTCATATGAATAATAATGATAAAAGTCGATGTACGCGGCATATCATTCATTGAACCATTTTTCTCGAACATGAGAACGTATCTTTTTTGGATATCGTAAGGATACTGTAAGTAATTAACTTGTAACTCTAAAAAGAAAAATCTTTGGGCTATTAGGTAGGCAGTAGATAGTAGATCAAAACGTGATCTGCTTTTCGTATGAAATTTCAGGTTATCGATAAGGACTTTACTAGAAGGCGTATTTCGTTCTAGTAGAAATGGCATTTCATTAAGCATTTTCTCCTTTTCTAGCAGGAGATCAGGTTTGATGATCACCATTGGCAAGTTCTCGAGTTAGACTGTATGTTAGAGAGTTCTTCGATCCCTGTATATGTTCAATAGAAAAGGAAAATTGGTTAAGCCATAATTGTCAATGCATGAGTTGCCCTTGTACTTGCATATTTGATAAATTCTTTTTCACAAAACCAAGTATCCCTTTGCAATCAGTTCGAACAAGAAAAGGTTTTTGGGCCAAAAAGATTAGGAACTTTTCAATTCCCCTTATGACTGCAAGGATTTCTTTTTTCATTGTGGGATGATTGCATTGTGCCTTATTAAAACTTCCACCGCAATATTTGCAAAATTTTTCTCATTCTTTGATTTTGAGTAGCGTACTTTGGTGTTCATTGTTGGCATCTGTCTCAAGAACTAAATAATCTCCTTCATTAGGTAAATTAAGAACAGGAAGATTTTTACACATCTTTTTGAAGTTCTGAACAATCTTTGTATTATTAGTGGTCCATGTTCAACTTACTTCTTTCTTGAGTTTATACTGCAATGGCTTTCTTAATTTGGCTAAGTCTTTAATGAAATATAATGTACAGGTAAGACATTCAAGAAACCTTTCTAGTTGCTTTCTACCTTTAATTTTTTCAGGAAAATTTTCTATTTTTTTCAGAATATGCTTTTGTAGGATGATTTGTCTAACTTTTATCTCTAATCCTAAGAATACAATTTGTTGTTCAGCATAAATGCATTTGTTTTTGTCAAGTATGATATCATGATCAATGCATCTGTGGGTGATAACTAAGACATCATCTTTGTACTATTCTATAGTTTTGGAAAAAACGAGAATATCATTAATATAAACTAAACAACAATGATTAAGATATTTGAAGATATTATCCATTATTCTTTGAAATATTTGAGGTGCATTTTTACCAAATGACATTACTATCCATTCATAATGTCTTTGTGGTGCACTAAATGCAGTTAAAAGAATACTTTTCTCATCATTTTAATATGCCAATAACCAGTTTTGCAATCCATTTTTGAGAATCAAGAAGCTCCTTGAATTCTATTGAAAATGACAGTTTTGTTAGGAATATTATAACTATCAAAGACACTATTATTATTAAACTTTTTGTAATTGATTACCATTCTCGTTTTTTCTCTTTTTTTCTGCATGATTTCTTACCATGAAAGCGGACTGGTGTGGGAATTCTTGCTGTTCTTGATTAATCTTTTATCCAAAAGTTCTTTAATTTGCTTATCAAATTCTTGAATATCCTGGTGTGTATACACCATTTGTTTTACTCAGATAATAGTATTGAGATTTAATAGAGTGATTTTAGCAAATATTTTATCTTTATCCCAAAATTTTAGTGGATTATCATAGTGGAGTTCTTTGCATAATTTCTCTTGTTGTTCAATAATCTACTCTTTAATAGATAATTCGAGTAATGAGATTGTTAGTGCTACTTCACGTTGTGTTGGCATTACCTTCTCACCACACTGGCTGCGTGTAAACTCAATTTTGTGACAAGTGTAAGTCTTATTTAATTTTTCAATAGGAACTAAGTGACCATTAGTTGTGAATATTATCTAGTTTATGGTCTGAGTGCATAGAGAATATAAGCTTTGAAAATTATTTCCAATAATCATATCATGAGAGGGTTGATCAGTAGCCTGTAGAACTGGTATAATGCATTGTAATCCTCCTAATTCTATGGATAACCCCTCTATGGCTTCATTGTGGCTCATAATACTATTATCAGCTATCCTTACTTGTAAATGATTTTTAGCTCTTTTCCACTTAAATTTAGGAAAAAATGTTCTCTTTCTAAAGTATACCAAACAACCACTATCTATGTAAGCACACAGTTCATATTTATTATATCATTCTAAACATACCTTTATTGGGATATAGATGCTATTAGGATTCGTATTGGTAGCTTCATAGCATATTTTTATAGTCATGTTTTATACTAATTCATCCTTATAGATTGGCTCACTAACAATTCTAGTTTTGTACCCAATTACCTTTCTATCTAGACTCATGATTCGATCTGCAGTAGGTCTTGCAACTTCAAAGCTCATTCTACCCATTTCACTGGTCATGCTAATTGTATCTTCTTTAAGCTCTTATTTAGCTGATGAAGATCATTCTCCCCAATTTGACCTTGTACTCATATTTCTTAATAGCTGGGGTTTAATGGTGATTTTGCGCTTCTCATCATTTTTTATTATATTTTTCTTATTTATATTTGTAGGGTTGGCAAAGCTAGATATCCATGATTGATCGATTTTTATCTGTTGAGGATTGGATTTAATCATCTGAATCTTTTGCATAGGGGTAGGACTTTCAAATTTTTCTGCCTCTATCATTGTCACCTTAGTCTTAGGGTCTATTGTATTATCTAATTTGTAGATAATTTTTCAAAATATCCTTAAAGGATATCCTCATCTTTTCTTATCAATTCCAACTGTTTTTATTTTAAGGGATGGGAAGTTTTTAACAAATTCATTTTTTAGACTCACATAATATCCTAATCGACAATTAAATCCTACTAACATCTAGGGAAGTAACCGTTTATTTAAAAAATTGTTATCTAAGCAAATGCAACAAGAAGAATGAGTGAAAAATGTCCCAATTCATGGAGTTTCTAAGAATTATGAAATTGCCAATGAACAAGTTGAGCAAAGTAGATATGTTGATATTCACCATTAGTAAGAAATTCAAAGGAGCAAATTGGAGGAAGACCCTGTTTGGCAAAATTAATTAGCTGAATAGGTAGCAGATAGTGCTTTAGGTAAAGTATAGTTGTTTAGGTAGCTGATAGCATTTCAAGTTTAAGTATTAGTGGATAGGTGTTTAGATGAGCGGTTGAAATAAATTTGTTCGGTGAATTTAGCTGTTGGGTTAGCTGATTAATGTAACTTGATGTAAATGGATATATATAATTTCCAAATATAAATTTCTAAAGGATATTTTTTGTCAAAAAAAAATGTAAAACACTACTTCTGAATTAGACTTGATGAAATTGGACTGTAACTAAATTTATGACAGCAGTTAGACTTCATAAAATTGGACTTGATGAAATTTGAGCTAAATTTGGGTCAACAATTAGACTTGACAAAATTGGACTGTAACCTAAATTTGAGCTAAATGATCTAAATTTATGATTTGAAATTTGAAATGAATGGACTTGAAATTCATATATAATGACCGTAAGTTAGTTAAATCCAATTTGATTTTTTCCTTTAGGCTCCATTTGAACCTCGAAAAATTTGGCGGAAAGAAAAAAATTTGAGAAAGTTACTTTTTTTCTTGTATTTGGTTTAGAGAAAATCACAAAGAAAAAAATATGAAGGAAAGTTAGGTTGAAAAATTGTTAGAACCAAGTGATAAAGTTTTCCTTATAAAATTGTGAGGAAAGTTTGAGGAAAATTTCCAACCTTCTCAAACCTCACATTGCTTAGATGACATCAACCATGATTCAAGTACATCAACATTCAAATTTTTCATCCAAATTCTTCTATTTTTTCCTCAATGCAAACAAGAGAAAAAAACTCATTTTCTTCATACTTTTTTTTTCCTTTAACTTTTCTTTCTACCAAATTTTCCAAGGATCAAACGGAGTCATAATGTTTCATTTGTTGGCAAAACAAGTTTATTAGAGTGAATGTCAACATCCAAAAATTAAATTATAACTAAAAATGACCAGACTCAAATAAAAAATGACCCGCCCAAAATCTTATTAATTTAAATACAAACTGATATAAAATTAACATGATCAAACTCCAATTGAGCCATCTATTTGTCACATCAATAGACATAAATAAATTATCAAAGTGAAGTATCATGTCAAGTGAGGAGATAAGAAATTTCGAAATGCCAAGTCATGTCCTTGGCTAATTGGTGTCTAGCTTTTCTAGGTACAAGTTGAGCAGCTCAACTCATCAAGGCTGTTAGGCTCCAAATTTGTATAGTTCTTTGCTGACCAACCATGGTTTGACAAAAGCAAGTCATGCGAACTTGGTTACATTAAAGAGGAGTCCAATTGCATTAAAATAGAAATATGATGACTTTTCCCTGTTTTTTCACTGATCAATTTACTCCTACGTATATGTATATACTTAAGTGTATTATTTTCTGTTAAACACTTGTGTGAGGGCTATGCGCTAACTATGAACGGTATACGTACATGTAAGTAGCATTCCTAACCTGATCCCGCAATCCCATTCGTCTTGTAAACTTTCTAACAAGGCTAAATTGTGCACATAAAATGGTTGTTGAAAACTATAATGGAAAAGGCCTAATTTTACAACTCCTATGGGGGCGATACTTCATGGCATTTGCCACAATTTTGATCCTTTCTGTCTCGGGTGCCTCTTACATCTTTGGTCTCTACTCAAATGAAATAAAAGCAGCACTAGGGTACGACCAAACTACCCCTAACCTTCTCAGTTTCTTCAAAGATATAGGGGCCTATATTACCATCCATGCAGGCCTAATTATGGAGGTGACGACACCACAGGTGGTCCTCCTCCTTGCGGCAGCTGTCAATTTCTTTGGCTACTCATGATTTTTCTTGCTGTGACCCATCGAATCCCCAAGCCTACAGTGTGGCAAATGTGTCTGTACATATGCATAGGAGCACATGCATTAGGGTTCACCAACATTGGGGCCCTTGTTACCTGTGTCAAGAACTTCCCTCGTAGCCGAGGAACAGTGATAGGGGTCCTAAAGGGTTTCATTGGTCTAGGTGGAGCCATTATTAACCAATTCTGCCTTGCGCTGTATTGTAGTGGCAATACCACTTCCACAACAAGCATCATCTTGCTGGTGTCTTGGCTACCAACGGGGACAATGTTGGCATTTAGCTACCATATTCGTGCCCATATGGTCCAAGAAAGACAACCCAAAAGAGAAAGGAGGTTCTTTTACTGCATCTTTTCCATTTCCCTTGCCTTGGCCCTTTTTCTCATGGTGATTACCATAGTTCAAAATGAAATCAAGTTCACCAGGGTGGGTTCATAGGAAACTTTCTCACGACCGCGGTCTTGCTCTTGCTCCCCCTAGTGCTGGTCATCAGAGAAGAGTGCAGTTCCTTAAAATGCAATGACCTCCCTAAGGCAAAGAATGTACCATCTTTGGACTCATCTCTGACCAACTCTTAGTTGAGTACCAATGTCCTAGAACTCTGTTCCTTACAGTCATCCTCTTCTCGTCATCCATCAGCCATCTTCTAATTGCCTTCAATGTTCCCTATGGCATCTATGTGTCGTCTATCATAGTTGGGTTCTGCTTAGGTGCTGAGTTCACATTGCTTTACATGATAATATCAGAGATCTTTGGTCTGAAGCATTATGCTACATTGTACAATTATGGCACACTAGGGGCACCACTTGGTTCTTACATATTCAATGTGAAGACTGTGGGACAATTATTTGATAAGGAGGGCATGAAGCAATTGCAAGTTTTAGGATTCCAAAGGAACCCAGGAGAATTGTTGAATTGCAAAGGAGTAATATGTTTTCGAATAGCCGCCTTCATATTAGCAGCTGCAACGTTATTTAGTACATTTGCATCTTTGATTCTTGTTGCTCGAACTAGGAAATTTTACAGAAACGTTCAAGAAAACGCAAGCACGAATGATGCATGAAAGCCAAAGACGAAATGCATATTGATTAAGATAAACAGTTGCATTAAAAAGGTTCTAGTACGTACCTTGGTCATGGAACTATTGAAAGAAGAGATAATTGACACAAGGAGCTTGCTTCCCTTCGATTACACAATACTTCTAGAAGCATGTACAGTACTTGATTGCACCCAAAATTATTTCTATACAACTTAATTGGTGCTTGTTTACGAGGCAAGTGAAATCATGTTTGAGCTAGATTTGGTTTTGCTTTTTACAACTACAACTATTTTTTCACCGAACTTATTTTGAGCGAGATCACATCATTTCAGAAAATTTAAGATTCGAGAAGTATTCTTTTGGGGCCGAATAAGACGCCCAACTAAAAATAGCTTGATCTCACACGTAAATCATCCACAAAACTATCTCTTTTTTTTTTTGTTTAACTAAAAGTATCCACCACCGATCGCAACGACTAATTCCCTCACCCCGCGAGCTCCACTTAAGGGTAAAGGATTGACCAAGAATTGATCTCCATTCCCAAAGGTCAAGAATCGAATCCTTGGCCAATTGGTTAAGGGACGAAGTGAGTTATCACTACGCCACAATCCCTTGGTTAAACTATCTCATTTATAATGATTATCTTTTTTTTAATATGTTTGTTAGAATTGATTTGTCTAAAATTCATGTTCAAGAAAAAGCATATATTATAATCCAAAACACGTAGCAAATCCAAATGAACTTTCAACCAAATAGTGACCTCTCAAATGTTTTTTTAACCGTGGTGCAGGTGGGCTGTGTGTTATATATTGAAAAAAAAAGGGTCTCCAATTCAATAAATATAAAATTTTTGGCCCGTAGGATGTGCCCAATTTTTCGCGTCACAATTTAATTTGATGGATAAAATACTTGAAATGGTCATTTGTTCTATAGCACGGTACTGTTTTTTTTTTAATATAACACTTAATTCTATAGTTTTGTATAATTGAGTATCCAAGTTTGGACATAGAATGTGAAATATTGAGAGACGGTTAGACCAACTTCAATTGTGTTTTCACTAACTATGGCTGGCTAAACTACTCGTATCTAGAATTAAGGTGAATCCTTGATAATAATATTGTTTTACCAATTTCTTTTGGGATTATATTTGTCTCTTACATTGCATAATTTTGTGTTTATATTTGAAATTAATCCATTTATGCATCTTAATACTATTGTTTATTCATGTTGATTACAATAGTTTAATTTGATATCTCAAATGAATATTAGACTTTGTAGGCTAATATGATGTTCTGCAATTGGGCTCAAAATTATAATCGTTGAGAGTGAATAAGTTATACTAGAAATTATATGAGTTATGCTTAAAAAGAATTATTCATGTTAAACCACTAGATAAATGATATCATTTTATAATTATAATCATTTTTTTATATTTATGACCTAATGCTTATATGTTAAAAAATAGATAAATTGAACCCCCATTTGAGTTAGTAATTCAACATTTTTTTCACTGGTAAAATTGAAGATCCTAGATCTTTCTCGTATTTGATTTCTCTCTACTTTCTTGACCCATTTAGTTTTCTTTTGTTTCTTTGATACAAATTGATACTTGAACTCCTCCCATGAATTATTCTTTATAATTGGAAAAGTTAAATTAAAAATCACCATTGTTACTTGTGGGATCAAAACCCTATAT
>JACYFF010010365.1:101030521-101046764 GCA_017589665.1 Selenicereus undatus | reverse complement strand
GGTTACCGGTTAACCATTAATTTAAATTATTAATTTTCAATTTTCACTCATTTTTTAATTAATTTAACTATTTAAGACATCAAATATTAATTTACACATTATTGTATGTTTAGTCTTATCTTTAATAATTATAAAATCTACATTTGATCAATATAAAATTTATTTATTTTAATAAAAGTATAGGTTTTAGTTTCGGTCAATCGAATCTAAGATGGCCGAACTGAAACCGAAATCGAAACCGTAATTTTTTTTTTTCTGTTCGGTTAATCAAACTAAATTTTTTTTAGAAAAATCAATCCGATTAATCGATTTTTCGGTTCGGTTTGCCGGTTTTCCGATTCGGTTTTCAGTTTCGGTTTTTTTTTCTCACCCCTATTCATCTCTCATTCACAATTTCAGTGTAAGGCGATACAACCTTTTCTTATTCTTAAAGATCTCCTTGATTGTCTTTTTTGCCTTATGCATCCCTTCAAAAACATATCCTAAAGCTGGTTTCTCATCGGAATCAACAATGCAAAGCAATCTCAAGAAAGGAGCAACAATCTTCACATTACCAAACAATCATTCCAAAATTTAGAATCTAGGATGACTTCTTTCACTGCTTTATCATTTGGTGACCTAGAAGGTCTCCACCCATTAAATTCAGGACTAGTAATCATAGCTTGCAAATCTAGCTTATGATCATAAAGGCTTTTCAAAGTAATAAAAGTGATGGCAAACCTTGTTTCCCTAAGACGCAATATTTCCGTCTACCTAGTCCTCCTCCTCAACCGACCCAAAGTCCATTTGTAGTTATAAACAAACACAATCACCTTAGATGCACGTTGAGCTCAACTCACAATATGAGGCACTTTACCAATATCTTGCAGAATTAAATTTAAACAAGCCCATAGAGACCAACAAATATTTTCATATTTCTCATTCAATAATGTCCTAGCAGCTTTGTAGTTGCTACCATTATCAGTGACAAAATGCACAACATTTTCAACACCAACCACATCAACAATTTTCACAAACAAATTGCAAAGTGTTTGTGCATCAGCAACAAAATCAAAAGTATTAGTAGATTTAATGAAACGAATCCCTTTATGACAATAAAGACGAAAGTTGATCAAGCTTTTATGCCTACCATTTGTCCATCCATCACCCATAATAGTGCATCCAGTTTCTTTCCAAACATTTCTATAAGAGTCAATAAGCAACTTAACTTTATTTTTCACTTCTCCTAAAAGTGTGACTCTTAAATCATTATAACTAGGTGCTCTTATACCCAAAACTAATGGAGGCAATAGTATCTATCATTTGTTGATAGTAAATAGAATTGGAACAGTTAAAAAGAATGCAACAATCATAAAAGAATTGAGCTACACACAAATCAACTTGCCTCCACTTTTCTGGACTTTGCAATGAAGCTGTAATTGAAGGTTAGGAACCAAGTACAGCCCCCGAAGCAAAATAAGAAGTAAGATCAGAAGATGACTTCCTCTTGCTAGTGAACTTGCTTTAGGTTGGCTACTTCCACTACAGCCTTCATTGATTGCAACTCCCTTATTGTGCATTTCAAAACTAGAAAATCAGAAGGGATTTCCTTCCTCACTAGTCATTTGCCGCTCTAACTTTTGTTGAGTAGCCTCTTTAAGATTTTCAATCGTTCAATAGCAAACATCATTGGGGACCTGTTTACATTAAGCCATATCCCCACTTTGCTCAGTTAGGTGCATTTTCATCCTATTAATTCCCCCACCTTTGATTACTTTTTCCCAAAAGTTGCAAATTAGCAAATTTTTTTCCCATCATTAGTGTGTGCCATTGTCACATGAGTCCATGTCGAATCAGATTTTTGACAAATAGATTGAGCATTAACAGTTAACGAATCTAGAGTTGGAATGGATGGTGTTGAACTAGAGCCCATGCTTTCCTACAAATGAATTTAACTACATTAACACCAGCCCTTATTTTCTGCCTCTACTCCATTCTTATGAATTTAACTACAAATGAATTTAACTAGAATTCACGGTATTATTATATTAGGATCACCAAATTCATAAGATTGAGATTCTTATCAGGAGTCTGGCCATCAATTTGCCATGTGAAAGATGCAAATTTGTAGGAAATTTAGAAGTCAGACATAACATCCATGTTTGAAAAAGAGAGAGGAAGAAATTAGTACCTAACAATTCTGAAAGGTGAAAACCACAAATGCCACGCTGGCTGCCAGCTGGAGCTCACGTCTTGCTACAGTGCTGCTTCGAGTTCCAGAGTTCGGGAGAAAGAGAAATGGAGAGTTAGATTTCAGAAAGAGACCAAGAGAGTTGAGTGAAACATGCCCACGCTGGTCAAAATAGACGAAAGAGAAAGGAAGAGAACACTAACTGGTCGGAGTCGCTTGTCGCCGGAGTCTACTGTAAGAGGAGCAGCAAAGAGTGAGGAACATAGAGGAGAGCCGAGGACTAGAGTCAAGTAAGCAGCTGGAGCCAGGCAACGAAAGTCTAGGGTTTGGGTTGAAAAATGTTGCGACTTTTATACTAAAATCGAAAACCCGGTCGATTCGCGGTTACCCTGGGTGAGCCGAGTGAACCGGGTCTGATCGATTTTTTGCGGGTCAACAACCTGTGCAAGCCAAATCAATTTTCGGACTGGCCAGGCTCACAGTTCTTGGTCAGACCGGCTGGTTCGCTCTGGTTCTTACAACATAGCTAGAGGAGAAGCTTTGAATTTTTCTTGTGATTATGGTGTAGATTGCAGCTGCAAATCAGGCCCCCAACCCAAAGAGTATGTTTCACCCATTAAACCATCCTCGATGCAAGGTTCTCTCTTTGGGATGTTATTGTTGCCATCTCAGCAAAAACGACATCCTATCGAATCAGTGTGTCTCTCTCTCACAATGCAAGATGCACTTTAAGATGTTTTTCTAATTTTTAATTTTTTTGGTGGAACTCATTCAACTATTATATGACATATACTTATATATATTTCATATTTATTTTGTATAATAATAATAATAACAACAACAACAACAATAATAATAACAATAATAACAATAACAATAACAATAATAATAATAATAATAATAATAATAATAATAATTTGTATTTGTAATGAATATTATTACACATTATTATTACTATTATGTTAATAATTAAATTACTTGATTAGTTGGATTGAATAGATTGTAGTTATTATTTAAATATAACACAATAATTGAATGATCTAATTTATATCGGTATACAATTAATTTGTCTCAATAATCAATTATGCATAGACATAAAATGGCAAAGAGGAACATAAAAAAAAGCAAAGAAATGTGCATTACGAGTGACAATTCCAACATGGTGAAGCAACTGAAAGTAAATGAAAATCAAATGACACAACCTTCTTAAATAGGAACTTCATGAAAAGGAAGGCTATAACGGAAGAAAGATTTAGTTCGCGTTGTGGAGGCTCCAGACCTTTGCCAAATATTTTTTTTTTTTTATCAAATTCTCTTTTTGCTTGTGATACCCGAGTTCACTGTGCATGCTAGAATGTGCTTCCAACCGGGAATGAAGGTGACAACCATACCCATTGTGAAACTCCGGTGGCGTGATTTGAGTTCTGGCTTGGTCATAGTGTGACATTGAAAGTGCAAGTCGTTTGTGTCTCGTTTGTCTTCAACAATCATGTTATGCATTACGATGCTTGCTCTCATGATTTGTCATAACACTGTTGGGTCCAACAGATGTCTGAGACACCGAATAATAGCAAATCGAGCTTGAACACTCTAAAGGCTCACTCAACATCTTTTCTCGTCCCTTCTTGTAGTTGGACAAACAACTTTGTTGAAGCAGTGGTGGGCGCGGTATGCTTTTCGCTACCACTGCCCATTCTGGATATATACCACTTCTTAGACAGTAACCATGTCATATCGGTGACTATTTATCGTAAAGTTAACTTGTGGAGCTTGATCTTCAAGAAAATCATCAAATAAGAGTGATCGATCAATTACATTAATGTCATTGGCTGATCCTGGGACACCAAAAATGCATGCCATATCCATGTGCCATAAGAAGCCATCGGTTAAAGCATAATAGTTGGTCTTCCTCCATGATCTATGCGACCATATGTTCCTTGCTAGGTTTTTGGACAATTCTTCCATTCCCAATGCATACAATCAAGACTACATAACATACCAAGAAATCCACACTGATCGGCAATGTAAAGGAGCCTTTGCAAGTCTTGCTCATTTCGCTTTGCATTCCAAGACACCGTTAGCAAACTGTTTAGTGCATTCCAAAATTGTTGATTCTCCCATTCTCAAATATTCATCAAGAGCATCAGTTGGCACTCCATGTGCTAACATAAGAATAACAACTATGAATTTTTGCAGAGAAGATGCACCAAGATTGCCAACTGCATTGGTCCTTAATTTAGAAGAACTCATAATGACTTTTAAAAACATTTACTAGGCGAAGGAATAAACGTCGACACATTTTAAACTTTTGACAAAATTACTCGTCAGTGTATACGGGGTTGACAGAAAAGTAGTATGCATATAACCGGTTGCGATCGTTAACATTGGCACGCCTAATAAACGTATTTGTTGATGATCTCCTGCGTGTTGATCTTATAGTGTTTTGTGAGTGTGAGAGATAATTTTGCAATATCCATTATGCTTCTCAGATTGATGAGTCTGACGTGGCTTCATCTTTAATAACATCATCAATTGCAACATCAAGATTAAAATTAGGGTCTTCACCTAAAGGATGAGACATTTTGGAATTTTTAGGGTTAAGGGTAAGAGGGTTTATGAAAACCAAGGCAATTCAGAGTGAATGTATAGTGTTGCTATGACGAAATGAAGGTGGAGATAATTGTGAGATAACTTGCAACATATTTATGCATGCCCTGGTTCAATTATTATAACCAAGGACGCACTTTGCATAGGCTTTGGTAGCCATGTCATGGCATTGTATTGTCAAAACTTTGATAGGTATTGTCACAACTATATATGTGTACATACTAATATTGACAAAAGTAATAATTAACTTCATTATGAACTTTTTATATTTTTACCTATTTATTTACAGTTAACAAAGTTATAACGGTTGATATGAAAACCTAAAACATTACTAAAAATCGTCTACAACACAAATTTAATTAGAAAACCTAGAACATTAATAACAAGAATAACATTAATAAAAGCTAGAACTTTAATAAAAAATACGACATTAATTAAGATAACTTAGACTAGACGGTTAATTAGAAATACTAGAACCTTAGTAAAAAGTACAACGTTAACTAGAAAACTTATAACATTCTTATTTTTGGTGTGAATAAAACCCAAAACATTAACGGTTTCGTATTTTCTACATGACCTCCCTTCTTTGATATATGGGCCAACCTTTGTCTCTTCATCCTTGGTAGAGAGGTCTGCTATCATGATCTACCTCTCATACTCCTTTTCTTTCAAATCCACAAGTCCTACTAGTGTATTGTTTTTTTGGCAGTGTTGCTCTCGTATATCATCCATAATATTAATAGAGGGTTTTTCTGGAATTGGTTCAGATGATCCCCAACTTTGGCTTTTCCTTTCCTTTTTGTAACTTTTTTCCCCGGTGGATGCGTGATGCTTGGTTCTTGAGTTTCGGGATTGGGATTGGACAGTGCGTAAGTTTTTCACTCTGGTTCATTACGTGTAAGTCTCCAAACATGCTCGCAACCAAATTTTGAATTTTCACTTGAAAAATATATTTCATGTGCAAGCCTCACATAATCAACCTCATTAAAACATATAATAATGTGGCGTTTAGCTCTAGAATATGCTTCTATGAACTTGGAGGTATCATGGGAGACCTTTTGCCGCCGAGCCTTGCATTGCCCACCCGATCGTAGCATATCTGGTGTGCATCGCTTGTGTTTTTTCAACTCTTGAAAATATTCGCTGATACGTGACCAAAATTGGCTCCCTTTTTGATTGTTACCAACATATGCATTGTAACTTGGATTTAACCAAGCTAAAAGGATCGTATCTTCTTGCTTTGACCATCGTGTCTATACTTTTGATTTGGTTATGACTTCAACTTCTTCTATTTGTACCTGAGAATCACTAGAAAATTGAGGAGTTTGGGTACTTGTACTTATTGGAGTGCTTGGAGATTGCTCTGAAGAATATTGTGAATCATTTGCACCAAATGGCATTAACCTCACAAAGAAGCCTTTAACTATTTAAAGAAATTGAAAATTCTTCATTTGTTGAATAATTGCAATGTTGAAGATTTGGAGGAAATTGAGAATTTTGGGAGTGATTTTCATCTTTGGTGTCAGAGGTAAATGGTCGATTTTGATAGTAATCAAAACTGGGAGTGTGTTGACAATTATCAAAATTGTTGGGATCCATTTGAAGAGTTTGTGAGATATTTAAAGAAACTTTTGCTGGTTGAGATAAATACATTTGTCCTAAAAATTTTACTTTCACCTTCCTATTTATAGAGAAACTTTGCAAAAAAATTCAAAATTAATATAGTTGTTGAAAAATTTACTGTTGAGTGAAAAAGAGTCATTGGAGGCTCAATAATGCAAAGAAAAAAAAAATTATAAAAGCTGGACTTTTCAAAAATCTGAAATAGCCGTTCTACTATATTTTTACAGTCAACTACATACAAAAGTTTGGGCATATTGCAGTTAAAGAACAGAGTATCAAAAGAAATGAGAAAAGTTGATGCAACTGGACCCCATGATGACAATGTACTTTTTGCCCGTGTAAATCACTCCCCTATGGCAGCCCAAAGTGTCATCCATGCGCATGCAAAACAAAGCTGGAGAGGAGTATATGTGGGATGCAAGTTGAGATGCTGGAGCATTCCTATCGATGGGCCCTTTTTTTTTGGCTTATTATTTGGGGTTTACCTCCGTCACATTAGTTTGTGAGCTAATTTTTTGGCTCACAATTCTTCATTTTTTTTAAAAAAGACCCACCACTTTACCTCAACAAATAAAATAATACTCATGAGCCCATTCTATAATACATAACTTTTTTTTAAAAAAAAAAGAAAAACTAATTAAAAATATTAAAAAATAAAAACAACAAGCAAAAGGTGGGAGTGAGAGACAACTCATCCCAGTGAGCCTCCATGCGAGGCCCTGGTTGCAAGGCAATCACTGGAGCACTCCCCTTGCCTCACCCCCTTTCTCTCTCCTTCGTTTCGCGAACCGTTGGAATGGCTCTTAATAGCCTATCTCCTCTCTTCTATCCTATTTTTTAGTCTCTCTCTTCTCAATCTTCGTTTATTAATTAATAAAAAGAGCATTCCCATATAGCATTGGGATTGTCTTATGCATTGAACCGCTGATTTTTGTTATTTTCTTTTAATTTTTTTTTGAGCCACAAGTGCTATAGAGCAAACCCAGTGGTGAGCAAATATTTTGGCTCACTAGTGAGGATTTACCACTACGACATTAACCTTCTCTCCAACTTTTTGCCTCACAATCTTCTCTCCTCCATTCAATGAAAGGCTCACCACTTTGGCTCATCAAACAAAATAATACCCATGGACCAATTCTATTATACACAACCTTATTTTTAAAATAAAAAAAAAGAAAAGCTAATCAAAAAAATATTAAAAAAATCCAAAAACAAGCACATGGCGCGTAGGAGCCGGATCTCATCCGCGAGCCTTCGTGTGAGGCGGTTTCTACGAGCTGACCAGTGGAGCTCTCCCCCCCACCCCCCGTATCACCCATTTCTCTCTCTTCTGTTTTAGCTCACGAGGGAGCCATTCGAGGTGCTGTTTGTGCCAAAAATCAGTATTTAAGAATTGGTACCAAAATCGGTATCTGCATTTAGAATTTTTCCACAAAAAATCCAAGGAAATCTATGTTGTATAACTTTTGTTTTTCTAAATTCCCTAACCTTTACTTATAGGATAAACTAGTCATAAACAAATCGAAGAATTGACTTCCCTCTGGAGGAAAGTTATGGCTAAATCAATGGTACAAGGAGAGGAAGAACACTGTGTCATGGTATACTACTGCCTTGAAAGCGATTTTGACTTGATCGAGGTGCAAATCAATTTTGCCGATCGCTCCCCAAGGTTAACACGGTGAGTCTCTGGACACGTGCACTCAAGGCCAGAGATTTAGAACAGGCAGTCTATCTATTGCTCAGAAAAGAAAAGAGAACAGCAAAGGAGAAGAGAAGAAGAAATGATATTTTTTTGTATTTTCTGCAGATGAAGAGGTGCTGCATTTATAGGTGCAGAAGGCATGTTTGAGTGGAGAGAAATTAGCAGCAAAACAAGGAGAGCCACATGACTGAGTATAGCTGTTGAGCTAGGAAAAAGCAGAGCCTCATGTTGTTTTGCTAAATATGGCTGATTGATTGCTAAAAATAGTTTATGCTAAAAATAGTTTCTGCTTGACCAGGAATGCCAATGGACAAAAATAAAGGCTATTTTCAGCAAAAAGATTAGTAGACCAGGTCTAAACCCAAACCCAAACCCATGACCGCTCTATGCCCAATACGACCAGGACAGGGTGGGTGGGTGGTGTGTGCACGCATGTGTGGTGGTAACTCTCTCCCCACACTAGTATAAAAGCAGGGCCAATGTTACTCAACAGGCCCAAAGAAGGAATGTAAATATAAACCACACTCTAACTCCCAAAACCACCTATGTGGGACAAGAGGGAAGGGGCTAGTGAATGCCATTATACACAATAATCTCCCACTAATGGCATACAGACTAGTGAATAGAAGGTTTTGGCAAAGAAAGAATTAGACACTTAAGTATCAATATCTTTCGATTAAATTGATACGTAGTGAAGTAAGGCAACAACCGAGTCTATTGAGTGAACGAATCTTGAACTTGATAGACCCTGGGTTAGACCCCCACTACACATATCAACCTTCATGGACACTGCATATTCCATGATAACTAACAAGCACCTTTTAGGGTCATGCGCATACCTCGAGTCTCATAAGTGCTCTAGAGAGACAACCCTTAGTCTCTCATAGAAGGCGGTTAAACCTTCCCACTTAAATAGGTAATTCCCTCAAGTCTATCTCAACATAGACCATCATAACTATGGCGATGGAATCATTAAGAGCACAATGCTGCTCAACCTTACATGTATCAAGTGGTGAATCCATCAAGTGCGTCTCAATAGCATCACCCTAGCGAGCTATGAATCCATTAAGAGCATAGGAGCTCAACCTCTCATAAGCATTACTGCATGTCATAGGGATGAGAATGTAGTGCGTATTGAGGATGATATGGCTTCATTTAGCCTTGAGTTCCATTCCCTTCGATGTATCAAGAACGACCTGCTTGGTAAATCCCTTAGTTAGGGGGATCTGCTAGATTTTTCTTGGATCTCATGTATTCTAAGGAAATGATGCCATGTTTTAACAGCTGTTTAACCGCAATATGTCTGATGTGGATATGTCTCTTCTTTCCATTCTACATGCTGTTGCATGCAACTTCAATTGCTGCTTGCTAGTCATAGTGAAGGAAAATAGCCGTAGGTTACCTCCCCCACAGTGGCATATCTGCTAGTAAACTTTTCATCCATTCAACTTCTGGACTTGCCAACTCAAGAGAGATAAATTCAGCTTCTATGGTGGATCGAGCTATGCAGGTTTGCTTGGCAGACTTCCACGAGATAGCTCATCCACTTAAGGTAAGTACATAACCACTAGTAGAACTAACTTCATTATTATCAGAGACCCAGTTTACATCTCAGACTCCTTCTAACACAACAGGAAATTTACTAAAATGCAAACACCAGTCCAGAGTACCTCCAAAGTACTTAAGCAATCAAAATAATGCATCCCAATGATCTTTAGTAGGGTTATGTGTATAATGAGTTAATCAACTAACAACATAAGCAATGTCAAGTCGAGTATAGTTTATAAGGAACATCACACTTCCTATGATTTTAGCATACTCAGTTTTGGAGACATTAGACCCTTTGTTCTTTTTAAGATGTATGCTAGGGTCATAAGGAGTTCTCACTGGAAGCACATCATAACAGTTAAATTTCTTCAACACTTTCTCAATATAACAAGACTGACACAATCATTAGTCTTTCTAATTTTAATCCCTAGGATTATATTGGCTTCACCCATGTCCTTCATTTCAGTATGAGAAGACAACAATTTTTTAGTCTCATTAACAATATGCACATTAGTGCCAAATATCAACATGTCATCTACATATAGACATATTATCACACAATATGAACCAATTACCTTAGATTACACACAGGAATCAGAGGTGTTCACAGCAAAGTTATTTTGTACTGCTGTGCTATCAAAATTTTCATATCACTATTTCGGAGCTTGCTTAAGGTCTAAAGAGATTTCCTAAACTTGTATACTTTATTCTCCTGTTTAGGTACTATACAACCCTCAGGTCGAGTCATATAAATCTCTTCCTCTAGGTCATCATTAAGAAATGATGTTTTTACTTTCATCTAATGCACTACAAGACCATGGATGGCAGTAAAGGCGACTAGAGTTCTAATGGTGGCTATCTTTGTCCTAGGAGAATATGTGTCAAAGTAGTCAACCCCCTTCTTTTGGGTAAATCCCTTTATCACCAGTCTGGTTTTATATTTGTCAATAGAACCATTAGGTCTTAACTTCTTTTTAAGATCCATTTACTACTAATAGGTTTACAACCTTTAGGTAGTTCAACTAATTCCCAAGTTTGATTTGATACTATGGAATTTACTTCACTTTTAATGACTTCTTTTCAGAAACTAACATCTATAGATCTCATAGCCTCTTAATAAGTGTTTGGATCTTCTTCAATAAAGAAGGCAGATACTAGTTTATCAGACAAGAAATTAAAATCAAAGTGTTCAATCAAAAAATTAGCAAGGAAGTTAGGACCAAAGCTGTTCTCAACTCTAGGTCTCTGCTCCTAGGTTTAGCAACTGAGATTCTAACACCAGAACTAGAAGCAGACAAAGGCACACTGTCATGCACAGCCACGGGCTCATGCACAGTAGTATCACTCTTTTTCAAAGGAAATACATGCTTAAAGAATTCTGCATTCCTGGACTCACCATCATTCGGTGACGTGAATCTATATGCAGCACCATTTTGGGTATAACCAATAAACACAGAGTTGAAGGTTTTGGGACCTATGTTTTCTCATTTGAAATCAAGTAAGAGAACTTTAGCCAAACACCTCCACACCCTTAAGAAAAACTCAAATTAGGAGCATATCCTTTCAATAGTTCATATGGGGTTTAGTCTAACTTCTTATAGGGTACTCTAATAAGAATATAACAAGCAGACAAAATAGCTTCCCCCCACATATTATCAGGAAGTCCCGAACTCAAAAGCATGACATTCATCATTTCTTTAAGTATTCTATTTTTGCGTTCAGCTATCCCATTTTGTTGTGGAGTACGGGGTGCTCTAACCTCATGTAGCATGTCATTTTTCTCACAAAAGGCCGTTAGAGAGTTAGTCTCATATTCTCCACCCCTATCGGTTATAAGTCTCTTAATCTTTCGGTCCAGTTGGTTTTCTACCTTTGCTTTATATTTTAAAAACATTTCCTCAGCCTCATTTTTGGACCTAAGAGGTAAACTTTGGTGTATCTAGAGCAGTCATCTACAAAGGTGATGTAATATCTTTTTTCTCTTATATTGGCTTTGTTTATGAAGTCAGCTAAGTCTGAATGTACTAGTTCTAGCAATGTTATTTGTGTGCTAGTAACTGACTCAAAGGACTTTTTGGCATATTTTTCTTCTATGCACACAAAGCATTTGGTGAAATTTTCAACATTCACGGTAGATATAAGTTTCATATGTTTAAGTCGTTTAATGGATGCAAAGTTAACATGGTCTGGCCTACCATGCTACAAATCAACAGACTCAATAATGTAAGTAGAAGTAGAAGCATTTCCATTCAGGGTTTCAAAAGTAAGATTACGCACAAATAAACTCCCATTTAGGTATCCCTTCCTAACAAATACCCCATTACGAGAGATAACAACCTTGTCATCTCCAACAATAGTTTTTAATCCAGCTTTGTTGAGAAGTATACAAGAAACTAAGTTTTTATGAAGGGAGGGCACATATAATACATTATTTAATGACAGCAATTTGCCATAAGTAAATTTAAGAAGCATTTTCCCTTTACCCATAACTCTAATAGTCGTAGAGTTTCCCATGTAGACGCATTCACCATTTGCAACGCCTTTAAAGTCCTACAGGAGTTCTTTGTTAGCATAGAAGTGCCTCGATGCTCTAGTAACGTAGATCCATTTAGCACTGTTTGCCACCAGGTTTGCCTCTTCGACCACTGCACAAATGACTTTTGTGTCCTCGAAGAGGTTAGCCTAGGCTACGGGCTTCTAATTTGGCCGTGACTACCCTTTGCGAAGTGGACAGTATTATGCTTTGTGCTCTGGCTTGCCGCAGACATAGAACAATCCTTTGGTTTCTAGATTTTATTGCCGAACTTGTTTTACTGCTTTTCATAGCTTAGCTTCTGGTTCTTCTTACCTTTGCCTTTATACCTACCTTTATTTGTAGGGAAAACATATTCAAGTAGGTTAGCTTTAGAAGAATTTAAAGAAAGAAAATTCATATTATCTGTTAGGCGATTAGCTTCTTCTGTTCTCATGTGGCTGATAAGTTCCTGCAAAGTAGGATCCTTCTTCTTATATTTTAGTTTGTTTCTGTAGTCACTCCAGGATGGCAGAAACTTCTCGATCAGCACATCAGCCAGTAGAATCTCGCACATTTTCATGTTGTCACTCAGAACTTTAGCACATAGGTTCTCATAAACATGAACCTGTTCTATAATTGGCTTCTTGTCAGTAATCTAAAAACGCAACCATTCACCGATGATATATTTCTTGTTTCCAACATTATCAGCTCCATACTTAACCTCCAATTTCTCCCAAATAATCTTCACAGATTTGAAGATGACAAACAAATCGAACAGAGGCTTAGTCATATGGTTTAATAGATGCCCCTGACCATTTTGTTGTCTTTCTCAAATTTCTTCATCGTTTCCACATCAATAGTTTTGGATTTGTCTTTGAAAGTTCCATCACCAGAAGCAGCTGTGCTTTTAGAAGTGTTGTTCTGTTCAGTGAGGTCAGAAAACAACACATAGTCGACCTCTAATTGTTCAAAGAATATGGGCAGTTTTTGGGACCAACACTTGTGGTTGGTTCCATCTAAGGGTTCTAATTTTGATAGGTCAGGAAGAGCTTTGTGGACAATAAATTCCATTGATTTTACAAAAATAAGAGTTCGCTTTCAAATTATAGGAAAGTTATGGCTAAATCAATGGTAGAAGGAGAGAAAGAACATTGTGTCGTAGTCTACCACTGCCTTGAAAGCAATTTTGGCATGACCGAGGTGCAAGCCAATTTTGCCAATCACTCCCCAAGGTTAACACGGTGAGTCACACGTGCACTCGAGGCCAAAGACTTGGAACATGCAGTGTATCTATTGCCCATAAATGAAGAGAGAACCGTATAGGAAGAGAAAAGAAGAAGAGATAATGTTTTCGTGTGTTTTTTGCAATTGAAGAGAGGCTGTATTTATAGGTGCAGAAGGCTTGTTTGAGTGGAGAGAAATTAGCAGCAAAACAAGGAGAGCCACATGATTGAATATACTTATTGAGATAGGAAAAAGCAGAGCCTCATGTTGTTTTGCTAAATAAAGCTGCTTGACTGCTAATAATAGTTTCTGCTAAAAATAGTTTCTGCTTGTCTAGGAACGCCCCAAAACCAAAATAGAAGATATTTTCAACAAAAAGATTAGCAGATGAGGCCCAAACCCAAACCGAAATCCATGATCGCATTGCACCGTGCCCGGACTGGGCAAGTGGACGGCATGCGCATGCGTAGTGGTAACTTTCTCCCCACACCAGTATAAAAACGAGGACCAATGATACTCAACAGGCCTAAAGAAGGAATGTAAATATAAATCACACTCCAATTCCCAAAACCACCTATGTGAGACGAGAGAAGGAGCTAGTGAATGCCATTACACACAACACCCTCTTCCCACTCTCTATTTAAATAAGTGTCCCTCGCGTACTTTTCATCTATTTTTCAACCCCTTCGCCCCCCACCTCTGTCATCTTTCCCATCACAGCCGCAATCTTGATGTCCCCTACTTCTCTATCTTGGCTTAGGATTTCCTAATAAATTTGTGACGTCCTGAAAATTCTATTACCATTTTTTTGCTAATATTTAGCTTATTTAATGCAGTGGAAATAACCTAGTGGGTGTCATTGCCGTATTTCACAATGAAATACAAGACAAAAGGTAATTAATAGAAATAAATAAAAGTATAAATCAAAGTCAAAGATCAAAATCAAGAATCAACTCAGTTAACTACTTGAAAACATAACATTTCAAACAGTGAGATGGAGCTTGATAATGTTGACCCCTAATCGTAAAACACATGCTTGAATTCATTTCAAACATTTAGGGATGAGAGGGAACATACAAATAGTTCGAAAACGATTCTCATCCAGTTCAAGATTTTCAAACTTCAAACAGTAGCCATCATCCAAAATCAAAACAAGTCAATCTCACTTTCACGGCCTTCCGTCATGCAACTTTATGGGTTATCTGAACCCATCTTGGCATACGTCCATCTACAATGACACGTATCTGAAAATCGCATGCTATAAACCGACAAGATTAACTTGTCTCTATATCAGGGTAAACCTATCTTGATCTCAGAAGGCACCCTCCCATGAACTCTTTACAGCCTTTCACTTTAGGATTTAGCACCTTGTGAGTAAATATACTTGGCTTCCCAAAAGCCTAACCCATCTCAATCAATCTTTTATTAACTTAGCAAAACCACTTAAAATATGAATTGCCTAATTAAAATATTCAATCATAGTACAATATTTCAGATTTAGAAAACCATAAAATCACTAATTACTATTCACGATTTACACATAAGGTCCCCTTGGCATATAATGTCACATAACAATTCATAAACATCCAAAATCATTTCATAAAAGTAACCAAGGGGAGTTAGGGTATAGATATTATCTCGAAATAGCGTAAGATACCTAGCGTGAGCTCGAACTAGAATATTGGGCCTAAATAATAAAATTAAAGTGTCACAATATGGACTAACTCAAGTGAATTCGTGCACTCAAAACTATTCTTTTTCAACCCAAAAGTCAATTGTACTACTAGGACCACTTGAGTAAAACCAACACCCCTAGATATTGATTTTATGAACTCACAACATAAAAGCAACCAAAAGGAGTTAGGGTATAGACATCACCTCGAAATAGCGTAAGATACTTAGCATGAGCTTGAACTAGAATATTGGGCCAAAATAACAAAATTAAAGTGTCACAACATGGACTAACTCAAGTGAATTTTGAAGACTCAGATAATTCTAGAGGGGGGGTGAATAGCATGATTGCAAAAATTTAAATTTAAGAATCGAAAACAAATACAGAAATTAAATCGAGACAATGCACAAGGATATTTTGACGAGGTTGGGCCTCAATCAGGCTTAGGTCCCCGCCTAGAGTTATCCAACTTTAGGATTCAACTCTCTACTTCTTTTATTAAGATGAACTATCACAATCTTTCAGAGCTACCCCACTCTAGAGATCCCAAGTATTTAAATCAACCTCTTGATTTAAGTATGAGGGAGTTGTGACCTCACACCAACTCCTAAGTTCACTATTTAATAAAGAATCCTCAATTCACTCACAACTGTTGATCACAAATATAATACTCAGTACAATAGTTCAAAGTACGTGCTCAAAATGCTAATTTTCGTTCACTGCCTCTATATATTTCTTCCTTGGTTTGGGCTGCTATTTATAAGCTTTAGCACTCGTCCACCAAATATAGAAGTTCTGCACAGAGTATGTTGAAATGCCATTTCAGGCCCTTGAGTTTCGGTCGACAGCATCTGTTTTGATTTTCTTGCCATCTTTGCCATGATTTGAGTAGATATTAAGCTACACAATATCTTTTCCAAAGTATTGCAGAAATTTGCTCAAGTATCAAAAGATAATGTTGCTAAATCTTGTCTCAAATCATAGCATTTAATATTTTTATGGCAATTATCATTTGGTGAGGATAAAATCATGGCAAAATCTTTTCCTTAAAATGTGAATTTCAAAATTTAAAGACAGCTTAGGCATTTTCCTTGATTAATCAAATCAGCCACAATCCCGTTGATTCTTTTCCTTGTGCATACCTACGCTTATCTTGGTGAAAGATAGATTGTTTATTCTTGC
>JACYFF010010365.1:100997271-101020519 GCA_017589665.1 Selenicereus undatus | reverse complement strand
CTTAAGGGGAGGTTCTTCATGGCTTTTGCCACCATCATAATCCTCAACTTCATTGGGACCTCTTACATATTTGGCCTCTATTCTAACGACATAAAATCAATCCTTAGTTATGATCAGACTACCCTTAACCTCATCAGTTTCTTCAAAGACCTTGGGGCCTACATTAGCGTCCATGCCGGCCTTATCATGGAGTTGGCCCCACCTTGGGTGGTCCTCTCCCTTGGGGCCTTCCTCAACTTTGTGGGCTACTTCATGATCTGGCTCTCTGTGACCCATCGGATCCCTAGACCCCCAGTGTGGCAGATGTGTATGTTCATCTGCATTGGGGCTAACTCCCTCGGATTCGCCAACACTGGGGCCCTTGTCACTTGTGTCAAGAACTTCCCTGAGAATCGGGGGGTTGTGATTGGGATCTTGAAGGGGTATATAGGGCTTGGAGGGGCTGTCATGACCCAACTATACCATGCCCTCTATGGCAATGACACCAATGCTGTTGGAGTCATCTTGCAGATCTCTTGGCTTCCTGCCCTTGCTTCCTTGCTTTTTGCCTATAGCGTTCGTGTGCTTAAGGTATTCAATAGGGATGTAAAGAGAGAGAAGAAATTCTTCTATGACATCCTCTATATGTCCTTATCTCTCGCAGGGTTCATCATGGTGATGATCTTAGTGGAAAAAAAGGTTGAGTTCTCTACAGGTGGGTATGGAGGGAGCTTTGCTGTTATCATGATCCTCCTTGTCCTCCCAATCTTCCTAGTCTTCAGAGAAGAGTTTTCCATAAGGAAATCCAAACCTAATAATACCAACTCTACTCTTAACGTTCTCACAGAGCTCAAGATCATGCCTCAGGAGGACATTGCACGTCCTAATTCAAATGGGTATAATGAAAAACATGTATCCTGTTTTCAAGATGTTTTCCGCCCACCAGCCATGGGGGAGGACCACAGCATCTTGCAAGCCACATTTACCATTGACATGCAAATCTTGTTCCTTGCCTCGATTTGTGGCTTAGGGGGGCACCTTACCACCATAGATAACTTGGGCCAAATCGGGACCTCTCTTGGGTACACTAAGAAAAGCATAAGCACCTTTGTCTCCTTGATTTCCATATGGCAATACCTAGGCCGTGTGATGGGAGGGGTCATCTCGGACTACTTGTTAGCCAACTACAAATTGCCTAGGCCCACCTCCCTCACCATCGTCCTCTTCTTGTCATGTGTAGGCCACCTTCTCATTGCCTTCAACATCCCCTATGGCCTCTACGTGTCATCCGTCATCATAGGATTTTGCTTCGGTGCAGAGTGGACTTACTTGTATGCAATTATCTCTGACCTCTTTGGGCTTAAGTACTATGCCACTTTATATAACTATGGCTCACTAGCTGCCCCACTTGGTTCCTACATCTTCAACGTGAGGGTGGCAGGGCATTTGTACGATAGGGAGGGGACTAGGCAACTCGCAGCCTTAGGGCTTCAGAGGAAGCCAGGACAAGAGCTCAACTGCAATGGAGTGAAGTGCTATCAATTGGCCTACATCATAATCTCTGTAGCTACATTCCTTAGCGCACTGGTGTCATTGGTTTTGGTGGCTAGAACAAGAAAGTTTTACAAAGGGAACATTTACAAGAAATTTCAACAAGCTACATGCGAAATGCAATGGAATGAGAAAGAGCTATCTGAGAGAAAGGAAGAAGAGAGGAATTAAGAGAGGTTTCTTTGAATAGTGATAGTTTAACTTCTTAACTATATCAAGAGTGATATACTACATGTTTTTTGATATTTGAAAACCTTTGATTGTGCAAAGCTCCGTGGCAATATATCTTTAGTTGAAAAACAAAAAAAAATGGGCAGCCGGTGCACAAGCATCCCGTATTCACGCAAGGTTCGGGCAAGGGCTACACCCCTAGGGGTGAATTGTAGGCAGCCTAACTTGACTTTGTCAGTGGCTGATTCTACGATATCTTTAATTGAAGTTATTGTGTATTTGTATTTATTTATTTTTTTCGCAACTCAGTTCCTTTTGTCTTGATAATTTTGACTATATCCACAAGCTAGTAGGAAATACACCCTACAATATCGACTTTGGGATGTTTGGTAACAACAACTGTTTGGAAAAAAATAGTTGTTTGGGAGGATTTTAACTGTTTTGACCAAGTTAAACAATTAAAGAGGTTGGTCAAGAGCTGTTTACAATAGCTACTTGGCGCCAAAAAACTGTTTTTGAAAAAGGTATTCTTATTAGCCTTTTAAGAAAAGCTTTTTGTGGAAATAACATAATTGTCTATAAGCTTGAAAAAACTACACACATTTCATTAAAAACTAATTCATAAATAAGGGCATAAATGAAAATTTATCAGTATATTTTTTTGAAACAACTAGTTTTTATCAAATACTTTTTCTAAAGATAGTTAATTCAAATAGCTAATATAAACAGCTAATAGCTAACAATTGTTTGCCAAACAGAACCTTTATCGTGGCCTCATAGAGTACTTGGTTTTTAAAAAGATACCAATATTCGATTTTCCATAAAGTCTATAATAGAATGACGGTATCGCTTCACTGTTCAAATATAAATAAGAAATACGTCATGAATGGACAAGAGATGTAACTCTTGTACATAACGTGTATCACTCTGCAACAAAGACAAAATGATATACAAAAGCTGTCGTGCATATGTTATAGATCAAATCTTACGTGAATGTCACTCAGCAAATACAGAGAAGGGCATTTAAAAAGAGATGATTTTCTTCTCCCCCACCTGGCTAAAGTCAACATGTCGTAAAATGATTAAACTAATCATAATCAATCCCATGAGACGATTTCCCAATGGAATATGTCAGATTTTTAATAGCTAATCAGATTAGATCAGTAGATGCTCATAGTTTTATAGTAGCATGGTATGATATTATTACTTTTTGTTTTTGCTTCCACATGATATTATAACTTTCATCTCTGTCAACTGTGCTTGTTTGGCAATATGTATATCATACTTGTTAACTTACTTAATAATTATAAAGATTTTGATGAAACACAAAATTAGAAATTAAGGTGTTGCATTCAAAAGATATAACACATGAAAAAAGAAGCAATATATAGTTGTAGAATCATAATAAAAATATGGAAGATTATATGCATATCATAATTATTTTCTTGAATATTATCGAAGATTGTGTGCATATTTAATTTATGTGATTGAAAAGATTGTATGCAAATATGATTAAAGGCAAGATATTATTATGCTAGGCAAATGTGGAAAATATTACTTAAAAGGATTTTATTTGATTAAATTTCCTTAAGTCTAGCCATGACAAAATGATATTGCCCTTATTTGAATATTCTAGCAATATAATTAATATTCTTGCAATATCAAATTTGTATTCTAAATTTGATCTCATAAAGATTATATTGCATGATTTTTTATTGCCCTTATTTGAATATTCTAACAATATTATTTATATTCTTGCAATATCAAATTTGTACTTTGAATGTGATCTCATAAAGATTATATTGCATGATTTTATTTTGTTGCCAAGCTTCAAAAAGATTTACATGTTTAAAAGGCAAGAGAAGAGATTGTGAGCAAATAATTTCTTATCGGAGAAGATTACAATATCAAATCAAATTATATGGAGATAGCTTCCTTCTTGGACAAATCGGCATATGGCTACTCAATGTTATAAATAGGGGCTGAAGGAAGAAGAGAAGGATGCGAGAAATCAGACAAGCAAGTTGCAATCCTACTACACTGAGCTATACATTTGCCAATCTCTTTGAATATCAAATTGTAATCAAAAGTCTTGAGAGATCTTGAGGAATTCTTATTAAGGAGTGGACGACGGAGTTGGTGTGAGGTCACAACTCCTCCCAAGCTTAAATCAGTGGTTGGTTTAGGTAGTTGGGATCTTTAGAGTGTGGTGCTCTGAAAGAAAGTGTGAAGGTTCATCTTAATAAGAAAAGTAGAGTGTTGAATCCTAGAGTTGGATAACTCTAGGCGGGGATTAAGCCTGATTGAGGCCCAACCTCGTTAAAATATCCTTGTGCATTGTCTCCATTCAAATTCTGCATTTTTATTTCAGCTTTAAATTTATTTTTGCAATCACCCTATTCACCCCCCTCTAGGGCGATCTGAGTCTTCAATACTCATCGAAACATGTGCTCCTGAGAGCACATAAGAAATTGCCGAGGTTTGATGGCTAATCTACAATTGCGGGCAAGCAGTTGCCAAATCTCTTCTTTGCTGGATCAAATGGCATTTTGTTCAATATCAATTATTCAATTAGTATAAATGATAAAAGTTTTTATAAATTGGCATTAGAAACTTCGTTTTATTTTACTCTATACATCATAGCCTTTGCCTTTCTTTACAATGCTAAAAACAGGGAAAAGAAGTTTTAAACTTTACAGAGATTACTCAAAAAGGATTATCCCATGATTCAGAATAAGAGTCAGGGCCTGTTTGGTTGGAAGAAAATGAATGAAACTTGATACCTTTAGGTATCAAATTCTCATACCCATTGTTTGGTTGAGTCTCCAAGTGTATGGGACTTGAAGTCACTTGATACCCAAGGGTTTCAAATTCCCCCCATTCTAGTGGGACTTGATTCCCCCCATTTTGGGAGGGTTTCAAGTCCCATTCCCCATTTTAATTAAAAATAATATTTATTTATTTATTTATTTATTTGTAAAGTGTCATGTGAGATTTAATTTTTCTTGCACCAAAAAGTTTACTATATAACTTTTTTTTGTAAATTATTATACTTTAGAATTTTTTTATTTTTGAATATTTGTACTTTTGTAATTTTGTAATTTTGTAATTTTTATCTAATTTTCATTTTGTATTTTATTTTTTTATTTTTTTATTTTTTGTACTTAATTTTTTATTTTTATTTTTTATTTTTTTAATTTTTTAAAATTTTAATTTCTTAGTTTTTTAATTTTTAATTTTTTGTATTTTGTATTTTTTAATGTTTATTTTATTTTTTTATTTTTACATTTAATTTCTAAATTATTTATTTATTTGTTTTTTTTTCTTTTTATCTTTTGTATTTTATTTTTTATTTTTTATTTTTTGTGTTTAATTTTTTATTTTTTATTTTTGTTTTTAATTTTTAATTTTGAAATTTTTTGTATTTAATTTTTTAAATTTTTTATTTTTATTCCAAAAAACCTACAGAAAATTCAAAGAAATAAAAAATAAAAAATAAAAAAAAATAAAAAGTAAATAAATAATTAAAAATAATAAATAAATAAACAAATAAATAGTAAAAACAAATAAAAATAAATAAACAAATAAATAACAAAAAATTAGAAAATCTAAAGTAAATAAAAATAAATAAATAAATAATAAATAATAAATAATAAATAATGAAAACTACATAAAAAATAAAAATAAATAAAAAATAAATAAAATATAAAAAATTAAATTAAACAAAAAATAAATACAAAAATAAAAAATAAAAAATAAAAAGTAAAAAATAAAAAATTTAGCCACGAAAAGAACAGAGCCTAATAATAGGTTTTTTAGATTAAAAATATTAATATTAATATAAAAAGGTAAAAAATAAAAAATTTGATTTCATTCCTTTATTAAACCAAACACATGATTTCAAAGAATCAAATTCCATTCCATTCCTTCTAGATTTCAAATCCCATTCCATTCCATTCCACTCCAAGTGAACCAAACAGGCCCTCAACTCTCCTGAGAAATTATTGGGACCTAATTAAGGACCCAATTAATTATTTCATGGTGATCATAATTAAATTAAGCAACAGAAGAATTTCCAGCTGGAATAGTTTAGTGAGCACGCACCCATTATTTTATTGGACATTAAAAAAAATTCCATTAATGCCAGATATTTTTTCTTGAGTCTACACAGGAAAGTAGTCTGAGTTCTTTACCCTTTTAGCTTCTGTACCTTTTCTATCTCTCACCCAGTGCTCTCATAATTAGGAAAAATACATACAGTCCACTATGAAGCTACAATAGTGAAATTTCTTAAAGTCAATAAAAATTATTGGGAATCATCTTCATGAGCCCGTAGAATGCTCAAATTTGCCACAGAATTCGCCATCTAATGCTCGACCTGATACTGTTCTTAGCTCGTGAATGCTTGTGGGCACAAATCTATCTAATTTGAGGGAAGATCCAATGGAACAGTAGCTAATTAAAGGTTCAATGACTAATGGCAAGAAGGGCACTGAGAATTCTTCAAATGCGGAGCTGATGAAGCACATCTGTATATGAATTCTATTAGATCTCGACCTATGTGGATCCAGTTTCCAGAACTTGACATCAAATATTTTTGGTGTGAGTAGCTTAAGTAAACTTGGAAGTGTTTTAGGGCTTCCCATCAAAACTGACAAGCTAACCCTGGAGACATCAACGTTAGATTATGCTAGACTGCTAGTTGCAAAGCAATCAGGTGTCATCTTCCCTAAATGCATTGATCCTATTTATGATAAGGAAATGGTGAAATAGAAAGTTTAAGCACGAATTGAAGTCTACAAAATGTGATTTTGACCATTTGTTTGGACATAACATGAATGACTGTAGGAAGAAGAATGGCACCAAGAAGGAATGCAGAGTTTTCCAAAGGAAACCAACCCAAAATGATTTTCTTATGACCAATACTTTTCAATCAGCAATGAGACAGTGAGGGAACGTCTTATGACCAATGCTTTTCAATAAGCAATGAGACAGTGAGGGAACCTCCTGGTAATGGAAAACATTATGAATTGAAACATTAGGGGGATGAACATCCCTAGTAAAAATTAGGATGTTAAATCCTAGCTTAATAAGAATAAAGTTGGGACAGTTGGTTTTTTGGAAACTAAAGTAAAAATAGGGAAGCATTGTTTCACTGCTTCAAATACTATTTGGGGATTGGAGATGTCATACAAACATTCAGATCAACCGGCACATTATGAGGTATATATATATATAGTTTATTTCAAATTTCTTGTTCCATTGCCAGATATATCAATTATCTACCTATAAACAGTTTCATATGAGTTTTGTCTATTGGCAAAATAAAGACAGTTTAAGGTAACCTTCGTGTGATTCTGTAATTCAGTTTGCTCAATCTATCAAGTCATTGTGTGTGTCATTAAGGATATAATGAGATGTCAAGAAGTTAGCTATCATGAAATCACTAAATTTAAGAACTGCATAGTAGTGGGTATTTTGCATCTACCACCCCTCGGGTTTTCGGTGTTAATTTTTTCGACCCAACTATTTTTTTGTTGAGTTTTAACTACCTTGAGGTTTTATACTCCTGATTTTTAACTACCTTTTCAACGCTTAACCTTCTTATAATGGTTTTACTGGTACTGACTATCACAATCTACTACTTATATCTTAGATATTATACTTTCTGTGGTTATAGGCCTACCATGCTTATCAAGATAATTAAAATTTAGTTAGAGAGTTTCGATCATTGACTGAACTTAATCGGCGTTGAACCCTGACGTTCTTCTAACTTCTAATTTATAGAGATTGCTAATCTCAACCACACCTTCTTTAGATCAGGCACATCAATAATCTGTTTCGTTTCTACCTCAGACTGTAGTCATTAGTCAAATTTTATATTTTTAAAGGATAATGAAACTTCAATCCAGAAACTATAATATTTAAGACATAAGGTTCGATTACATAACATTCCCTACTGGAAAATTTTCTTTTATTGAAAGCTTGAAAGTGAAAATGTTATAAAGCAAAGCTTGAAGAGGGATTTAAGTTATGATTATTAGCGATGCTTGTTCATAGAGAAATAGAGAATCTCGGCTTCTCTTGTGCTCAGGAATGCTCAAATGATCATGTCCCCTTTCAGCACTCGACCTCTCCTTTTATAGGGGGTTGGGGGTACATAGGATGCCCTAAAGGCTACAGTTACACAATGATTTTTTACATGATTACAGTACACACTTTATTTTATACACCAGACACTTGTCAAAATAGTACAATAATAGGATAGCCATTTTTCATAACTTTTACTGATGACGAGACTGGTCATCATTATTGAGATTTTACATGTCTTCATCTTCAATTATATCTTCCAAAATATCATTATCTGGATAATCATCAAAATCTTCATCAAGTTGCTTAAGATGTTCTGAATCCCATTTTTCAAATAGTTCAAGTAGACATTTCTTTCCTTTTGCTAATAAGAATTTTCTAACTCCAACGTCAAAGAGATAATTAAAAATATCTTCTAGCACTACTCCTTCTACTTTCATATACTCTTTAAACTCATTGTCATAGGCGCAGGTAGTATTTTCACAATGTATTAACATTTTTTCCTGTTTAATTAATGCCCGACTTTGATGATAAATGTTAAAAAATTCAATGGCTCTTGCTAAAGCAGGATCAGTAACTAGATGCACTTGTAGTTTAGAAACCCATTCTTGTCGTTGATCATTGGGATTGTCGTAATTAACAATCTGAATAAGATAATGGGCTGGTTTGACTTTTCCGTTTTCATATTCGATTAATGCGCTATACACTTTCAAATTTAGGCATCTGTGAGGACTTTTGTTGGACCATCAAAAGATGTAAGAATCTAATGGATTTTTATGAATATGCATTGCTGAAATTTTGTCAGTTTTGATAAAAATGGGAACTTTGGATTTGGAATTTTTATAAAGTAAAGTACTATCTCGTATTCCCAAACTTTAAAAACAGGGTCATTTAGAGATAATGAGTTTGTTGGGAAACTAGCACCACCAACTCCAGATCTATCGGAAAAATAGATAGTTGTTCCCCAAGACTCCCAAATATCATATGAATAATAATGATAAAAGTCGATGTAGGCGGCATATCATTCATTGAATCATTTTTCTCGAACATTTTTTTGGATATCATAAGGACACTGTAAGTAATTAACTTGTAACTCTAAAAAGAAAAATCTTTGGGCTATTAGGTAGGCAGCAAATAGTAGACCAAAACGTGATCTGCTTTTCATATGGAATTTCAGGTTATCGATAAGGACTTTACTAGAAAGCATATTCCGTTCTAGTAGAAATGACATTTCATTAAGGATTTTCTTCTTTTCTAGTAGGAGGTCAGTTTTGATGATCACCATTGGCGAGTTCTCGAGTTAGACTGTATGCCAGAGAGTTCTTCGATCCCTGTATATGTTCAATAGAAAAGAAAAACTGGTTAAGCCATAATTGTCAACGCATGAGTCGCTCTTGTGCTTGCATATTTGATGAACTCTTTTTCACAAAACCAAGTATCCCTTTGCAATCAGTTCGAATAAGAAAAGGTTTTCGGGCCAAAAAGATTAGGAACTTTTCAATTCCTCTTATGACTGCAAGGATTTCTTTTTTTATTGTGGGATGGTTGCATTATGCCTTATTAAAACTTCCACCGCAATATTTGCAAAGTTTTTTTCCTTTTTTGATTTTGAGTAGCGTACTTTATTGTTCATTGTTGGCATCTGTCTCAAGAACTAAATCATCTTTTTCATTAGGTAAATTAAGAACAAGAAGATTTTTATACATCTTTTTGAAGTTCCGAACAATCTTTGTATCATTAGTGGTCCATGTTCAATTTAGTTCTTTCTTGAGTCTCTACTGCAATGACTTTCTTAATTTGGCTAAGTCTTTAATGAAATATAAAGTATAGGTAAGACATCTAAGAAACCTTTTTAGTTGCTTCCTATCTTCAATTTTTTCAGAAAAATTTTCTATTTTTTTAGAATATATTTTTGTAGGATGATTTGTCCAACTTTTATCTCTATTCCTAAGAACACAATTTGTTGTTCAGCATAAATGCATTTGTTTTTGCCAAGTATGATATCATGATCAATGCATCTCTGGGTGATAACTAAGACATCATCTTTGTGCTGTTCTATAGTTTTGGAAAAGACAAGAATATCATTAATATAAACTAAACAACAATGATTAAGATCTTTGAAGATATTATCCATTATTCTTTGAAATATTTGATGTGTGTTTTTACCAAATGACATTACTATCCATTGATAATGTCCTTGTGGTGCACTAAATGCAGTTAAAAGAATACTTTCCTCATCATTTTAATCTGTCAATAATCACTTTTGCAATTCATTTTTGAGAATCAAGAGGCTCCTTGAATTCTATTGAAAATGACATTTTTGTTAGGAATATAATAATCATCAAAGACAGTATTATCATTAAACTTTTTGTAATTGATTACCATTCTAGTTTTTTCTCTTTTTTCTGCGTGATTTCTTACCATGAAAGCAGACTGGTGTGAGGACTCTTGCTGTTCCTGATTAATCTTTTATTCAAAAGTTCTTTAATTTGTTTATCAAATTCTTGAATATCCTGGTGTGTATACACTATTTGTTTGACTCAGATAATAATATTGAGATTTAATAGAGTGATTTTAGCAAATATTTTATTTTTATCCCAAAATTTTAGTGGATTATTATAGTAGAGTTATTTGCATAATTTCTCTTGTTGTTCAACAATCTGCTCTTTAATAGATAATTCGAGTAATGAGATTGTTAGTGCTACTTCACGTTGTGTTAGCATTACTTTCTCACCACGCTGGTTGCGTGTAAACTCAATTTTGTGATAAGTGTAAGTCTTATTTAATTTTTCAATAGGAACTAAGTGACCATTAGTTGTGAATATTGTCTAGTTTATGATCTGAGTGCGTGGAGAATATAACATTTGAAAATTATTTCCAATAATCATATCATGAGTGAGTTGACCAGTAGCCCATAGAATTGGTATAATGCATTGTACTCCTCCTAATTCTATGGATAACCTTTCTATGACTTCATTGTGGCTCATAATACTATTATCAGCTATCCTTGTAAATGATTTTTAGCTCTTTTCCACTTAAACTTAGGAAAAAATGTTCTCTTTCCAAAGCATACCAAACGACCACTATCTATGTAAGCACACAGTTCATATTTATTATATCATTCTAAAAATATCTTTATTGGGATATAGATGCTATTAGGATTCGTATTGGTAGCTTCATAACATATTTTCATAGTCATGTTTTTTACTAACTCATCCCTATAGATTGGTTTACTAACAGTTCTAATTTTGTACCCAATTACCTTTCTATCTAGACTCATGATTCGATCTACAGTAGGTTTTGCAACTTCAAAGCTCATTCTACCCATTTCACTGGTCATGCTAATTGTATAATCTTCTTTAAGCTCTTATTTAGCTGATGAAGATTATTCTCCCCAATTTGACCTTGTACTCATATTTCTTAATAACTGGGGTTTAATGGTGATTTTGCGCTCCTCATCAATTTTTATTATATTTTTCTTATTTATATTTATAGGGTTGGCAAAGCTAGATATTCATGATTGATCGATTTTTATCTCTTGAGGATTTGATTTAATCATCTGGATCTTTTGCATAGAGGTAGGACTTTCAAATTTTTTTGCCTCTATCATTGTCACCTTAGTCTTAGGGTCTATTGTATTATCTAATTTGTAGATAATTTTTCAAAATATCTTTAAAGGATATCCTCCTCTTTTCTTATCCATTCAACCGTTTTTATCTAAAGGGATAAGAAGTTTTTGACAAATTCATCTTTTAGACTCACATATTATCCTAATCGACAATTAAATCCTACTGACATCTAGGGAAGTAACCGTTTATTTAAAAAATTGTTATCTAAGCAAATCCACCAAGAAGAATGAGTGAAAAATGTCCCAATTCATGGAGTTTCTAAGAATTATGAAATTGCCAATGAACAAGTTGAGCAAAGTAGATATGTTGATATTCACCAGTAGTAAGAAATTCAAAGGAGCAAATTGGAGGAAGACCCTATTCGGCAAAATTAATTAGCTGAATAGGTAGCAGATAGTGCTTCAGGTAAAGCATAATTGTTTAGGTAGCTCATAGCATTTCAAGTTTAAGTATTAGTGGATAGCTGTTTAGATGAACGGTTGAAATAAATTTGTTCTGTGAATTTAGCTGTTGGGTTAGCTAGTTAATGTAAATTGATGTAAATGGATATATATAATTTCAAAATATAAATTTCTAAAGGATATTTTTTGTCAAAAAAAATATAAAACACTACTTCTGAATTAGACTTGATGAAATTGGACTGTAACTAAATTTATGACAACAGTTAGACTTGATAAAATTGGACTTGATGAAATTTGAGCTAAATTTGGGTCAACAATTAGACTTGACAAAATTGGACTGTAACCTAAATTTGAGCTAAATGATCTAAATTTATGATTTGAAATTTGAAATGAATGGACTTGAAATTCATATATAATGACCGTAAGTTAGTTAAATCCAATTTGATTTTTTCCTTTAGGCTCCATTTGAACCTCGAAAAATTTGGTGGAAAGAAAAAAATTTGAGAAAGTTACTTTTTTTCTTATATTTGGTTTAGAGAAAATCACAAAGGAAAAAATATGGAGGAAAGTTAGGTTGAAAAATTGTTAGAACCAAGTGATAAAGTTTTTCTCATAAAACTGTGAGGAAAGTTTGAGGAAAATTTTCAACCTCCTCAAACCTCACATTACTTAGATGACATCAATCATGATTCAAGTACATCAACATTCAAATTTCTTATCCAAATTCTTCTATTTTTTCCTCAATACAAACAAGAGAAAAAAACTCATTTTCTCCATACTTTTTTTTCCTTCACATTTTTTTCCTTTAACTTTTCTTTCCACTAAATTTTCTAAGGACCAAACGGAGCCATAATGTTTCATTTGTTGGCAAAATAAGTTTATTAGAGTGAATGTCAACATCCAAAAATTAAATTATAACTAAAAATGACTAGACTCAAATAAAAAATGACCCGCCCAAAATCTTATTAATTTAAATACAAACTGATATAAAATTAACATGATCAAACTCCAATTGAGCCATCTATTTGTCACATCAATAGACATAAATAAATTATCAAAGTGAAGTGCCATGTCAAGTGAGGAGATAAGAAATTTCGAAATGCCAAGTGTTGAATTTAGGAGTACTTACACACAAGAGGGGGGGTGAATTGTGATGTTCGATTTTCTCGTATTTACTGACAAACACCTTCCTGATTGCAAACGTTGTTCTTGAATTACAAACAACCTCCCAACTTGTTTGCAACAGATGTTTTCAATTTGCACAAAGGCAAAAATCAACAAGATAAATGCGGAAATTAAGCACACACAATTTTTACGTGGAAAACACCTCTAGTCCAACTGAGGTGTGAAAAATCACGACCTACATCGTATAGGATTTAACCACTTTCACTATCGGGCTTCAAACGTTACAAATGCAACACACCTTGTTACAACTTGCAACCACGTAACCTTCTTCCCTAAGACAGGTTACACCACGTCCAAATCTTACCAGATTGAACACGTCCAAAGTCCACACGACTAAGGACCACTCACTCACTTTTCTGATTCAAGATCAGGGTTACAAAACACCTTACTGGGTGCTTCTGTCTTAAGCAGATGTAAGGTACAATGAAGTCCATGTATACCAATATCTTGAAAGTTCAACTTTAACACAATTTGTCTCGGTTTTTCTTTTCTCAAGAGTAGCTCGAAAACAACTTTTTCTCACTAGAAAAACCACTTTTTAATTCTCCCTTTTTGCATTTGTTGTGTAAGTTTCTCGTTTTTTTCTCTGTGTATCAATGGGAGTAAAATGCTATATTTTTATACAAAAATTCTAACGGTCAAAAACAAGGAGAAGAGAAGAAATCAGCTAAGTTTGGCAAAGATAAATTTTTTGCTTAGCTCAAGGAATTCTAACGGCTAAAAGATAATGTTTCCCAATATTGTAGGAATTTGATTTTGGAAGATTATCTTTGCCCAAAAATATCCGTGAGAAAATCTTTAGTATGAGTTTTTGAATTAATCACTTTTCAAAGGATAAGAGAGATATTTTCGATTTTGGTAAATATTTTCCAAAATCAGTTTTGCAAATTTTCAGCTTGAATTTTCATATCAAGAAGATTTTCTACAGCTTAAATTGCTGTCTTGGAATTTTATCAAAATATATTAGAGCTTTTGGCCAACCAAAATAAGTTTTCTAAAGAAACCGGGTTTGGCCGTTGCAGTTCAGAAACACCCTCGTTACCCTGTTTTCAGGATTGTTTGAACTTTGTGTTCTGAAGCAAATAGCGTAACCGATTTAAGAGTGGTTAGTTAGAGACTTTTCAAGATTGGCATATTAATAAGAGTCTAGAATAAGACCTAAATTACCAAAAACATCTTGTTGTATATCTAGTCATCTTGTTCAAGATGAATACGCTGCCTCAACCACCTAGGCCAACCTGTTTGTCAGGTTGTTCTTGTATCGGTTGAGTTCAGAAACTGATCTTCACATTCAATCAACTCATCGAGGTGGTGTTCTTGACTTGAGCGTGAGCCATCAAGGTATGAGACCTGTTCTCAAGACTTGTTCTCAACATTCAGCAAACAAGTTAAGGCACATATTGAAAACAACAGTGTATGCCTGTTTGGAGAACTTTGTTTGGAGCAACATTACTTTAGGTTTGTTATCATCAAAACTGAATAACGAATTCAACAATTTCCCCCTTTTTGATGATGACAAACCAAGTGTCCATATTGGCAAAAAGGAGAAAAAGAATGCATGCTGATAGGGATCCACGAAAGTACTGTAGAGGTCAACCTACCCGATCGAGTCAAGATTAAGTTCATTCGTCATGCTTTGTCAATTTTGTCAATAGGTCAATACGTTATACTATTCTTCCACCTTTTGGCATCATGAAAAAGCAAGAACAACATAGTAATGATAAGGAACAACATAGTATAAAGCGTATAAAGCATAAGGAACAGCAAGCAAGAGAGACTGCAAGTAGATATTTCATTAATAAGCAAAGCAGTACAATTACAAAATAACAAAACAAAAAAAAAACAGCCTAGACAATCAGGGAGCAGGGGGTGGTTTCGTTTGCAGAGGAGTAATGCTAGGGGCAAGGGTGGAGAGAAGAGCAAGCAAGTCTTCATGGCGTTTGGCAGAGAGGGCTTGTTCCTCAGCAAAAGCAGCCTTGACAGCTGAGAGCTCATCCTTGAGGCGAGCATTGTCCTCAAGAACAGCCTCAACCTTGATGGAAGGTTGCTCAGAAACAGGTGGTCGAGGTGGTCGACGACCCTATTTGGAGACTGACCCTTCGCCAATCTCATAGCCACACCCTAGCAGGGTGTCAACCCCAATTTCATCAATGGTTTGGGCTGCTACTCTCCGTGTGAGCACTATTCCAAAGTGCTCAAACACCCTTGTCAGCAGAAACCCATAGCCAAGATCATGGGCCCGGGTGGTGTTTGCAATTCGCCTTATGTGGCGAATCATGAGCGTAGGGAGGTTTATTGGTTCCTCCCGATTTAGGAGGTCCACCAGGCATTGATCGAGGGCATCTGCTGAGTTGCGCCCTTAACCTCGGGGAATTATGTTCTTGATGGTGAACATAAACAGGAGTTGGTGTAGGGAGGTCATTTCACCCTTTTTAACCGAGAGGGGTGTTCTCAGGCCCTGTTTCTAACTGAGGCGTTTTGACACCTCTAGGAGCCTGGCTGGTTCCAGGGCTGTTTTGTCTTCCCTCACATACACAGCAAAGCCTTGTGAGGGCACTCCCAGAATTTTCCCAAGTGTGGGCGCATCAACCTTGATGCCTTACCCACTCACTAAACTTGTCACCACCCCTTCGGTGACCTCGCAGTTGGCATAAAATTCAGCCAACTCAGGCACAGAACACCCCAACTGGGTGTTCGCAGACAAGTCGAGCCATCCTTGGGCTCGCAACTTGGTCAGGAACACCCCCAGACATTGTTCGTCGAAGAACCGTTCATTGATTACCTTCCCCCTGACGACATTGCGCTTAAGCAATTGCGCATGCATGTCAGACATAGGAGAGGGAGTAGATAGTTTTGGGCGTTTGGGAGGAGGAACAGAGCTGGTAGTGGTTGATGGGGGGTTGTTCTGGGCTTTCTTGGGACAGTTGATTTTGCAGGAAAGGGCTTTACGGTAGGTTTAGAGGATTTTTGAGGGGCTTGTTCTTCAAGGATATCGAAGAACACCGGTCGTCCCTGTTTAAAAGAGGTGTTCTCAGAATCAGAGCTTGAGAACCCTTCGGTAGAGGACGAGGAAATCTCCTGGATAAATGGAGCAGAGGGTTTGGAGGTACAGGGAGAGGATTGAAAAGCTAATCTCGCCGATTTGCGAGAGGGTGGAGAGGATTTTGGAGACAGGGGAGCTTGAGGGGGCTGGGACCTTGGTTGTGGCCTTGTTCTGCTACGCTTGGCCACGATTTTTATTCTTTTCCGTTTTTCTCCTGTTTGAATAGCCGGAGTCTCCTTCTGAAGACACACCAATTCCCTCCCAACAGTGAAGGGAATACTGTCAATCCCTAACCCGACTGAATTTAGAGACAAGCTCTTCAAGAAATTGAAAGGCTTGTATAGGAGTGGGCGAGGAGGGGCAGGGATTGAAGAAGCAAGAACCAGGTCGGTTGAGGGAGAGGGGGTGTTGGAGGCCATTGTCGCTAGGAGAGAGATTAGGGTTAAGCTTGTTCGCAGGTTTTGCTTTTGAGAGGGAGTCAGGTGAAGTGACAGCTGAGAACAGGGTAATTAAAGAGAGCCGCCAAGGTTTTAAAGAGTTTTAAAGAGGCGCGAGGATTGTAACTGGTGAAAAATAATAAAACCGTGTACCTTGGGAAGGAAGAAAATTTAATGAAAACACATTCCCATATGCACCGAATAACCAAGAGACATACCTGTTTTTTGTCATTCGATCAAGATGCCTGCCTGTTCTTTGTCATTTGATCTTGATTAGAGATGGCAGGGTTGCTCCAGTGATCCTTAATACATCCCCTCATGCTGCACTTTTTGTATAGATTAAAGCAAATGCACACAATTCGAGTGTATGCACTCATAATACATAAATCACAGCAGTTACCAATAAGATTTGCACACAAGGAAGAGAACAGGGTGTAGAGGTTGTTTTTACCACACACAATTCATGTCTTGGAAACAAGTATCTCAAGGTGTTCTTACCAACCCTAGTTCGAATCTATTTCTCTCAAATTGATCTCTAGCTAGTGCCTTAGTGAATATATCATCAATTTGATTTTCCGTTGTGCAAAAATTCATAGAGATTAAACCCTTGTCAACATTATCTCTCAAGAAATGATGTCGAATGTCAATATGCTTTGTTATTTTATGTTGACATGGATTTTTGGCAATATTAATTGCACTTGTGTTATCACAAAAAATAGGAATGCATCCAGTGTCAACACAAAAGTCTTTAAGCTGTTGCCTTATCCACAACAGTTGAGCACAACATGAAGCTGTTGCGACATATTCACCTTCTGCTGTGGACATGGCAACTGAATGTTGCTTCTTGGTAGCCCAAGATACCAAACAAGGTCCAAGAAATTGAGTCATACCTGAGGTACTCTTTCTATCAACTAGGAATCCAGCATAGTCAGCGTCAGCATATCCAACAAGATTAAAATTGCAACCTTTAGGATACCATAAAGCCAAATTGGGTGTATGTTTCAAATATCGTAGTATTCGTTTGACAGCCTTAAGATGAGTTTTTTTAGGATTAGACTGAAAACGGACACATAGACCAACACTGAAAACAATATCAGGTCTACTAGCGGTGAGATATAAGAGTGACCCTATCATGCCTCTATAGAGTTTCTCCTCAACTGAGGGACTCCCATCATCCATTTCCAACTTGGTTGAAGGAGAGATGGGAGTATCTATAGGTTTGGCCGACTCCATCCCAAACTGCTTTAGTAGTTCCTTGATATACTTTTGTTGATGGATCATGGTGCCGTTTGAAATTTGCTTGATTTGTAAGCCTAAGAAAAAATTAAGCTCATCCATCATGCTCATCTCAAACTCACTCCTCATCATATTTGAAAATTCATTGCATAAATTATGATGAGTTCCACCAAATATAATGTCATCGACATATACTTGAACAACCAACAAGTGTTCCCCCTTTGATTTTAGAAACAAGGTGTTATCTACCTTGCCTCTTCTAAACTCATTTTTAAGTAAGAAGCTTGACAAACGTTCATACTAAGCTCTAGGAGCTTGTTTTAGACCATAAAGAGTCTTGTCAAGTTGAAAAACGTAATTAGGAAATTCATTGTTTTCGAAACTAGGGGGTTTGTTTGACATACACTTCTTCTTTAAGGTATCCGTTTAGGAATGCACTTTTCACGTCCATTTGATATAGCTTGATTTCCATATGAGCTGCAAAGGCTATTAGGATTCGAATAGCCTCAATTCTAGCAACTGGTGCAAAGGTTTCTTCATAATCGATCCCTTCTTCTTGGTTATACCCTTGAACAACCAGCCGTGCCTTGTTCCTAGTGATTGTTCCTGACTCATCTAGTTTGTTTCGGAACACCCACTTGGTTCCAATGATTGTTCTCTCTGCAGGTTTAGGTACAAGGTGCCATACTTTGTTCCTTTCAAATTGATGGAGCTCTTCTTGCATTGCCGTGACCCAATTTGAATCTGCAAGAGCTTCATTCACATTCTTTGGCTCATTGTTAGAGAGAAAAGCATAGAAAGCACAGAAATTCTTAAGCTTAGACCTAGTTTGCACTCCACTGTTAATATCAGACAGAATTTGATCAAGGGGGTGCGAACTATGATGCTTCCAAGGTCGTGGAGTAAATGGATCCACAGACACATGCTCTCCTCTAGCCTGAATATTTGGAGAATCAGGCTCACGAACACCTCCTGAGCCTGTTTCTGCACCTGTTAGTAAGCCTGCTCCTGAAGAACATGGTCCCGAACAGGGTTCAACGGTGTTTCCCCCTGTTTGGTGTTCACCTTGCTTGCCGTTTTGAGGAACAACTTCTGGACCTGTTGTCTCCATGGTGTTCTTACCTTGTCTCTCATGGGGCAACACTTCTTTTCGGATAAGACTTAATTTAAACTCTTCTTCCTGTGCATCATTCTTATTCAAAGTGTTAGATTCATCAAAAAGCACATGCACATTTTCCTCAACGCATAAGGTTCTTTTGTTAAAGACTTTGTATGCCTTGCTGTGAGAAGAATAAGCGAGAAATATTGCCTCATCACTCCTGAGATCAAACTTTCCTAAAGCATCTTTCCCATTATTATGCACAAAACACTTACAACCGAATGTTCTTAAATACATAATGTTGGGTTTTCTTCCTTTGAAGAGTTTGTAGGGAGTTTTGTTTAAAATAGGTCTAATCATACATCTATTCATAATATAACAAGATGTGTTCAAAGCTTCTGCCCAAAAGTTCCTAGGAAGACCACTAGCAATAAGTATTGTCCTAGTCATGTCTTTTAGGGTGCGATTTTTACGCTCAACCACCCCATTCTGTTGGGGTGTTCTTGGGGCCGAGAAGTTGTGATCAACTCCATGCATATTACAAAAATTTGTAAAACTTGCATTTTCAAATTCAGTACCATGATCAGACCTCAAGCTAACCAATGAGTGTCCTACTCTCTTTTCAACCTTTTTGAGAAGGGTAATAAAATTCTCAAAAGTTTCATCCTTGGAGGCCAAGAACAGGGTCCAAGTAAATCGAGAGTAATCATCCACTATGACAAGCACATACCTCTTCCCACCTCTACTTGATATCCTCATAGGACCACATAGATCAATGTGTAATAATTCAAGAGGTCGGGTAGTGCTAACACACCTTTTTGATTTAAAAGACAATCTAACTTGTTTTCCTGCACAAGCTTCACATACCTTGTCATCATTAAACTTGATGGAAGGTAGTCCAACAACCAAGTCTTTAGAAACAAGTTTGTTTAAAAGAGTAAGGCTCGCATGACCTAGTCTCTTGTGCCAAAGCATTATATCATCATTCACAGCACTCAAACAAGTCAGGTTGTTTTGGAGAAGTGTGGACATACAAACTTTGTAAACATTTTTGTGACATTTCCCTTTTAACACAACATCTGCTGTGTTGACATTTGCAACCAAGCAATGTGTTCGTGAGAACACCACTAGATTGTTCTTGTCACACAGTTGGGACACACTTAGTAAGTTATGCTTTAAACCATCAACTAAGTGCACATTATCAATTGAATGGGAGAAAGTTTTACCAATGCTACCTATACCGACAATTGTCCCAGACTTGCCGTTTCCAAAAGCCACGCTCCCACCGGTTGAAGCTGTAAGTGAGAGAAAGTTTGATTTTTCTCCGGTCATATGCCGCGAACACCCACTATCAACATACCACAGCTGCCTGTTTTTAAGGTTATCTTCTGAGCTATTTTCCAGGGTGTTTCTTACCCTGTTTGCTGGGTTGGTTGTGGGGTTGTTCTCTCTCACTTCAGCCTGCAAAACAAATCAAGGGTTAGTTTTGGGAATCCAGATCCACTTGGGTCCCATTCTTTTAGACAAATAAAGCTCATCTTTCCTAATCCAGATTTGTTTTACATGTCTTTCATTCTTTTCAATGGCATACCTTCTTGAAGGACATGAATATTTGTAGTGACCAGTTTTACCACAATGACAGCAAACAATGTTTTCAGGTAATCCCACATATTTTATATGGATTGGGTAAACTGTTCGTTTAGGCTTATATCCAAGTCCCTTTTTGTTTCGATTGTGGTGAGTGTTTAACCAATCAAGAGCTTGTGAGGATTTGTTCCACAACCTGTTTGTGGCAAGGTCGTATTCTATGCGTTTTGCTTTAGTCGACAAGTTCTTGTTTTCAGCAAACAAAACTTCGACCTTTTCTTTAAGCTCAAGGGTTTCCTTTTCAGCCTTGGCTTGATTGGTGGTATATTTTTCTCCGTTCAAGATCAAGGTCTCCCTAAGGTCTTTTATGGTTTGATGTGAAGCTAGAATTTCCATTTCAGCCTCAAGTTTTTCATTCTTAAGGATCTCATTTTCTAGTTCTAGGTCTCGGACATCTCGTTTCAATTCAGCACAAGTATCCATCAAGGTATACAAAAGTTCTTTGAGAGTTGCTTTATTGAGACCACATACCTTGTTCTTGAGATCAATCAAGCTGTTTGTGGATTCATCATCTGAGTCTGAGTCACTTTGTGCCATGAGGGCTACAACATCTCCTTCACGTTCAGAATCACCTTCATCCTCAGAGGAGTCTCCCCAGGCAGCAAGCATAGCCTTCGAGAATCTTTTGCCTGAGGTGTTCACAGGTTGTTTTCGAACCTGTTTTCTGGGTTGTTCGAACTCCTGCTCTTCTTGAAGCGGAGGACAGTTTTTCACAAAGTGATCTGGTTTGCCACATTTAAAACACCCTGTGAACTGTTCTCGGGGGATGTTTCTGAATTTACTGAAGTCCTTTCTTTTGTTGTTTTCTTTGACCTTTTTGAAGAATTTCTTGAACTTTCGCGTCATTAAAGCCATCTCTTCATCCTCAAGGTCAGAGTCAACATCCTCTTGTGCTTTCAAGGCAAGCCCACGATCCTTCTTCTGCTCCTCCTTTTGTTGCGAGTTCTTTATGAGTTCATAGGTTTGAAGATTGCCGATCAACTCATCGAGGGTGATCTTGTTCATGTCTTTAGCTTCTTGGATGGCTGTCACCTTCGCTTCCCAAGATCGAGGCAAAATCCTTAGAATCTTCCTCACCAGTTCTTCTGTGGTAAAGGATTTTCCCAGGGATTTTAGCTCGTTTGTTATGTGGGTGAAGCGTGTGTACATATCCATCACGTTCTCACGATCACCCATATCAAACAACTCATATTGCCTCATGAGTAGCTCGATACGTGATTGTTTGACTTGACTGGTTCCTTCATGAGCTACTTGGAGGGCATTCCATATCTCCTAGGCTGACCCACACTCCGAGATACGTATATATTCATCTGGACCTAGGCCAAAATATAGTAGCTTTTTGGCATTGGCATTTTTTTCCATTTTCTTATAATCTTCAGCATCAAACTCTTTAGGTTCCTTGGAAACCGTCTTACCATCTTCAAGCACCTTGGTGGGAACAAGGGGCCACTTGTTGAATTTAGGAGTACTTACACACAAAAGGGGGGGGGGGGAAGTGAATTGTGGTGTTCGATTTTCGCGTATTTACTGACAAATACCTTCCTTATTGCAAACGTTGTTCTTGAATTACAAACAACCTCCCAACTTGTTTGCAACAGATATTTTCAATTTGCACAAAGGCGAAAATCAACAAGATAAATGCGGAAATTAAGCATACACAATTTTTACGTGGAAAACACCTCTAGCCCAACTGAGGTGTGAAAAACCACGACCTACCTCGTGTAGGATTTAACCACTTTCACTATCGGGCTTCAAACGTTACAAATGCAACACACCTTGTTACAACTTGCAACCACGTAACCTTCTTCCCTAAGACAGGTTACACCACGTCCAGATCTCACCAGATTGAACACGTCCAAAGTCCACACGACTGAGGACCACTCACTCACTTTTCTGATTCAAGATCAGGGTTACAAAACACCTTACTGGGTGCTTTTGTCTTAAGCAGATGTAAGGTACAATGAAGTCCATGTATACCAATATCTTGAAAGCTCAACTTTAACACAACTTGTCTCGATTTTTCTTTTCTCAAGAATAGCTCAAAAACAACTTTTTCTCACTAGAAAAACCACTTTTTAATTCTCCCTTTTTGCGTTTGTTGTGTAAGTTTCTCGTTTTTTTCTCTGTGTATCAATGGGAGTAAAATGCTATATTTTTATACAAAAATTCCAACAGTCAAAAACCAAGGAGAAGAGAAGAAATCAGCTAAGTTTGGCAAAGAGAAATTTTTTGCTTAGCTCAAGGAATTCTAACGGCTAAAAGATAATGTTTCCCAATATTGTAGGAATTTGATTTTGGAAGATTATCTTTGCCCAAAAATATCCGTGAGAAAATTTTTAGTATGAGTTTTTGAATTAATCACTTTCCAAAGGATAAGAGAGATATTTTCGGTTTTGGTAAATATTTTCCAAAATCAGTTTTGCAAATTTTCAGCTTGAATTTTCATATCAAGAAGATTTTCTACAGCTTAAATTGCTGTCTTGGAATTTTATCAAAATATATTAGAGCTTTTGGCCAACCAAAATAAGTTTTCCAAAGAAACCGGGTTTGGCCGTTGCAGTTCAGAAACACCCTCGTTACCCTGTTTTCAGGGTTGTTTGAACTTGGTTTTCTGAAGCAAATAGCGGAACCGATTCAAGAGTGGTTAGTTAGAGACTTTTCAAGATTGACATATTAACAAGTGTCTAGAATAAGACCTAAATTACCAAAGACATCTTGTTGTAGATCTAGTCATCTTGTTCAAGATGAATACGCTGCCCCAACCACCTAGGCCAACCTGT
>JACYFF010010365.1:100973556-100992271 GCA_017589665.1 Selenicereus undatus | reverse complement strand
CCATTAAATTCAGGACTAGTAATCATAGCTTGCAAATCTAGCTTATGGTCATAAAGGCTTTTCAAAGTAATAAAAGTGGTGGCAAACCTTGTTTCCCTAAGACGCAATATTTTCGTCTACCTAGTCCTCCTCCTCAACCGACCCAAAGTCCATTTGTAGTTATAAACAAACACAATCACCTTAGATGCACGTTGAGCTCAACTCACAATATGAGGTACTTTACCAATATCTTGCAGAATTAAATTTAAACAAGCACAAAGAGACCAACAAATATTTTCATATTTCTCATTCAATAATGTCCCAGCAGCTTTGTAGTTGCTACCATTATCAGTGACAAAATGCACAACATTTTCAACACCAACCACACCAACAATTTCCACAAACAAATTACAAAGTGTTTGTGCATCAGCAACAAAATCAAAAGTATTAGCAGATTTAATGAAACGAATCCCTTTATGACAATAAAGAAGAAAGTTGATCAAGCTTTTATGCCTACCATTTGTCCATCCATCACCCATAATAGTGCATCCAGTTTCTTTCCAAACATTTCTATAAGAGTCAATAAGCAACTTAACTTTATTTTTCACTTCTCCTAAAAGTGTGACTCTTAAATCATTATAACTAGGTACTCTTATACCCAAAACTAATGGAGGCAATAGTATCTATCATTTGTTGATAGTAAATAGAATTGGAACAATTAAAAGGAATGCAACAATCATAAAAGAATCGAGCTACACACAAATCAACTTGCCTTCACTTTTCTGGACTTTGCAATGAAGCTGTAATTGAAGGTTAGGAACCAAGTACAGCCCCCGAAGCAAAATAAGAAGTAAGACCAGAAGATGACTTCCTCTTGCTAGTGAACTTGCTTTAGGTTGGCTACTTCCACTACAGCCTTCATTGATTGCAACTCCCTTATTGTGCATTTCAAAACTAGAAAATCGGAAGGGATTTCCTTCCTCACTAGTCATTTGCCGCTCTAACTTTTGTTGAGTAGCCTCTTTAAGATTTTCAATCGTTCAATAGCAAACATCATTGGGGACCTGTTTACATTAAGCCATATCCCCACTTTGCTCAGTTAGGTGCATTTTCATCCTATTAATTCCCCCACCTTTGATTACTTTTTCACAAAAGTTGCAAATTAGCAATTTTTTTTCCCATCACTAGTGTGTGCCATTGTCACATGAGTCCATGTCGGATCAGATTTTTGACAAATAGATTGAGCATTAACAGTTAACGAATCTAGAGTTGGAATGGATGGTGTTGAACTAGAGCCCATGCTTTCCTACAAATGAATTTAACTACATTAACACCAGCCCTTATTTTCTGCCTCCTCTCCATTCTTATGAATTTAACTACAAATGAATTTAACTAGAATTCACGATATTATTATATTAGGGTCACCAAATTCATAAGATTGAGATTCTTATTCTAGCCATCAATTTGCCATGTGAAAGATGCAAATTTGTAGGAAATTTGGAAGTCAGATATAACATCCATGTTTGAAAAAGAGAGAGGAAGAAATTAGTACCTAACAATTCTGAAAGGTGAAAACCACAAATGCCACGCCGGCTGCCAGCTGGAGCTCACGTCTTGCTATAGTGCCGCTTCGAGTTCCAGAGGTCGGGAGAAAGAGAAATGGAGAGTTGGAATTCAGAAAGAGACCAAGAGAGTTGAGTAAAACATGCCCACACCGGTCAAAATAGACGACGAAAGAGAAGGGAAAAGAACACTAACTGGCCGGAGTCGCTTGTCGCCGGAGTCTATTGTAAGAGGAGCAGCAAGGAGTGAGGAACAGAGAGGAGAGTCGAGGACTAGAGTCAAGTAAGCAGCTAGAGCCAGGCAGCAAAAGTCTAGGGTTTGGGTTGAAAAATGTTGCGACTTTTATACTAAAATCGAAAACCCGGTCGATTCGCGGTTACCCTGGGTGAGCCGAGTGAACCGGGTCAATCAGGTCTGATCGATTTTTTGCGGGTCAACAACCTGTGCAAGCCAAATCAATTTTCGGACTGGCCAAGCTCACAGTTCTTGGTCGGACCGGCTGGTTCGCTTTGGTTCTTACAACATAGCTACAGGAGAAGCTTTGAATTTTTCTTGTGATTATGGTGTAGATTGCAGTTGCAAATCAGGCCCCCAACCCAAAGAGTATGTTTCACCCATTAAACCATCCTCGATGCAAGGCTCTCTCTTTGGGATGTTATTGTTGCCATCTCAGCAAAAACAACATCATATCCAATCAAACAGTGTCTCACTCTCACAATGCAAGATGCACTTTAAGATGTTTTTCCAATTTTTAATTTTTTTGGAGGAACTCATTCAACTATTATATGACATATACTTATATATATTTCATATTTATTTTGTATAATAATAATAACAACAACAACAATAATAATAATAAAAATAATAACAATAACAATAATAATAATAATAATAATAATAATAATATGTATTTGTAATAACTATTATTACACATTATTATTACTATTATGTTAATAATTAAATTACTTGAGTAGTTGGATTGAATAGATTGTAATTATTATTTAAATATAAAACAATAATTGAATGATCTAATTTATATTGGTATACAATTAATTTGTCTCAATAATCAATTATGCATAGACATAAAATGGCTATTTAAAGAGGAACATAAAAAAAGCAAAGAAATGTGCATTACGAGTGACAATTCCAACATGGTGAAGCAACTGAAAGTAAATGAAAATCAAATGACACAACCTTCTTAAATAGGAACTTCATGAAAAGGAAGGCTATAACGGAAGAAAGATTTAGTTCGCGTTGTGGAGGCTCCAGACCTTCGCCAAATATTATTTTTTTTTTATCAAATTCTCTTTTTGCTTGTGATGCCCTAGTTCACTGTGCATGCTAGAATGTGATTCCAACCGGGAATGAAGGTGACAACCATACCCATTGTGAAACTCCGGTGGTGTGATTTGAGTTCCGGCTTGGTCATAGTGTGACATTGAAAGTGCAACTCGTTTGTGTCTCGTTCGTCTTCAACAATCATGTTATGCATTACGATGCTTGCTCTCATGATTTGTCCTAACACTACTGGGTCCAACAGATGTCTGAGACACCGAATAATAGCAAATCGAGCTTGAGCACTCTAAAGGCTCACTCAACATCTTTTCTCGTCCCTTCTTGTAGTTGGACAAATAACTTTGTTGAAGCAGTGGTGGGCGCGGTATGCTTTTCGCTACCACTGCCCATTCTGGATATATACCACTTCTTAGACAGTAACCATGTCATATCGGTGACTATTTATCGTAAAGTTAACTTGTGGAGCTTGATCTTCAAGAAAATCATCAAATAAGAGTGATCGATCAATTACGTTAATGTCATTGGCTGATCCTGGGACACCAAAAATGCATGCCATATCCATGTGCCGTAAGATGCCATCGGTTAAAGCATAATAGTTGGTCTTCCTCCATGATCTATGCGACCATATGTTCCTTGCTAGGTTTTTGGACAATTCTTCCATTCTCAATGCATACAATCAAGACTACATAACATACCAAGAAATCCACACTGATCGGCAATGTAAAGGAGCCTTTGCAAGTCTTGCTCATTTCGCTTTGCATTCCAAGACACCGTTAGCAAACTGTTTAGTGCATTCCAAAATTGTTGATTCTCCCATTCTCAAATATTCATCAAGAGCATCAGTTGGCACTCCATCTGCTAACATAAGAATAACAACTATGAATTTTTGCAGAGAAGATGCACCAAGATTGCCAACTGCATTGGTCCTTAATTTAGAAGAACTCATAATGACTTTTAAAAACATTTACTATGCGAAGGAATAAACGTCGACACATTTTAAACTTTTGACAAAATTACTCGTCAGTGTATACGGGGTTGACAGAAAAGTAGTATGCATATAACCGGTTGCGATCGTAACATTGTCACGCCTAATAAACGTATTTGTTGATGATCTCCTGCGTGTTGATCTTATAGTGTTTTGTGAGTGTGAGATAATTTTGCAATATCCATTATGCTTCTCAGATTGATGAGTCTGACGTGGCTTCATCTTCAATAGCATCATCAATTGCAACATCAAGATTAAAATTAGGTCTTCACCTAAAGGATGAGACATTTTGGAATTTTTAGGGTTAAGGGTAAGAGGGTTTATGAAAATCAAGGCAATTCAGAGTGAATGTATAGTGTTGCTATGACGAAATGAAGGTGGAGATAATTGTGAGATAACTTGCAACATATTTATGCATGCCCTGGTTCAATTATTATAACCAAGGACGCACTTTGCATAGGCTTTGGTAGCCATGTCATGGCATTGTATTGTCAAAACTTTGATAGGTATTGTCACAACTATATATGTGTACCTACTAATATTGACAAAAGTAATAATTAACTTCATTATGAACTTTTTATATTTTTACCTATTTATTTACAGTTAACAAAGTTATAACGGTTGATATGAAAACCTAAAACATTACTAAAAATCGTCTACAACACAAATTTAATTAGAAAACCTAGAGCATTAATAACAAGAACAACATTAATAAAAGCTAGAACTTTAATAAAAAATACGACATTAATTAAGATAACTTAGACTAGACGGTTAATTAGAAATACTAGAACCTTAATAAAAAGTACAACATTAACTAGAGCATTAACTAGAAAACTTATAGCATTCTTATTTTTGGTGTGAATAAAACCCAAAACATTTACGGTTTCGTATTTTCTACATGACCTCCCTTCTTTGATATATGGGCCAACCTTTGTCTCTTCATCCTTGGTAGAGAGGTTTGCTATCATGATCTACCTCTCATACTCCTTTTCTTTCAAATCCACAAGTCCCACTAGTGTATTGTTTTTTTGGCAGTGTTGCTCTCTATATCATCCATAATATTAATAGAGGGTTTTTCTGGAATTGATTCAGATGATCCCCAACTTTGGCTTTTCCTTTCCTTTTTGTAACTTTTTTCCCCGGTGGATGCGTGATGCTTGGTTCTTGAGTTTCGGGATTGGGATTGGACAGTGCGTAAGTTTTTCACTCTGGTTCATTACGTATAAGTCTCCAAACATGCTCGCAACCAAATTTTGAATTTTCACTTGAAAAATATATTTCATGTGCAAGCCTCACATAATCAACCTCATTAAAACATATAATAATGCAGCGTTTAACTCTAGAATATGCTTCTATGAACTTGGAGGTATCATGGGAGACCTTTTGCCGCTGAGCCTTGCATTGCCCTCCCGATCGTAGCATATCTGGTGTGCATCGCTTGTGTTTTTTCAACTCTTGAAAATATTCACTGATATGTGACCAAAATTGGCTCCCCTTTTGGTTGTTACCAACATATGCGTTGTAACTTGGATTTAACCAAGCTAAAAGGATCGTATCTTCTTGCTTCGACCATCGTGTCTATACTTTTGATTTGGTTATGACTTCAACTTCTTCTGTTTGTACCTGAGATTCACTAGAAAATTGAGGAGTTTGGGTACTTGTACTTATTGGAGTGCTTGGAGATTGCTCTGAAGAATATTGTGAATCATTTGCACCAAATGGCATTAACCTCACAAAGAAGCCTTTAACTATTTAAAGAAATTGAAAATTCTTCATTTGTTGAATAATTGCAATGCTGAAGATTTGGAGGAAATTGAGAATTTTGGGAGTGATTTTCATCTTTGGTGTCAGAGGTAAATGGTCGATTTTGATAGTAATCGAAATTGGGAGTGTGTTGACAATTATCAAAATTGTTGGGATCCATTTGAAGAGTTTGTGAGATATTTAAAGAAACTTTTGATGGTTGAGATAAATACATTTGTCCTAAAAATTTTACTTTCACCTTCCTATTTATAGAGAAACTTTGCAAAAAAATTCAAAATTAATATAGTTGTTGAAAAATTTACCGTTGAGTGAAAAAGAGTCATTGGAGGCTCAATAATGCAAAGAAAACAAAATTATAAAAGCTGGACTTTTCAAAAATCTGAAATAGCCGTTCTACTATATTTTTACAGTCAACTACATACAAAAGTTGGGGCATATTGCAGTTAAAGAACAGAGTATCAAAAGAAATGAGAAAAGTTGATGCAACTGGACCCCATGATGACAATGTACTTTTTGCCCGCGTAAATCACTCCCCTATGGCAGCCCAAAGTGTCATCCATGCGCATGCAAAACAAAGCTGGAGAGGAGTATATGTGGGATGCAAGTTGAGATGCTGGAGCATTCCTATCGGTGAGCCCTTTTTTTTTGTTCATTATTTGGGGTTTACCTCTAACACATTAGCTTGTGAGCTAATTTTTTGGCTCACAATCCTCCATTTTTCTAATAAAAGACTCACCACTTTGCCTCAACAAATAAAATAATACTCATGGGCCCATTCTATAATACATAACTTTATTTTTAAAAAAAAGAAAAAAAAAACTAATTAAAAAGATTAAAAAATAAAAAAAACAAGCAAAAGGTGGGAGTGAGAGATGACTCATCCTATTGAGCCTCCATGTGAGGCCCTGGTTGCGAGGCAATCACTGGAGCACTCCCCTTGCCTCACCTCCTTTCTCTCTCCTTCATTTCTCTCGCGAGCCAACCGTTGGAATGGCTCTTAATGGCCTCTCTCCTCTCTTCTATCCTATTTTTTAGCCTCTCTCTTCTCAAGCTTCATTTATTAATTAATAAAAAGAGCATTCCCATCTAGCATTGGGATTGTCTTATGCATTGAACCATTGATTTTTGTTATTTTCTTTTAAAATTTTTTTTTGAGCCACAAGTGCTATAGAGCAAACCCAGTGGTAAGCAAATATTTTGGCTCACTAGTGAGGACCTACCACTTCCACATCAACCTTCTCTCCAACTTTTTACCTCACAATCTTCTCTCCACTCAATGAAAGGCTCACCACTTTGGCTCATCAAATAAAATAATACCCATGGACCAATTCTGTTACACACAACCTTATTTTGAAAATAAAAAACAGAAAAACTAATCAAAAAAATATTAAAAAAAATCCAAAAACAAGCACATGGCACATGGGAGTCGACTCTCATCCACGAGCCTCCACGTGAGGCGGTTTCTGCGAGCTGACCAGTGGAGCTCTCCCCCCCGTATCACCCATTTCTCTCTCCTCCGTTTTAGCTTGCGAGGGATCCATTCGAGGTGCTCTTTGTGCCAAAAATCAGTATTTAAGAATTGGTACCAAAATCGGTATCTGCATTTAGAATTTTGCCACATAAAATCCAAGGAAATCTATGTTGTATAACTTTTGTTTTTTTAAATTCCCTAACCTTTACTTATAGGATAAATTAGTCATAAACAAATCTAAGAATTAACTTCCCTTTGGAGGAAAGTTATGGCTAAATCAATGGTAGAAGGAGAGGAAGAACACTGTGTCATGGTATACTACTGCCTTGAAAGCGATTTCGGCCTGATCGAGGTGCAAATCAATTTTGTCGATCGCTCCCCAAGGTTAACACAGTGAGTCTCTGGACACGTGCACTTGAGGCTAGAGATTTGGAACAGGCAGTGTATCTATTGCTCAGAAAAGAAGAGAGAACAGCAAAGGAGAAGAGAAGAAAAGATGATACTTTTGTGTATTTTCTGCAGATGAAGAGGTGCTGCATTTATAGGTGCAGAAGGCATGTTTGAGTGGAGAGAAATTAGCAGCAAAACAAGGAGAGCCACATGACTGAGTATAGCTGTTGAGCTAGGAAAAAGCAGAGCCTCATGTTGTTTTGCTAAATATGGCTGATTGATTGTTGAAAATAGTTTATGCTAAAAATAGTTTCTGCTTGACCAGGAACGCCAATGAACAAAAATAAAGGCTATTTTCAGCAAAAAGATTAGTAGACTAGGTCTTAACCCAAACCCAAACCCATTATCGCTCTATTCCCAGTCCGACCAGGACAGGGCAGGTGGGCGGTGTGTACACGCATGTGTGGTGGTAACTCTCTCCCCACACTAGTATAAAAGCAGGGCCAATGTTACTCAACAGGCCCAAAGAAGGAATGTAAATATAAACCACACTCCAACTTCGAAAACCACCTTTGTGGGACAAGAGGGAAGGGGCTAGTAAATATCATTATACACAATAATCCCCCACTAATGGCATACAGACTAGCGAATAGAAGGTTTTGGCAAAGAAAGGATTAAACACTTAAGTATCAATATCTTTCGATTGAATTGATACGTAGTGAAGGAAGGCAACAACCGAGTCTATTGAGTGAACGAATCTTGAACTTTATAGACCCTGAGTTAGACCCCCACTACACATATCAACCTTCATGGACACTGCATATTCCGTGATAACTAACTAGCACCATTTAGGGTCATGCGCATACCTTGAGTCTCATAAGTGCTCTAGAGAGGCAACCCTTAGTCTCTCATAGAAGGCGGTTAAACCTTCCCACTTAAATAGGTAATTTCCTCAAGTCTATCTCAACATAGACCATCATAACTATGGCGATGGAATCATTAAGAGCACAATGCTGCTCAACCTTACATGTATCAAGTGGTGAATCCATCAAGTGTGTCTCAATAGCATCAGCCTAGCGAGCTATGTATCCATTAAGAGCATAGGAGCTCAACCTATCATAAGCATTACCGCATGTCATAGAGATGAGAATGTAGTGCGTATTGAGGATGATATGGCTTCGTTTGGCCTTGTGTTCCATTCCCTTCGATGTATCAAGAACGACCTGCTTGGTCAATCCCTTAGTTAGTGGATCTGCTAGATTTTTCTCGGATCTCACGTATTCTAAGGAAATGATGTCATGTTTTAACAGCTGTTTAACTGCAATAGATGTGGATATGTCTCTTCTTTCCATTCTACATGCTGTTGCGTGCAACTTCAATTGCTGCTTGCTAGTCATAGTGAAGGAAAATAGCCGTAGGTTACCTCCCCCACAGTGGCATATTTGCTAGTAAACTTTTTAGCCATTCAGCTTCTTGACTTGCCAACTCAAGAGCGATAAATTCAGCTTCCATAGTGGATCGAGCTATGCAGGTCTGCTTGGCAGACTTCCACGAGATAGCTCATCCACTTAAGGTAAGTACATAACCACTAGTAGAACTAACTTCATTATTATCAGAGACCCAGTTTACATCACAAACTCCTTCTAACACAATAGGAAATTTACTAAAATGCAAATACCAGTCCAGAGTACCTCCAAAGTACTTAAGCAATCGAAATAATGCATCCCAATGATCTTTAGTAGGGTTAAGTGTATAATGAGTTAATCAACTAACAACATAAGCAATGTCAAGTCGAGTATAGTTTATAAGGAACATCACACTTCCTGTGATTTTAGCATACTCAGTTTTGGAGACATTAGACCCTTTGTTCTTTTTAAGATGTATGCTAGGGTCATAAGGAGTTCTCACTGGAAGCACATCATAACAGTTAAATTTCTTCAACACTTTCTCAATATAACGAGAGTGACACAATCATTAGTCTTTCTAATTTTAATCCCTAGGATTATATTAGCTTCACCCATGTCCTTCATTTCAATATGAGAAGACAACAATTTTTTAGTCTCATTAACAATATGCACATTAGTGCCAAATATCAACATGTCATCTACATATAGACATATTATCACACAATATAAACCAATTACCTTAGATTACACACAGGAATCAGAGGTGTTCACAGCAAAGTTATTTTGTACTGCTGTGCTATCAAAATTTTCATATCACTGTTTCGGAGCTTGCTTAAGGTCTGAAGAGATTTCCTAAACTTGTATACTTTATTCTCCTGTTCAGGTACTATACAACCCTTAGGTTGAGTCATATGAATCTATTCCTCTAGGTCATCATTAAGAAATGATGTTTTTACTTTCATCTGATGCATTACAAGACCATGGATGGCAGTAAAGGCGACTAGAGTTCTAATGGTGGCTATCTTTGTCCCAGGAGAATATGTGTCAAAGTAGTCAACCCCCTTCTTTTGGGTAAATCCCTTTATCACCAGTCTGGTTTTATATTTGTTAATAGAACCATTAGGTCTTAACTTCTTTTTAAGATCTATTTACTACTAATAGGTTTACAACCTTTAGGTAGTTCAACTAATTCCCAAGTTTGATTTGATACTATGGAATTTAATTCACTTTTAACGACTTCTTTCCAGAAACTAACATCTATATATCTCATAGCCTCTTAATAAGTGTTTGGACCATCTTCAATAAAGAAGGTAGATACTAGTTTATCAGACAAGAAATTAAAATCAAAGTGTTCAATCAAAAAATTAGCGAGGAAGTTAGGACCAAAGCTGTTCTCAACTCCAGGTCTCTGCTCCTAGGTTTAGCAACTGAGATTCTAACACCAGAGCTAGAAGCAGACAAAGGCACACTGTCATGCACAGCTACAGGCTCATGCACAGTAGTATCACTCTTTTTCAAAGGAAATACATGCTTAAAGAATTCTGCATTCCTGGACTCACCGTCATTTGATGACGTGAATCTATGTGCAGCACCATTTTGGGCATAACCAATAAACACACAGTTGAAGGTTTTGGGACCTATGTTTTCTCATTTGAAATCAAGTAAGAAAACTTTAGCTAAACACCCCCACACCCTTAAGAAAAACTCAAATTAGGAGCATATCCTTTCCATAGTTCATATGCGATTTAGTCTAACTTCTTATAGGGTAATCTAATAAGAATATAACAAGCAGACAAAACAGCTTCCCCCCACATATTATCATAAAGTCCCGAACTCAAAAGCATGACATTCATCATTTCTTTAAGTGTTCTATTTTTGTGTTCAGCTATCCCATTTTGTTGTGGAGTATGGGGTGCACTAACCTCATGTATCATGTCATTTTTCTCACAAAAGGCTGTTAGAGAGTTAGTCTCATATTCTCCACCCATATTGGTTCTAAGTCTCTTAATCTTTCGGTCCAGTTGGTTTTCTACCTTTGCTTTATATTTTAAAAACATTTTCTCAGCCTCATTTTTGGACCTAAGAGGTAAACTTTGGTGTATCTAGAGCAGTCATCTACAAAGGTGATGTAATATCTTTTTCCTCTTGTACTGGCTTTGTTTATGAAGTCAGCTAACTCTGAATGTACTAGTTCTAGCAATGTTATTTGTGTGTTAGTAACTAACTCAAAGGACTTTTTGGCATATTTTACTTCTATGCACACAGAGCATTTGGTGAAATTTTCAACATTCACGGTAGATATAAGTTTCATATGTTTAAGTCGTTTAATGTATGCAAAGTTAGCATGGCCTGGCCTACCATGCCACAAATCAACAGACTCAACAATGTAAGTAGAAGTAGAAGCATTTCCATTCAGGGTTTTAGAAGCAAGATTACGCACAAATAAACTCCCATTTAGGTATCCCTTCCTAACAAATACCCCATTACGAGAGATAACAACCTTGTCATCTCCAACAATAGTTTTTAATCCAGCTTTGTTGAGAAGTATACAAGAAACTAAGTTTTTATGAAGGGAGGGTACATACAATACATTATTTAATGACAGCAATTTGCCATAAGTAAATTTAAGAAGAATTTTCCCTTTACCTATAACTCTAATAGTCGTAGAGTTTTCCATGTAGACGCATTCACCATTTGCAACACCTTCAAAGTCCTACATGAGTTCTTTGTTAGCATAAAAGTGCCTCGATGCTCTAGTATCGTAGATCCATTTAGCACTGTTTGCCACCACTGCACAAATGACTTTTGTGTCGTCGAAGAGGTTAGCCTAGGCTACAGGCTTCTAATTTGGTTGTGACTACCCTTTGCGAAGTGGACAATATTATGCTTTGTGCTTTGGCTTGCCGCATACATAGAACAATCCTTTGGTTTCTAGATTTTATTGCTGAACTTGTTTTACTGCTTAGCATAGCTTAGCTTCTGGTTCTTCTTACCTTTGTCTTTATACCTGCCTCTATTTGTAGGGAAAACATATTCAACTAGGTTAGCTTTAGAAGAATTTAAAGAAAGAAAATCCATATTATCTTTTAGGTGATTAGCTTCTTCTGTTCTCATGTGCCTGATAAGTTCCTGCAAAGTAGGATCTTTTTTCTTATATTTCAGTTTGTGTCTGTAGTCACTCCAGGATGGCGGAAACTTCTCGATCAGCACATCGGCCAGCAGAATCTTGCACATTTTCATGTTCTCACTCATAACTTTAGCACATAGGTTCTCATAAACATGAACCTGTTCTATAATTGGCTTGTTGTCAGTAATCTAAAAACGCAACCATTCACCGATGATATATTTCTTCTTTCCAGCATTATCAGCTCCATACTTGACCTCCAATTTCTCCCAAATAATCTCGACAGATTTGAAGATGACAAACAAATCGAACAGAAGCTTAGTCATATGGTTTAATAGATGCCCCTGACCATTTTGTTGTCTTTCTCAAATTTCTTCATTGTTTCCACATCAATAGTTTTGGATTTGTCTTTGAAAGTTCCATCACCAGAAGCAGCTGTGGTTTTAGAAGTGTTGTTCTGTTCAGTGAGGTCAGAAAACAACACATAGTCGACCTCTAATTGTTCAAAGAATATGGGCAGTTTTTTTGGACCAACACCTGTGGTTGGTTCCATCTAAGGGTTCTAATTTTGATAGGTCAAGAAGAGCTTTGTGGACAATAAGTTCCATTGATTTTACAGAAATAAGAGTTCGCTTTCAAATTATAGGAAAGTTATGGCTAAATCAATGGTAGAAAGAGAGAAAGAACATTGTGTCGTAGTATACCACTGCCTTGAAAGCAATTTCGGCATGACCGAGGTGTAAGCCAATTTTGCCAATCACTCCCCAAGGTTAACACGGTGAGTCACACGTGCACTCGAGGCCAAAGACTTGGAACATGCAGTGTATCTATTGCCCAGAAATGAAGAGAGAACAGTAGAGGCGGAGAAAAGAAGAAGAGATAATGTTTTCGTGTGTTTTCTGCAATTGAAGAGAGGCTGTATTTATAGGTGTAGAAGGCTTGTTTGAATGGAGAGAAATTAGTAGCAAAATAAGTACCGTTGTCGATTATATCTCCCCCTTAATTCATGCCAATATCATTATAACACAATTTATATACCATTGGCATATTTTCCCCCTTGCAAAAATAATTTAAGCATATAATTTTAATCTTAGAATATGAAACCATACAATGTAAGAGCATGAAAAGCTATGCACCATAAATATTACTTGACAGCATGATTATTTTTCTCCCCTTTACTATTATTCAAGTCAATCAAGATTTGGTTTTGTATGTCAACTAATTTGATACGCAAATATATTATCAAAATTCATCACATGTGTGAAAACCCAAGAGATAGATTTCTTATATTACATATGTATAGGGTCTAGAGGGGCATATAGAACTTTTTTTGGCTATTAAAAGCATACCATTTCTCCCCCTTTCACAAATAATTAATCAAGGATAATTCATGGGGTCAAGTATAATCTAATTTGTGCCCAACGTAATATATGACAAATCATTTCACCTGCTAAAATAATGAATATTTGAAACTACATAGCCATGGAGATAATTTCATATAAAGATTGTACTACACATATAAAGGTTTATCTTGCTTGTTGATAAAAGCTATTCAAGAAAATGCAAAAGGGTCTATAAATCCTCATAGATCAAGATATCAGTGTATTCACGACAACAAAATATAAGTTATAGTGTAAAGATAAATAATTTAAGCCAAGTGATGATCAAAGCATGCATACATTAGGAGACCTGAAATCACACTTTTTAGAATATATGCATAATCACATTTGGACATGTCACCTATTTCATGCATGCATTTGCAAACAAGCGTATTAAGAGAAATTTACATATCATCACATGTCATGTGCCACATAAATGATAGCATCAGTATTAACATTCATGGTCATATGCAAGTAGATATGGTAACATTTACTCTTATAATTTTCAATTCATATATGACGGGCATAGAAAGAAATATATTTCAACCAATAATTAAAAAAAAAAAACCAAATAATCATATTCTACCCAAAATCCATTCAGATGCAAAATAATATCCATAACATATTCCATCCAATTGCATCCGTAAGTATATCATTCATATCAATGAAAATCCTTAAATATTATTAGGTAAGAGATACGCGATAATATCATCAAAATCATGTCCAAAAATATTTTGAATTACTTTGTGATTCTAATATGCACTCTAAATTTAAATTTAGTATATCAAATTTATAAAGTATCCATAAAACTTATCTTACATTATAGCAGATTTATCAAGTAGACTTTTGAAAATCCTTATCTGATCCCTAGGTGATCAATGTACTTGGCTAAGTTTTGCTATCTTTGAGCAAAAAGGGTAGGTAACATTCTCTGATTTCTTTCTTGCTTTTTCTTTTTCTTTTTGATTTCAATGCATTGAAACAGGGCTTAGATTGCAAAGTTAGTTTCTCTTCATGCACAACCACCCCTTTCCCTTTTTATTTCTTGTTTGTTTTTGTTTTTTTTTTTTGGTTTTGGTTAAATGATCATCTATAAAATTTTCAAGTACACCATTAGTACTATGACATACGATTCCTGTCAATTCATGCCATATAAAAATATGTAAGCTTGTGCAAAAGACTCAATTATTATATCCATTTTTTGCAGTTATTATTCCAATATAATTTTTAGGGGTAAAGTATACTAATTAAGCAAACAACATGATCCATGAAAATTAATCTTATATTATATGAATGGGAAAAGACTAAACAGCAATTGTGAGTCACATAGCCATGAATATATATATATATACAACACATGAATCAAGATATTTAACTATAAAGCATATCACTTCTCCTCTATTTCATGAACTGTTAATTAAGGATAATTAACGAGTTAAATGGTACTGAAAATTCAAAAACCATACATAATCATGGAGATAATAGCATATAAATATTGAATATTAATACTGCACATCAAGCTAAGTCTCCTATTCACATAATTGGGGTAGATACCAAAATTTTTGGACATAGAGTTCAATTCAATAAAACAAGCATATGTAGAATGATAGTTAAATTTTAATGTAAGTTTCATGCAGTAAATGAGTAATGTGACACAAAATTTGAATGACATACAACAAACATGATTTTAACATTGAAATAAATAATGATATTAAACATCTATGCAAGAGAACACTTATTCACAAATAAGATGTACAATTTCTCCTTTGCTAAATAATCAAAGACTAATCAAACTAATATGTGATTATTAAGCATACCTAATTTATCTTCCCTCCCTACATGGTTATGAAAAAAAAAATATGGAAGGGGAAAAAAGGATAGATTAAAAGTTTACCTTATTTTTACCTTAGGTAGCCCAACACTTACCAGTTTTTTCTTCTGATTTTGAGAAGTCCCACATTTTATTCTCCCTCTTGAGCTTTTTAGAAATTTAAATGCTCGTGGTGACTTTTTAAAGATTTCAAAATTATGGGTAAATAATTTTACAAAAAATTGTCGATTCTTCATAGAGTTATGCAAAATAGAATATATAGGGCAAGATTTTTTCTTAGGTCCATAAGGGTTAGAAACAAGAGAGAATCTTGAGGTAGCCAAATTTTTCTTCTTACTTTTGTCCCACTTTTTAGATTTACTACCACTTGCATAAGACTTTGAAAAAATATTACCAATTGTAGTATTTAAATCAATAACGTTGAGGCAAGATTGAGAAGAATTATTAATGAAATTTTTGGCCTCATTTTCCTTACTCATTGGAGTTGATAAGTCTTGAATATTCTTTTTGAACTCATGCTCTTCTTGGTCTTACTTTTCCACTAAGTCTGTATAAGGTTCACTTTTGTTATCTCCATTGTCCTCATTTGTAATCGTTTCAAGATCTGCAATCTCTTCATTAGATCCATAATGACAACAAAGATAGTCCCAAATCTCTTTGGCACTCTTATAATGAAAAACTGATTCACGAATATCAATAGAATGACCACAATATAGCATATTAATGGCTTTAGAATTTTTGGACATCATCCCGTAATCCTCGTTGGTAAACTAATCATTTGATTTTTCAATGACAATGAGACCTTTCTTGATAATCTCCCAAAGATCTAGATCTTTGTGCTTAACATAGAGTTCCATGATTTCCTGCCACCAAACATAGTTAGTACCCATCAAAAGAGATGGACAATCAGAATCAAAATTATAACTAGCCATGGGATCGAAACTATTAGACGATTAAGTCTTAAGATAATAGCACCTGCTCTGATACCAATTGAAGACTCAGATTACCCTAGAGGGGGGTGAATGGGGTGATTGTAAAAACTTAAATTTAAGAATCGAAAACAAATACAGAAATTAAATCGAGACAATGCACAAGGATATTTTAACGAGGTTGGGTCTCAATCAGGCTTAGGTCCCCGCCTAGAGTTATCAAACTCTAGGATTCAACTCTCTATTTCTTTTATTAAGATGAACTCTCACAATCTCTCAGAGTTACCCCACTCTAGAGATCCCAAGTACTTAAATCAACCTCCTGATTTAAGTATGGGGAGTTGTGACCTCACACCAACTCCTAAGTTCACTCCTTAATAAAGAATCCTCAATTCACTCACAACTGTTGATCACAAATATAATACTCAGTACAATAGTTCAAAGTACGTGCTCAAAATGTTGATTTTCATTCACTGACTCTATATGTTTCTTCCTTGGTTTGGGCTGCTATTTATAAGCTTTAGCACTCTTCCACCAAATATAGAAGTTCTGCACATGGTATGTTGAAATGCCATTTCAGGCCCTTGAGTTTAGGTTGACAGCATCTATTTTGATTTTCTTGCCATCTTTGCCACGATCTGAATAGACATTAAGTTGCATAATATCTTTTCCAAAGTATTGCAGAAATTTGCTCAAGTATCAAAAGATAATGTTGCTAAATTTAGTCTCAAATCATAGCATTTAATATTTTTATGGCAAATATCATTTGGTGAGGATAAAATCATGGCAAAATCTTTTGCTTAAAATTTGAATTTCAAAATTTAAAGACAGCTTAGGCATTTTCCTTGATTAATCAAATCAGCTACGATCCCGTTGATTCTTTTCCTTGTGCATACCTATGCTTATCTTGGTGAAAGATAGATTGTTTATTCTTGCCTTCAATCTCTTGCTTTATATCCAAGGCTTTAATTAATTTTGTGTTTCATTAAAATCTTCTTAACCACTAAGGGAGTCAACATCCACAAAAGCATATTGGACCGACCTTAGATATTATATATGAAGTAGAATAATTATAAAATCAACTCACTTCAAAATTTCATATATAACAGTAATTATATTGATTGTTATCATCAAAATCAATATGTGACTCTTGAAGTCAACAAATTCGTGTACCCAAAACTGTTTTTTTCAATCCAAAAGTCAACCATGCTACTAGGACCACTTGAGTAAAACCAACACCCCTAGATATTGATTTTTATGAACTCATGCGACTTTTAAAAGCTCAAATACTTAAGAAAACAAATAATGAAACTTAAACGATTCTGTGACATGAAAATTAATTTTCTTTGGAAAAATATTTTTCACAGAAAATGATTTTCCGGGAAAATCATTTTCCTTCCAACTAAACGCTACCTTAAACTAAACAACGAGAAGAAGAAGAACCATAAGAGAGGAAAAAATGGTGGCTGACAGGGAGCAAGAACGCTCAGAGCAAGAGAATGAGCAGCTGGCACAGTCAACCAAGAAGACAAATCGATCAAAGATGAGACTACCATCAGAGGTGGAATTCATTGGAAACGTTAAGATTGATGACATGCAATTGGGGCATCTACGGTGGCGGAAACTAGAGAAGTGGGGGCACAAAAAGTAGGGGAGGGTAGCACAATCTCCTATAAGAGACATTACCATAAAAACAATTCGAATTAGAATGTTGAAGCAAGAGATAATACGGTGTGGGAATCGAATGAGCATGGGTATGTGTCGAAGGATGATGAACCTCTTAAAGATGAAGATCCTTCGTGGTCCAACTATCTTGTTGAATGTAAAAAAGAGGATATTGAGGAAACCATGGGGAAACGCTTCAATAATCCACATGTTTGACAAAGGTATTAGGTACTTGTAGTTGAAAAGAAGGTTAAAGACCAAGTGGGCACTTGAACGGGACTTCTCCTTACTCAGCATTGGATGCAATTATTATGTGACATAATTCATCAACATCGAGGATTATGATACTTGATGACGAATGGCCCTTGGATGATTGGTGACAATTACCTTGTGATAGGGAATGGGCCCCAAATTTTGTACTAGAGTAGGATAACATCACTAAGTTAATCATGTGGGTTTGTATTCTAAAGATGAGCATTGAGTATTTCAACAAGGACATCCTACCATACAAATTTAGGCAAAGACTTGCATAGGCCTCGAAGGTGGACAACACTAACACAATGTAGAAATGGGGCAATACAAAAACAAGATTGTGTACTAGTGGACTTGACAAAACCACTACTCGCCGAGTTCTGTTTGAATAGTAGAGTTTGGGGTATTCGATATGAAAGCTTAAAAATTATTTGTTTTAAATGTGGAAGGCAGGGACACAAAGAAGATCTGCCCCCTTGATTAAAAAAAAGAAGAAGAAAAGAACAGACTAATAGCTCAAGTGATTCAAAGATAGAGAACCTTATTTTGGAGAAGGCTCCCTAAGAAGAGCCACCAATAGGAGTTGAATGCTGGTGAAAAAAGTGATGAGAAGAAGGAAAAGTGGCTAGTAGAATTGATAGGCGATAATTTGTCACCTTTTACATGCCTTTTTTGCCTAAT
>JACYFF010010365.1:100954534-100966902 GCA_017589665.1 Selenicereus undatus | reverse complement strand
GTTATTAAATCAAAAGCAAAATACAAATTAAACTAAATTAAATTATAGAGAACTACGGCCGGTTTGATCCTCTATAAAAGAGGTACGTAGGCAACTCACGATAAATAAGTGAATGCAACCCAAATTTCAAATTAAATTAAATCGCCCATGTCCTAACCTGCACATGAAGAAGGTGTACGTGTAGTACCCTTCCTAGAAGGTGCCTATACGGACACTATCTGATGCAATTAAGTTTGGATAACGGCTGACTCAGCATACAACATACATGTCGACCCAAATTATATAAAGTCTTATTAATGCCAAAAAAAAAGAAAAACAAACAAAGAAGAGAAATAATAAAACAGACTAAGTCGGAATCAAAAGGTGGCCTCCCGAGAGGGAGACGTAATTAAGGAGGTTTATCCTCTTGAATAGGGTCGTACCCAAAATAAACCGATGTATATTTTTTATATACGTCGGAGAGTTATGTTGTGCGTATTATTTATTTTATTAAATTTTTCCCCAACACCTATAAACTATGTTTCGACTATGTCATTAAAAAGTAAATCCAACAAGCAAAAGTTTCCTTACGTAACATCAATACATAACGTCTTAAGTTTGAGAAATGTCAGTAGATTTAATGCTTCACGTCAAGAACCTCCATGTACTATCCATCTTGTTGTACATTGCCCTTGGTTGCAACCTAAAAATACAAAATCAATTAATTAGAACAAGAATTACAAAATACTCGAGAATCTTAATCAAATATCAAACCAAGAGGCGTAGATAGAAAAAAAAAAAAAAGGTTAGACAAGCTTGTTTAAGTTATTCTCCAATATGTATGCATATTGTGGTTTTGGAAGTGCGCACTTGCTCCCTTTAGTTATTCGTGAGTCTGTTCTTTGCATGATTGCTGAAAGTGGTTGAAAACTGGCACGTAAGAGTCAAAAAGAAGAAAGGGAATACAAAAAGAATGAAAACTGGCACATAAGAGTCGAAAAGAAGAAAGGGAACATAAAAAAATTTCATGGAAATTAGCATGTTCATAGGTTGTCTATCAGCATTTTCACAGGAAATCAAAGAGTCGAAAAGAAGAAAGTCTACCAGTTTGAGGTCCGAAGGAACATGTGAAAAGTCACCAACTTCAAATTCAAGCGTGCAGTTTGCAATTATTGATTATTACTAATCATGCAAACGACCAGCAGAGGACAAAGATGAGAAGGGTTTTGCTCGTAAATCAAAAACTAGTCTTGCAAAAGAGAAGAGCAATGAATGCCCCAACATGATTGTATTCTTTTTCCAGTATCCCAACCTGATTGTATTATTTTTCCACCCAACTGACAATTTCTATGTCTTCTAGTGTTTTAGTAAAGTCAACACACTCTACAAAAGATCAACAGAATTTATGACCCTATATCTTCCTAAAGACAATGTTCCGTCCAACCTGCAATTTCCTTGTCCATGATGACATCTTAAAGATTGGTTGGTCATAGAACTCCGTGAAGTGAAACCTATAGTAGAAACAAAATATATTTTTCCAGAACTTTATCCATGGACACATAGTTCTAGATATACGTTCCACATTCCTTGCTCACAATCTCATGTGGATAAGAAATAACATGTGACTGAGAAGATAGCTCAGGATATACGTTTCACTATCCTTTCTCACAACCTATCATGGATAAGAAATAACATGTGGCTGAGGAGATGGTCACAGAGTTTCAATAAGTAACAGTTCAGCTAGAAAAAAGGCCAAGGTGCATAACCTTAACCCTCCATATTTCATAACCAGGATTCTAAGATCTACATAAAAAAAGTCATCATCCCCATATTGAATGGAGCACCATCGATTCATGCTTGAACTCCAACTATTCCACAAAAACTCAAACAAACGCAAATCCGTATTTACCAACCAAAGTTTGAAGGTAAAGATAGTATTATCTAGTGTAGACCAAAAGGTAAACTTACGAACGCAGCGTTGTCCAATTTCTCAAGAAGAATGACATCTAACATATTTGATTCAGCCTACGTTTGTAGATTCCCATAGCCTGTAAGCAAGGTGTATGTGTGAAAGCTAATTATGACAAACAATAATATGATACTATCAACATTACCCGCAAGGCCCCAATACCAGCATCATTACTTGCAGTACCGATATCAGTATAAGTGTTGCAATTGTTAACAATATGGGGTGCTGAAAAATAAGACAGAGAAGTTTTTTCCCCATGGTGCACCCACTCTGTGTAGCTATATTCAACATCAACATCAGCTTGATGTTCATAAACAACCCTAAATGGCACAATATAATTAGCTTGTCTTTTGCAACATATAACTCATACAAATGAATGGGTTAGAAGTATAACCCATAGAATAAAGAATTTAACTCGAACAAATCAAGCAGAGCAAGATATTGAAGGTCTAAAAGACATTTTCATTTTTGCACTGTCACAGGCTCCTACAAAAAAGCAATTGTATTTGACAAAAGCTTCCTCCTATGAAATTGATGAACAACAAAGACATGGTGCAGCATGTAGGGAGCAAGCACATGGTGCAACAAATAGAACTTATCCCTTAGCAGGATGTCTTACGACAAAAAGAAAAGAAGTACCAAAATGAAGTATAAAGAAAGAATAATCGTTAGGCTGCCCATGAATCATCTATCAATATAATTTAGTGCCTCATAAGATGGAAAGAATTGCCTCAAAAATTCTGAAACGAATATAAATTGAATCAGTTACAAGTGTTGCTGTGTCCATGAACTAACAAATGCTAGATTTACAGGCAATAACTAAGCACCCAATACAAATCAAGTAACAAGAATTCAAAGAAAAGAAGTGTACTGCCTTCAATGTCCTGTAACTTGAGGTACTTGAGCAAAGAAGTTAACAACTACTAGCATTCCACCAGTACTAATTGTAAATAGTAGGTTGTCAACAAAAATTCTAGGCAGCCAAATTTATAGAATCAAAGGACTAACAAAGGCCCAGGTCTTTGTCAAATTTGGGAGGGGGGGAGTACCTGGATTAAGGCAATTGTTCTCAACAACTGCAACCTGGGGGCGTAGAAAGGGATTTTTTTTTTTTTTGTTAAGAATCTAAATTTGTAGAAAGGGACTAAAGGATGCATTTGATTTCTGTAGATGAAACTGGAGTATTCGATTAGTGCACGGCAAAGAAGAAAAAAGATGAGGGACACATGAAGCAGAGACACGTGCAGACCCAAATGAAACTACGACGTCTATACCTGGAAGCCTTACCACTGATTAAGAGCACTGCCGACGACACACCACAGATGACCTAGCCCTTACATAGATTTGGAATGTGGATGGGTTTTTTGGTATTCGCATGTTGACGAACAATGGCAGCGACCCTGATCGAGCAGGCCAAAAGTCTTGCAAGTTCTTTTTTTTTTTTTTTTACTTCAGTGATCTTCTCACTATTTTGGAGGTCAACCTAAATAAAAAATAAAAATAAAAATATATGGTTACCACGCTTAATGTCCGTTCTACTTCTGCATCATTCATAAGATAAAAGTGCCCAAGTTTAATATGTATAGACATACCTTAATTAGTTACTAACACTCTTATAAAAGTGGTAATATTTTCCTCACTTATTACGTGTGAGGATAGTTCTAAGCGTTTATTTCTGCATATTTTTCCGCTACACTTAACCATGTGTGGTTAAGTAAGAGTGGCAACATGACCCTTTTTTGTAGTGAATACACACACTAATATTTTCACATAACTACAACTACTTTTACATGGCTACAGTAGACTGTATTATTTTACTGATTTTTTTCTATTTTTTCACTTATCAATATAATGCATGTACATGAACTTTAGTGTACTATATTCGGTTACATATGATTTTGAGAGCGAAACACATTGTGTATGATGGTCGGGTGCATGTAAACTCTCCAACAAGAGCTACACTGTGCATGTAAAGTGGTTGTTGATCACTGTGATGACAAAAGCCTAATTGTATGTCTAATTTTTCTTCACTTATTAATATACTCATGCATATACATGTACTTAAGTGTACTATGTTCGATTACATACGATTTTGTGAGGGAAACGCATTGTGTATGATGGCCGGGTGCGTGTAGACTCTCCAACAAGAGCTACACTGTGCGTTTAAAGTGGTTGTTGACAATTACGATGACAAAAGCCTGATTGTACGTCTCCTATGGGAGCGATACTTCATGGCACTTGCCACAATTTTGATCTTTTCTATCTCAGGCACTCCTTACATCTTTGATCTCTGCTCAAATGACATAAACGCACGACAAGGTTACAACCAAACTACCGTTAATCTTCTTAGCTTCTTCAAAGATCTGGAGGCCATCATTACCATCCATGCAGGGCTAATTATGGATGTGACAATAGCACGGGTGGTCATCCTCCTGGATGCAGTTGTTAATTTCTTTGGCTACTTCATGATTTGGTTTGCTATCACCCATCGAATCCCTAAGCCTTTCTAGTTTTGCAAATGCGCTTGTACATTTGCATTGGAGTAGATGTATGGGAGTTCACCAACATTGGGTCCCTCGTTACACGTGTCAAGAACTTCCATGGTAGTCGAGGAACAGTGATAAGGGTAAAAAAGGATTTCATTGGTCTAGGTAGAGCCATTATTAACCAATTCTACTATGCGCTGTATGATAGTCGCAACATGACTTCCACAATAGGCATCATCTTGTTGGTCTCTTGGCTACCAACTGGGATAATGCTGGCATTCACCTGCAATATGCGCAACCATATGGTCCAAGAAAGACAACCCAAAAGAGAGAGGATGTTCTTTTGTAGCGCTCTCATGCTCGTGGTCTTGCTCTTGCCCCCCCAAGTGCTGGTCATCATAGAAGAGTGCAGTTCCTCAAAATGCAATAACCTTCCTAAGGCAAAGATTGTAACATCTTTTTTAGTAGTGAGTTCTAGTATAATAACAGAAGAATCTGACAAACGAACATGCTTTATGCAAGGAATTTTCAACCCTCCACCTATGGGAGAGGATCATACCATTTTGCAAGCTACTTTGAGGCTAGAAATGATAATATCATCCTAGCTTCAGTTTCTGGCACAGGAGGCCAAATGACCATGATCAATAATGTAGGTCAAATTGTGACATCCCTAGGGTACCCTAAGTCGAGTTCAGTCACCTCTGTATCCCAAAGCTTCCATATACCAAGTCTTTGTCAAGTACCAATGTCCCATATCTCTCTCCCTTACTATCATCCTCCTTATGTCATTCATCTGCCATCTTCTAATTGCGTTCAATGTTCCTTGTAGCATCTATGTGCCATCTATTATAATCAGGTTTTGCTTAGGTGCGGAGTTCATATTGCTTTACACGATAATATCAGAGATCTTTGGGCTATTATGATATTGTACAATTATGGCACACAACGAGCTCCGCTTGGTTCTTACGTATTCAATGTTAAGATTGTGGGGCAATTATGTGATAAGGAGGGCATTAAGCAATTGCGAGTTTTAGTGTTGCAAAGAAAGTCAGAACAGTTGTTGAATTGCAAAGGAGTAACATGTTTTCGGATTACTTTCTTCATTTTAGCAGCTACAACATTGTTTAGTACAATTGCTTGTTTGATTCTTGTTGCCCAAACTTGGCAAGTTTGCCAAAACTTCCGGGAAAACTCCAACGTAGATGATTTGTGAAAGCAGATAAAATGCATATTAGTTTAAGATTGTTAGAGGATAAACCTATTCCTGGACTTTCAACCATCAGCTTAAGCTTTTGGTTAAGATGGTTCTTGAACATGTTGTCAGAGTATTTCTGAGTGAGAGGTCTCAAGTTCGAATCTCAGCAGCCTCCATATTGATTTATTGTGCAAGATAGGGGAGTCTTTGCAGTTCCGTTTACAAATGATAAAAAACTTACAATTTCTTACCTAAATTTGTTATTTTTTAATGTTTAAATTCTTTTTATAAAAATTAAACTTTGGTTACCATTTATAAATACTAAAAAAGTGCACTTTCTTACCGATTTTTTTTATTTTATGGATAATTGTTTTAAAAAATAAAATAATTTTCAGTTCGGTTAACCGCCAGTTAACTGAATTTTCAATAATCCGAATCGTAACTGAACTGAAAATCGAAAAAAAAATTCGGTTCGGTTAACCGAACCGATTTTTTTGAAAAATTTGTTCGATTAACTGGTCTTTTGGTTCGCTTTTTTCGCTTTTTCGGTTCGGTTTTCGGTTTTGGATTTTTTTGCACACCCTTACTTTGCAGCATCCATGCTTCAAGCCTAAAAGGCATTCGCGTAAGGGGGCGTGTTAGAGGAAAAACTTATTCCTTGGCTTTCAACCATTAATTTAAGCTTTTGGTTGAGATGATTCTTAAACAAAGATAAATCCATGTGTTCATGAGGTTACTTTATCTTTGTCAAGGAGTTTGCTCCCCTTCAATTGCACACCGCTCCCAGCCCGAGAAGCATTGTACTCGATCCCACCTAGAGACTGTTCATGATCAACCACAAAATTGTTTGTGTACAATTTTTTGGTGTATCAACAATTTGTCGATGGGGATAGTTAAAACTAAGAGCATGATATTGGCAGTGTGAAAGAGCATTCTTTTGACTTCAATCAATAGCTTATCAAATGTTTTAAAGAATAGCAGGTGAAGTGATGTTTGAGCAGTGGCGTAGCCACCGTGGTGTTAGTAGTGTCACCCGACACCCCTCTCAAAAAAAAAAATTAATGTATGTTAGAAGTTTTAAAAATCAGAAGTTCGGTATATGTAAAAAATAAGTTGTGTGAAAACTACAAACTGCGCTTGGCTTAGCGGTCCAACTGCTGCTCGAGTATGCCTGTTACGCCTGTGGTCGTGAGTTCAAACCCTCAAATCTTCAGTTGAGAAGTTTCATTTTTCCAATTTGTGTTTTACTTACGCCTTCTAGCTAGTTATTTACCCCTCCCTTCGTATTCCCTTCTTCAGCCTTCATGTTTTACTAGTGTATATCCTACTATTCGCATGGACATATATAATACTTCATTTGAGATCTTGATTATTCACTAATTAGTTTTGATTATTATCAATTTTTGAGATGTAATTATAGATTATGAATCATATATGTATTGTAATGATTTATTATTTTTTATATAGTTATTTTGTGGCTGTACATTTTTAATACCTTTTTAGAGCTTAAATATTTTGAATTTGTTATTTTATACACTTGTATACTTTGAGTTAAATAATTTAGTTAGATTTTCACTGTCTACTTTTTTATTTATAAAAAAATTTATTGTGAATAAATTTTTTATATAGAAGATATTATTGTTATTATTTTTATTTTATCTGGTATTATTGTTGTTGTTGTTATTGTTATCTATTTAGTAAGACATATAGGTATTTAAAATCGTACAGCTTAAAATTAAGAATTTGTAGCATTGTGGTAGTTTGCAACATTCAAATGTATTAAAGTTAATATTACACCTCATTAAAATATTTTAAACTTTCATGTATTTGCTAGAAAGAAAATAGTCTCACCTCATTAGTAAAGGTATTAGTTAATGAACACAAAATGTTTTTTTTTCAAGGACTTCAAGAATGAATAACGAATAAGATTAAAAAGGAGGCAGGGGACCAATATCTAAATCTTGCAAATAGTAGAGCATATTGGGTGTTTTGTGGATCATATGAATATGTATTTTAGTTCTAATAGTATTATTCCATGAATGATAGTACAGTTTCTCTGTTTATGTCATAGTATTGAGTTTTGGCTATTTAGACTTTGTGTCTATTAAATTTCGGGGTAGATAAATATAATAATGTAGTTTAGTAAAATAATAATGTTGCCCATGATCAATTACATATAAGTACTTAAAATAATTAATTAATTTAAATATGTTTTCTTTTGTTTATTCAAACAATAATTATGTCATTACAATATATTAAACTTTGATGTATTCGTTAGATATGTTGGAAAAAGTTTGAAAATGATTTGTTTGAAAGTGTATTTACTGATGATATTTTGCATTGCTTTCAAAATATGAGGTTTCATTGAGAACAATTAGATTAGATTAGATGTAATTGTTATTTAATTTTAGTTTATGACTATTGTTGAATATTATATTGTGTACTATTAATTCAGACACCTCTCTTCGAATTTCCTGGCTTTGCCACTGTATTTGAGCTTTAGATATGGCTTTGCTTTTTAGAACTACAACTATTTAATATTAACCAAGAATCATTAAGTAAATGTTGTATCATTATAGATACTACCTGTGTGTTGTGCAGTGAAGAACCAGAAGATATCGAGCACCTGCTTTTCAAATGTGAATATGGTGCTACAGTACTGAAGATGGTGACTGATAAATTTGATAGCAAGATTGCAAAAATTGGGACATGGACATGGACATGGCTGGCTAGAACGAAAATGGGAAGACTAAAGAAGAAGGGACTATGTTTGGTTTATACCACCACAGTATATGCTATCTGGCATGAAAGGAATGCAAGTGCTCATGGAGGGACAGAGAGAGCGGCAACTCAAATAGCCAAGGAGACAATACATACTATTATAAATAGGATCAAGTGTATAGCAAAGGAAAATGGCCAGTGGAAGTTTTTTCAATGATGTGTAGATAGATACAGAAGAACTACAGGAATCATGGGATAGAATGCAAAGTGACTCCTATCCTCAATGAAACTTTTACTTACTGACCAAAAAAAAAAAAATCAATTATGGTGCGCACTCATCTCCATACGAAATTGAAATACAAAACAAAGGTTCGTTTGTATGTAACAGTATGGACATGAATTAGTAAAAAATGGAAAATAACCATAGAAGGAGTCCAACTCCTATATAAGACCATTATTTTTAAAGACATTACTAGGTCTTTCTCTTCTTCTTTTTTTGGTGGGTTTCATTTATGGTCAAACCTTTTTTTAAAATAATTTCTTATAATTTTTTCAATAAGAGCTCAAGCTAAATTTATATGAAGTACAGAGAAAAGTTAACAAAATGTATGCGAAAATTGCAAGATAGAGGATAGTAATAGTCAAGAGAAAAGAAAAAAGATACAAAAATAAATAAGATAATTAATGCAAAAGCTTAAAAAAGAAATTAAATGATAATAAATATACGTGATGAGCAAAAGCAGCTAACGCCCAACGGTAAAACAAACGATGAGGAAAAGCAAGTACTCGCGGAGAAAATGTTTCGCTCAGCTTAAAAAAAAAAGAAAAAAAAAAGGAGTGTCAAACCCAAGTTCCCAGTTCCTAGTGAGCACTAATGTATTAAGGCAATTAGTAAACAAATATAGTAGTTATATTTTATTTCCAATTCTTGCATTACTCAATTACTAGGAAGGAAAGATAGGGATAGAGTTCAAGTTGTATTAGAATATTGCTTGTGTAATCTTTGTAATATATGAGCCACGCTATGCGGCCATGAATGACAAAGCTTGAGGAGTAATTTCTCCATTAATTCAACCCAATTTATTTCGTGGTATTAGAGCCTCATCTCTCAAAAATCTCATCATGATCAAGAATTGTAAAGATGAAACCTTTGTCATTACAAGTCAATCCCCCTACTTTCTTCACCATTGGGACTCTCCAGGAGTCATTGTAACCATAATAAAATTTAACGGGAGGAATTACAATCTATGGGAGCCATTGAAATCTAAAAATAAAATTAGTTTCATTGATGGTTCCATTACCAAACCAGAGCCAAAAAATTGAGTAATCACCGAAGAAGGTAAGGCTTGGGATATGGTAAATTCAATGATAGCGTCATGGATCATGAATGTGATTGATCCTAAACTTCAAAATAGTCTAGCTTATGTTGACTCTACCCAAAAACTATAGAAAAATATTCAAAAATGATATGTAGTTCCAAACATACCTAAAATCCACAGGTTGAAGGCAGAAATCGCATCTTGCAAACAAAACAAGCAAGATATAGTGGATTTCTGCTCAAAGCTTATTGGCTTATGGAATGAGCTCGATGGATACGTTAAGATGCTTACGTGTACATGCAGAGCAGTGGCCAAAATAGCGAAACTCTTGGAAGAAGATAAGGTCCATCAATTTCTGATGGGCCTGGACGATGAACCATACTCTACTGGGAGGAGTCAGATGCTCGCCGTGGACCCCTTACCTTCAATGGATAAAATCTACAATATGGTGCAGTATGGGGAGCACCATAAACGCATGATGGCTGACTGAGATATCATGACCGAGAACAAGGCTGCCTTTGTTGTGACTCACTTGGCCTAACCAACTGCTATGCAAAGTGATAGGACAAACTGCAAACATTGCAGGAAAACCGGGCACGAAGAAGCAAAATGTTATGAACTTATAGGCTACCCAACGGGATGGAGTAATCGAGGAGGCAGAGGTGGCAGAGGAAGAAATCGAGGTGGATGGGGAGGAGGCCGAGGCAACACTGGACGAGGTCGAGGTCGTGAAGTAGCAAACTTGGCACAAGTACACACTTATTCTGCAGCGTCTGCCAAGGAGAACCACAGTACAATAGTCATGGCTGGCTTTACCCCCGAACAGGTAAAGTGACTTCTGAGTCTCATTGAATTTACTGGTATTAATTATCACATCTACTACTTATATCATAAATATTATATTTTCTATAATTATAGGCTCACCATCTTATTAAAGTTAAAACTTAATTAAAGAGTATTAAAAATTACCTGAACTTAGTCGACATTGGACCCTTATGTTCCTTCAGCTTCCAGTTTACAGTGATTGCCAATTTCAACCACACCTTTTTTAGATCAGGCACAATACAAATTCATTTCGTTTCCTACCTTAGACCGTAGTCGGTAATCAAATTTTATATTTTTAAGGATAGTAAAACTTTAATCAACAAATTATAGTATTTAAGACAAAAGGTTCCATTGAATAACGTTTCATATTGGGAAACTTCTTTTATTAAAAACTTTAAGGTGGAAATATTACAATGAAAAAATTGAACAGTGATTTAAACTACTAAGATCATAAAAAATGCTTGCTCATGGAAAAATAGAGAAACATGACTTCTCTTTTACTCAAGTATGCTCAGCTTTTTCAGAGTATTTAATACTAACAAGGTTAGTCATTCATATTAAGATTCTGCATGTCTTCAACTCTAATAATATCTTTGAGTCCATCATTATCCAAATAATCATCAAAATTTTCATTAAGTTCAAAGTGCTCTAAATCTCAGTTTTAAAAGAAATTATGAAGATATCTTTTTTCTTTTTCTGATAAGAATTTTCTAATTTCAACATCAAAGAGATAATCAAGGATGTGGTCTGAGGTAGCTCTGTATACCTTTCATATACTTGTTGAAATCACTGTGATAAACGAAAGTAGTATTTCCACAATACATTAGTATCTTCCCTTGTTCAACCCACATTTGATGATAAATGTTGTAAAAACGTATTGCTCTTTCTAAAGCAGGATTAGGAATTATTTTTTATCGCTCTGGAAACCATTCTTGTTGTTAATCATCAGGTCATTTAGATCGATTAATTGAACAAGATAATGAGCTGATTTGGTCATTCTATTTTTGTACTCAATCAATGCACAATGTATCTCAATATGTATAATTTTATTTGCAGGAGACTTTCTTGGACCATTGTAAAGCCTGTCGAGAGTTACAAATTTAACCACTACTTCGGTTATTAAATAATTTTTTATAGTATAGGAAAGTAGGGATCGATCCACGAGGAAAGATTGTTGTAAATTGCTAGCTTAATCCTAAATGATTTTATTAATCCAATTCACTAAATCTAATTTTAATAATTCCAAAATAACTATAATCTAATGAACAAAAATCTAGAAAAATACCCAATAATGCTCCTAAATATTATGAATCATATTCTGGAAATAAAACAGTAAAAATATTTCCTAAATAATCCAGAAAAATAAAATCAGAATATTAACTGAAATTCTAATTAAAAATCAAAACAGCAAATAATAATCAGAAAATAAATATTAAAAATAACAAACAGTAACCTAAACTAATATTATTCACATTTATAAGCATATATCTCCAGAATAATTTCTGATTGATTTCAGGAAAATTAAATCAGTTAATTACTGCAGAATAATTAAAAAGAATATTAAATCTGAAATTGGAAATAAAATATTCTGCATAAATATAAATACGAAAATAATAAAGAAAATTACCCTAATCCTAGGACACAATTTTCAGGAATTAAAAACACCTAATAATCGTAAATTAAAATTGAAAATGGAAATTTTCAGAATTAATTACCTAAAAACCTGCACATACCAATTTCACAAAATAAATCTGAAAAATTATCAAATAATTTCCAAAAATTACGAAATTGAATATGGGAAGATTAGGACACTATATAAACCCTAGTAATGAATTAAAATTGAAAAATAATGAAAATAACTATTTTTAGTCTAA
>JACYFF010010365.1:100924325-100935002 GCA_017589665.1 Selenicereus undatus | reverse complement strand
GCTCGGGCGGGCATTCCAGGTAAGATTACTGTTTTGTCCTTTCATCCGAGAGGACTATAAATAGCTACAGATCTTGCTCGGGAAGGGGGTTGGCAGATTGATTCACTGAACTCTCTTTTCTCTCTATCTCTTTTAACCCTTAACGTGGACGCCAAACTAACTTGACCGTTGGAGAGGCGTTCCCCGATCCACAAACCCGGGGTTGCCCTTTTTGCAGGTGGGGCCGCTCTAAGTGGAGGACGCTAGGTGTTGCACGCCAGCTTTCAGATAAACCTGCTCCTTCATCCTACGTCATCACCAACCATACCCTAGAGATTTCGTCCGGAATCAGATTGGTGCCATCTGTGGGGAAGGAACTGTAACGATGGTAGTGAGCGAGGCAACCCGGACACGGACTCGCAGAGACAAGGCCCCCGCGGGTAATACCTCTCCGCCTCCTGAGGTGCAGGATGTTTCCGAAAGCTCACGGGCGAACCCTCGAGCGGTCAGCTCGCCCCCTTCTGCACGGGAGTTGTACGTTACAGTGGACGCTGTAAAAAACTTCATGTCCACCATGACAGACACCATCACCCACCAAGTTACAGAACAGGTTAGAAGAGCAATGGAGGCGGCTAACTCAGCCAGGCCGCTTCCCCACTTTGACTACGTACCGACTCATGGTGGCGACCCCTCCTACCGGCCAAATCGAATACTGTCCCCCCGTTATACGGAGCGGGGGCGAGAAGTGTCTCGATCACACCAGAGTGGTCGCCCTTATGAGGAGCCATTAGGTCGATGCGTGACGTTGGGACCAACTGGCCACCCCACGCAGAGGGCCACGACCAAATCAACAACTGCTTCCACACCTTATGTAACCCACTCCCGGCGGACCGCTTGGTATGAGGAACAAGAACAGACCTCCAGGCCTCAGGGGGACGTCTCGGGTAGGCACCGATCTAGCCAGGAACGCCCCATACGAAGGGAGCGCACTCGAAGTCCGCCCCCAAGGGAAGCACGCGGTCAGGAGCCGCGCCACACAGACCAATCACCCCTAGATCTTCCAGGCATGGACGAGGGAGGGCAACCCCTTCTGTCGTTGAGGTCGAGCGTCAGCCGGAAACCCTTATCAAGGTGTCGGGCATGACCGCTCGGCCGAGTACTCTCCCCTTCTCCACTCCGTTCAGAGCGGAAATAATTAATGCTCCGTGCTATAGGAAAGTTAAGATGCCCACACTGGGCCTCTATGATGGGGCAACGGACCCTGAAGAGCATTTAGACAAAGCACAGATGTATGTGCAGGATGTGGACGGTGCCAAGTACTGCCGCTATTTCCCTGCCACTTTGAAGGGAGTAGCGCAGTCTTGGTTTAACGGCTTGCCACCGGGGAGCATTGCTTGCTTTCAAGACCTGGATGACAAATTCGTTGGCCAATTCATTGCCAGCCGAAAGGAAAGGAGGACCAACAACCACCTCTCAAAGATCAAGCAGGGGCCGCAAGAGTCCCTCGTCGAGTTTGTCAAGCGGTTCCACCAGGAGGCGGTACTGATCCTAGATCTGGAGGACGGGGTGGCCTACACCTCCTTCTTGAACGGTCTCAAGAGTGGCCATTTCAAGTTTTCATTAGCTGAACAGAAGGAAAGGACGCTAGCTGAAGCCATGAGGAAGGCCACGGACTTCATTCGCGCCATTGAAATCTGCGCCGACAGCTCTGACACCCCGAAGAAGAGTAGGATCCTAGGGGAGAAGAATTTTAATCGTGAAGACAGAAACCCCGGCCCCCGAGAGGAGGCCTTAGTTAGAGGCGGCTAATCCTCGGTTCAACACTGATGCCAGGAGCATCCTCAAGGAGGTGAGGGGACACCCTATGCTCTGAAGACCGCCTCCTGTGACCGCACCTCCTAAGCCGCAGAATACATGGAAATATTATGAGCTCCACGAGCAGACGGATACACCATGACCGAATGCTGAGAGTTGAAGAAAGCTCTTCACGAATTGGCAGATAAGGGTCAGATTGATCGATTTCTGAAAAAAGGGTGGCCTTTTCTTCGACGGGAGCAAGATCCTGCTCAACCTCAACCACAAGATAAGGAGTGCTCGGTGGAAGTCGTGGCCACCATAGCTGGTGGTTATGTGGAAGGAATAACTCGGTCAGCTTGGAAAGCTCAGCTCAGAAGTGCACAACAAGTGTTTACCGCAGAGCAGGAACCTTGTTTGACGGTGCCCACAATAGTGTTTGGGGGAAAGGAAGCTCCGTGATTTGCCTCTCCCCATAATGACCCTTTGGTTGTCGAAATGAAGATAGCCAGCGCGATTGTGCGGCAAATCTTGGTGGACACGGGTAGTTCTGTGGACATCATAACTTGAGATTGCTTGAAGAAACTCGCGCACCCCGGACGTGACGTTGTCCCCTTGGTGTACCCTATCCTGTGCTTTGGGGGGTGGGAAGTTAATCTCACGGGGATGAGCTGCCTTTCAGTGCGTTTTGGCGATAAGACCTAGTCCAAGAACCTTGAGGTTGACTTTCTGGTCGTTTATGTGCCCAAGGCCTACAATGTAATTTTAGGACGGCCAACCCTCCACAAGGTGAAGGCCGTCATCGCCCTGTACCTCATCCAGCTTCAGTTTGAGGCGGATGACGGTAGTGTTGGCAAAATGCGGGGGGACTAGCGGACAACCCGGGAGTGCTACCTAGTGAGCATAAAACCCCGCGTAGAATGGACTTGGGAGCACTGACCCACTGAACCGTCCTAGATGGAGAAGTGGGCAAAGGCGAGACCGGTAGCTCTGGCCCCAGAGGCTTTGGTTGTCCACACCATCACTTCATCAGAACTTTTGCGGCCTAGACTAGAAGCCACGGACGAGATGGAGCACGTCTCGCTCAAAGAGGAGCGGCTTGAGCACACTATGCAGCTCGGTCGCGGCATCACGACCCTTCATCGGTAATCACTGGTTTCCCTCTTACGGGCATATAAGGATGTTTTGCGTTCGGACCCGAGGAAATACCCGACATTGCTCCAAATGTGATGAAGCACCGATTGAACGTAGACCCCTGTCACAGGTCGGTTGTCCAGAAGAAACGCCATATGGGCCCGGAGAGGGCGGCCGCGGTCAATGTTGAAGTTCAGAAGCTGTTGGAAGCAGGTTTCATTCGAGAGTGCTAGTACCCCGAATGGATCTCGAATGTAATGTTAGTAAAGAAACCCAGCGGGGCCTGGAGAATGTGCATGGACTTCACGGATTTGAATAAGGCCTGCCCAAAGGATAGTTACCCATTGCCAAAGATTGACAAGTTGGTGGACGCCACGACGGGACACGCTCTACTGAGTTTCATGGACGCCTTCTCCGAGTATCACCAGATACCCCTCTGCCCAGAAGATCAAGAGAAGACAACGTTCATCATGGACCGCGACCTCCACTGTTATAAAATGATGCCCTTTCAGCTAAAGAACGCAGGAGCCACCTACCAACTCCTGGTCAACAAATTGTTTGAACTCCTTATCGGTCAGATGATGGAAGTCGACGTCGATGACATGATTGTGAAAATGAAGATCGAGGGCGACCATGGTGGTGATCTGTAAAAGATGTTTGACATACTTCGAGCGTTCAACATGAAGCTCAACCCAAAGAAGTGTGTCTTTGGGGTTCGGTCGGGCAAGTTCCTTGGTTTTATGATCAGCGGCATCGAAGCTAACCCAAACAAAATCCAGGCCATCCTCGATATGAAATCGCCCTGGAATATTCGAGAGGTGCATCACCTAACTGGTTGCATAGCCGCCCTTGGGCGGTTTATGTAACGCCCCCAATTGCTAAAATCTGATTATTCTAACATAACCACTTATTATTATAATTTAGCAACGGAAGACTTCTAATTTGATTGGAGGCATTACCACCGTTCCATGGTGGAACACGGCTGCTTGATTAGTAAACTTTATGGGGGCTCAAAAAGAAGACCCCCAACCCTAAAGTCAGGAGTTTTACTATTTTGTTCTTAAATCCTGGGGCAAAACGGACAGAGTTTCCCCTAAAACTTGACCATTTTTCCAGGCTTACAGCCTTACAATAAAATCCCTGCATTGAAAAACAATAAAAACTAACTCAACGGCCACCCACCGGAGTTCACAGCTCTACGGGCCACCCGCCCGGAGCACTATAACCAATGCAGTTTAATGATAACCAAATAAAAGGCGACAAATACAATACAGACCTGACAACTTAGATGGTGGCTCATATGGCCATACAGAGCGACTCTAAATGATATGCAACTAAGCACACAAGAACTCAATTTACAATCACACACCACAAAACACATTGCAGTTCACGTACGAGTCCATTATTTCACTTCTAGGCAGCAGTGACTCGGTTTCGGCTTCCTTCAGAAACCTGGAGGCACAATGATAGATGGGATGAGCGATAATCGCACAGTGGATAGCCCCTCCCCTAAAATATGCAATAATAACTTACAACCGTTGTTCGTAATTCCTTTTCTATGAAGAATTCACCTATCGCATAGTGTATTCCAATCACAAAGCAAGAGAAATAGCATTTGCACCAAAAGCCACTCGTATGAACTCGTAAACTTAATAAAACAATATCATATGTTAATGTAAGTAGTGGACATGATCTATGAATACCATTATCTCCTCTCCTCTTGTACTTGTATCATAAATTTGGATCTATAACATCATTTTCTAAACAAGATATAAACAATTAATCACCTTTTCAGGTTTTCAATTCAATTTTTCAATAATCTTCTTCAGTATCAAGTAGTAAGAGCAATAAAATGAATATATGGACCTCTGAACTTTACATGCTTGTTTATTTAATTGATCATGTTTCCCGTGACTCCACTGCATATTAACTGGGCTATGAAACATGTAACTTCCACATATGCCTACTGGCATCATGATGTAACATTGAATTTTGAATCCTCTCTTTACTGGCAGAGAAATGAAATACTGAACTTTGTTTCTGCCTTCTAGCAGAGAAATGAAATTCTGAGCTTTGAATTCCCTGCCTACCGGCAGAGAAATGAAATATTGATTTTTGAATTCTCTGCCAAATAATGAGTCTGAATTCTCTGCCAGATAATGAGTCTGAATTCTCTGCCAAATAATGAGTCTTGAAACATATAAGTTGAAGTTACATGCAAACTTCTAGGTAGGTACTGGGTTGTTTAGCTAAAGATACAAATAGACGACTGATAAACAATTAAGAGCACTTAGCGATCATGTAATAAAGCATTTATGGACCTGGATTATAATATACAATTGACAAACGTCATGTAATCACCATACGATATCAATGCCCTTCACATAATCCATGGATACGATACGATGAACTATGCAATCGATAAACTATGTAATGGATACGGTGTATACGATCGATAAACATATAGAGGCAATAGACTTAAAATGTCGATCGTAAGCTAATGTCTATGTAATGTCGATCGATAAACTAATGTCTATCGACTAGACATGAACTATTTTAGGTTGGTTACAACTTAGGCAATAGACGAAATATGAGATTATTTTCTACCTAACATGTTTCGAAATATAAGCCGAAACTCAGACGTACATCCCTATGCAGTAAAACATACTTGGTGATCAAATGGTTGGGCGCCCGTATTTCAAAATATTTTGTTTTGCAAACCGGAGGAAGAGAATGTATAAGTAAAATTGATTTGTTGATTTTTATTATCTGAAAGTGAACCCCTTGGTCAATGTACATCTTGAGACGATCGTACTTCGGGTGCTCACACCCCCCAGGCCGATCGAGAAGCCTGAGTTGATTCCGCGCGCGCGTAGATTTCCGTGGTACATGACGCCGCGCGCGGATTTACTGGTCGGCATAAGCCTTGATAACTGAAGGGCATAAGCCCTGATGATAAATGAGCGGGGCCACTTGTTTATCTGACAAAACATTGAGAACTTGGTTCATTAAATGAATCTTGTTTTGAGTTTTCATTCCTGAGAATACTATGAGTTTGTGAATAACATAGAGTTTTTGAAGAACATAGGCAATGTACGTACCGAGGTGGCCTCACTTCTACTCCAATTAAGGTGGAACTATTTTCCACCTAAAATGTCTATCATATAATCCATGAAATCAACTTATGGATCATGGTTTCTATGTCTATTATATAATCCAGGAATTCACCCTATGGATCAAGATCTATTAGTAATCGCTAATGTAATCATGCATATAATCGATACTATAATCTTGTATAATCAGTGAGCGTTATAAAATCAATGAACTGCAAGTGAGCAGGCATATTCAATGAACGTTATATATAGCAATATATATACGATGAGCGTTATATAAGCAATGAACTTTAAGTGAGCATACACAATGAACATCGTATATATATAATGAGCGTTATATAAACGCTAAACTTATATGATCGACGAACACTATATATAATTCGATAAATATGCATAATCGATGAACGATATGTGTTTCATACGAGATGAGATCAATGATCAATTAATTGCAAGGATCAATAAAATGCAATTAATAAACGTTATATAATCAATGAGTAATAGAATGCCATGAATATGCGTTAGAAAATCAATAATCGATAAAATGCATAATTAATGAACGTTATATATATATATATATATATATATATATATATATATATATCAATTTGATTATTACATATAAACTTAATGTATATATATATATTCGATAAACTTGACATACTCATAAATTTTCATATAATTGACAAATAACATAAATCAATAAGTTATGCATGTTTAGCTTTGATTCGGACCTGTTCCGCTAAATCATGCCTGAAGACTAACTTCGAAGTGGATCATAAGTTATTAGAAGCGACGGATGTACGTTTAGTTAATTCATACCGTGTATTGACTTCGAAGTAAATTATAAATGCTTAGAATCAACGTATATATGGTTAGGTTCGAATATGATAATATGATAAATGAATGCCTAGAACCGTAATATGCTTACGTTGCTTAAGTAGGTTCGATTACTGACTTCGAAGTAATAAGAATCGTATTAGGCTTAAATGGGTTGTTTAGGCTTTGAAATGTAACTTCGAAACAATAAATGAACGCCTCAAATGACCCTTATTTAATTGTCGAACGATAAACTTTAATTTAGTACAACTAACACATATATATACATGGTATCGTTCAATTAACACTACAACTTCCTCATATTACTGATAATTGATTCGAGTTCAACCTGAACGAATCATAATCAATAACTATTGAATTCAACCTAAACGAACTATAATCAATAACTACTGAATTCAACCTGAACAAACTATAATCAATAATCAATAAGCTTTATCGAAATTAACAATTTAACCATAAATAGGAGGATGAGGAAACCCACCTCGAACCCAAGCTAAAGGACCCGTTTTAGGGTTTGATTCGGGTTGATTCGATGTGGGTTTATTCCTTTGCTCCCAATCTGCTAGCCACCGCTCCTCAAGCCACCACCGCCGACGGACCACGGAGGAGCCACCACGTCGCCGGCCGGCACCTCCCGCGGCCCCTTTCTCCCTCTCTGGCTCTCTTGTTGAGCGTGTCTGGCCCGAGCTGTGCGGTGGGAGACGGTGGGAGACGGCCAGGACGCAAGGCCGGCCACCGGTGAGCCTCACCTCGTCCCCTCACCGGCCATATCTCTCTTTCCCTCGGGTGTGGCGTCGCCGGGGCTGGGGGTCGAGGAGCCCCCCCTTTCGCCGTTCTCCTCCTTCTCTTCCCCTTCGCGTTTCTGCCCCTCAACTCGATTTGGGCGTCGATCGGACAGGGGAACGGTGGGGGGGCGCGTCGCCGGTCGCCGGCGACCCCCACCGGCGCCTCCTTCCCTCACTCTTTCTCTCTCTCTTCTCCGGCGTGGTGTGTGTGGGTGTGGGGGCTGAGAGTCGAACCCCCCCCTCTGCTTCCCCCGATTTCTCCTCCTCCTTCCTTTCTTCTTTCTTTTCCTTTTTCCTTTTTTTTTCGAAAACAGAAGGGGCTTCGGCCCTTTAAATTTTTTTTTTCCCATATTGGTATATATATACTTCAATGTAATTAGAAAGAGGATTAGAAAGAGGATTAGGTTCGGGCCGTTACAGTTTATGTCCCGATCCGCAGACAAGTGCTAGCCATTCTTCCGCATCCTACGCCAGCGGACCAACTTCAACTGGGATCAGCAAGTGGACAAGGCCTTCCAGGCGTTGAAAGCCTACTTGGCTCAGCTACCCAAAATCACTAGTCCGCTGGAAGGAGAGGTCTTAGTATTGTATTTGGTTGTCTCAGAACACGCGGTCAGCGCTGTTCTTATGGTCGAACGGGCAAAGGAGCAGATCCCAGTGTACTATGTAAGCCACGCATTGGTAGGGGCAGAGGAAAACTACCCCCTCATAGAAAAATTCGCGTATGCCTTAGTTATGGCCAGCTGGAAGCCGAGGCCCTACTTCGAGGCTCACAAGATCTTAGTCCTAACGGATCAGCCCTTGAGGAATATCCTTCAGAAGTTGGATGCCTTAGGACGACTTCTGAAATGGGCCGTCGAACTCTCCCGCTATGACCTGGCCTTCGAGCCATGGCGGGCCATCAAGGCCTAGGCGTTGACTGACTTCTTAACTGAGAGCACGACGCCCGTAGAAGAAGGGGATTCACGCCTGCGGCCTTGGAACCTGTATGTGGATGGCTCGTCCACTAAGCGCGGGAGTGGTGCCGACCTCATCATTGAAAGTCCCACAGGGACGCGGTACGAGCATGCTCTCAAGTTTATGTTTAAGGCATCTAATAATGAAGCTGAGTACGAAGCCCTCATTGCGGGGATATAGTTATGTTACACTGCGTGAGCCGATTCTATCCAATTCTTCTCTGACTCCCAATTAGTCGTTAGCCAGCTAAACGGCGCATACGAAGCAAAGGACGACACTATGGCTGCATACGTTCGGTGAGTACGGGAAGCAACCAAGTTGCTGAAATATTTTGTAATCACGCACATACCTCGATCAGAGAACCGCTAGGCTGACGCCTTGTCTAAGTTAGCAAGCTCTTCTGACGACGGGAAGCCCAAAAACATTCAGTGGGAAACCCTAACGGAGAGAAGCATTGATCCGCATGAAGTACTATGGTTAGTCAGGAGCTCGACATGGATGGATCCCATCCCCCCATACCTCACGGACGGTACCTGGCTTTGGATCCCAAAGAAGCGGATAGGGTGAAGAAGAGGCTGAACTGGTTTATTTTGTACGAGGGGATCCTATAAAAAATATCTTTCGCCCGCCCCTCTTACGCTGTATAACCGCGGAGGAAGGAAAAAGGGTACTTGAGGAATTGTACGAAGGCATGTGCAGCACGCATGCTGGGGGCCGTACCCTAGCTGTCACGACAATACGGGTGGGCTACTACTGGCCCAACATGCGGAAGGATGCCATGACGTTAGTAAGAACTTGCGACAAATGTTAGAAGTTTGCCCCCATCCAGCGGGTGCCTACCATGCCCATGACATCGATTGTCAGCCCCCTACCATTCACCACTTGGGGAATGGATATCCTCGACCCTTTTTCCAAAGCAACGAGACAGCGTAAGTATCTCTTCGTGGCCGTTGATTACTTCACCAAAAGGATAGAAGCTGAGGCCGCAGCCTCCATAACAACTGCTGAGGTATGAAGGTTCATTTGGAGAAACATCATCACCCGTTTCGGCATCCCCCGGGCCATTATCTTTGATAACTGCAGACAATTTGATACCAGCAAGCTCACGGACTACTTGAGTAATCTAGGTTGTCAAGCGAGGTTCACGGTTGTGGCCCACCCTCAGACCAATGGCCAGGCTGAGGTAGCCGATAAGTCTATCCTCCACGGCCTACAGAAGAAACTTGACGATGCAAAGGGAAAGGGGGCCGACGAATTACATGGCGTCCTATGGTCTCTCCGCACCACTGAGAAAACCGCTATTGGTGAAACCCCTTTTATACTAGCATACGGTTTCGAAGCCGTTTTACTAGTGGAGGTCGCCCTCCACACTCATCGGCGAACTACGTTCCAAGAGGAGCTGAACAATGCAGCACTCTGAGAAGCCCTCGAACTTCTCCCATCAGTTCGAGGCGACGCTTTCCTTCGAGAAGCTCTCTACAAACTTCAAATTGCACGACTGCACAACCGCGCGGTTCGACTACAGCCTATTCAGGTGGGAGACCTCGTCCTTCGATGCATGGAGGCTGTCACACGGGCAGGCGAACATGGAAAGCTAACGACCAACTGGGAAGGTCCCTACAAGGTTGCTTCTCAAATTCATCCAGGGACATATCGCCTCGAGACCCTTACCGGCTCTCCAATACCGCAGACCTGGCATAGCAGCAACCTGAGGAAGTACTACACTTAAGCTTATATTTCTCTTTATCTCCAGCTCCGATGTACACTTTCGAGTACGAGCAATAAAATGAGCGGCCCACGGCAGCTACCTTTGCACTGAAAGAGAGTACTTTTTCTCCCAGAGCAAGGCCTCACGGCCGGTCGTACACTCTTAGCCCCAATGGGGGCCAAGGGTCCCAGAGCACGTCCTCATGGCTGGTCGCTACACTCTTAGCCCCAATGGGGGCTAAGGGTCCCAGAGTACGGCCCCATGACCAGTCGCTGGGCTAAGGGTCCCAGAGCACGGCCCCACGACCGGTCGCTACACTCTTAGCCCCAATGGGGGCTAAGGGTCCCAGAGTACGGCCCCACGGCCGGTC
>JACYFF010010365.1:100890879-100902564 GCA_017589665.1 Selenicereus undatus | reverse complement strand
GTTCGGTTTTTCGGTTTCGGTTTCTTTTGCTCGCCCCTACCAAAATATACCTTGAAAAATGAAAAAAAAAGAAATAAAATAACAAAATTTTATTTAGACCCCGGTGTTGGTTTCTCGCTTCATGTTTGTCATATTTGGAGTTGGTAAATAGAAAGGAGTTGGTTCAAGTGGACATTTTTATTAATCGAATCAATGTTCTTGGGTAGCTTGTTAAATGATCATAGATCAATATTCAAATATTAGTCTTTGTGAGATTAATATCTTGATCTGCATTTGCTCAATGGGTCAAAAACTAAAAAGTAACGATAATATATGAGTATGTGTCAATTAGCATTACATTTACGTGATTTTGGATGCTCGTTATCGAAACTGAACCCTTAGAGTTTAATTGTCCAAAATTCAAATGAGTTACATTATTATGAGGTCATATTCAACGATACATTCTTGAATATGATTTTGTAGAATTAAATATATTACGAAGATGATTTAGAATTGTTGATCAGTACTGCAGAATTTTTGACAGTAGTCACAGAATGATGTTATAAATTTATAATCATAGCATGCATTGCATTAAGTCTTTAAGTGAATCAAATAATAAAATAGGATTGTTAGATCCTAATAAGTTTAATAAATTGCTAGTTATGCTTATCTTTTCTTAATTCCTATTGTGACAAAATATTTTTTTCTCTTATATTTTTACAACATATCAATCAAATTAAAAACTTAAAACTATCAACTATTTCATTTTTTTGCTTAAGTTTTTAATTGATTTCATTTGTAAAAATTTCCTGTTAAGTTGTTTTTCTTTTCCCACCTAAACTCAACTAATTGGGTTTGAAAATTCAAAATTCCTCCCAAAAGAGAAAAGAATAAAAGCTTTAAAAAAAAGTTACTACTTATACGAGTGAAATTGAGTCAGATAAGAATCGGATGGGTTTTAAATCATGTACGATTTGGTTCGGGTTCAAGTTGTCCATTTTCTGTTCACTTCGGGCTAGGCTATTACGAATTGGGTTTGAATTGGGTTGGGTCATTTCGGGTCATGCTACAATTCGGGTTTCGTTCGGTTCTGGACCGGTTTACTTTGGGTGTCTGGGTCCAAATCGATTCATTCCATTTCGGGAGTCGCTTCGGTATGAATCCGGGTTGTTCGATTTGGGTTTCAGGTCTGGGTCAGTTTTTGCAGGTCTACATAACCGTAAGTGACACAAAAAAGCTGATTATGACACTTTTGCAAAACTCTTTATTGAGCTCTCAAATTATAATTCATGTAAAAGTAAGGAGTTGTGTCCCAAATTTCGGGTTCAACCCAAGTTCAACTCATTTGGCCACTCACATCTTGGCGTGGCTCTTTGGTTGGTTTGCCCATTTTGGAAGATCATGGGTTCGTTCCTTATGGCTTTTATGTGGCTTATTTATGATGGTTGTTGATCTCACTTTATGACTCCAATAGATTGGGTGTTTGGCAGGGCGTTTTGCGGGGCTTGTGTTAAATTCTGATGGAGAAATCAGATTTTGTCATAACTCCATTGAAGGAGATTGCTCTCCATACCAAAAGTAAACTAGAAAGATGAGAGAGAATCAAATTTTATTCAAGTAAATTCTGAAAGAAGAAATTGATTAGTTGTTACAACAGCCTCACTTATCCCTTATATATATAAGCTTAATAACGCTATTTGCTAACAAACTGATAATGTCAGCCTAACTAACTTCCAACTCAGCTATAATTGATTTGTGGGCTGGGCCTCAGGTCTCCAACACCCCCCGCCCCTCAAACTTGGGATGATGCTGAAACATGCCAAGCTTGTTTAGCAGATTCTAGTGCTGCTGAGAGGGCAATATTTTGGTAAGTACGTCCGCTAATTAAGAGTGTATAGGTAGGTAGCTTAGTTGAAGTAACCTTCCATAACTTTGTCCTTCGTAAAATGACAATCAACTTCTATGTACTTGGTTCTTTTATGGAATACGGGGTTGCGAGCAATATGTAAGGCAGATTGATTGTCACAGTGTAGAGTGACAGGTGTGAGTTGAGTCACCCGTAACTCTTGAAGAAGACTGACTAACCAAGTGACCTCAGTAGCTGCTTGAGCCATGGCTTTGTATTCAGCTTTTGCGAATGATCTAGCCGCTGTGCTTTACTTTTTAGACTTCCAGCTGATAGGTGACTTGTCTAGGAGCATGATATAACTGGTTACTGACCTTCTGTTGATAGGACAAGAAGCCTAATTTGAGTTAGAAAAGCATTGAGCTTTAAAGAATTAGCACCCTTAAGGAGAATTCCCTGGCCTGAAGTACCAGATATGTATCGTAGTAAATGATCCAATGATGTCATATGAGATAAGGTTGGATGTTGCAACAACTGGCTCAAGGTTTATACAACAAAAGCAATGTCTGGCCGTGTATTAGATAAAAAATTGAGCTTCCCGATATATGTCCTACAGACCATAGGATCTTCTAAAGGAACTATTTCATTGGATTTAAGCTTGCAATTAATTGGAAGATGAGTGACAGCAGGCTTTGCATTCAAATGACCATAACTCTTTAATAACTCTTGAGTAAATTTCCTCTATGTTAAACTCACACCATCAGGTAGATGGCACACCTTAAATCCCAAAAAATAGTTGAGGTGGCCCAAATCCTTAATGCCAAAAGATGAATGCAAACTATGTTTGAGTGCTTGGATCTCTTCAATACTTGATCCAGTGAGCAAAATTTCATCAACATAAATTGTAGCAATGGTCAATTGTTCTCCTGTATTTTTGAGAAATAGGTTGTAGTCATTCTTTGATCAAGAATAACCTTGAGGTTTTAGAAAATCAGCCAATTTAGAGTGTCATTGCCGAGAAGCTTACTTCAATTCATACAATGACTTTTTTAGTTTAAGGACCTTGTTAAGAGGATTGGGGATTCGTTGTGGCATCCTCATGTAAATTTCTTCATGCAAATCCCCATTTAAAAAACATTGTTAACATCCAACTGGAATAATGACTATTTCCTTGCTACTGCTAAGGCAATGACGGTTCTTATAGTAGCCATTTTGACTACATGAGAGAAAGTTTCATTATAATCTATACCTTCTTTTTGGGTGTTGCCTTGAATGACCAATCTGGCTTTATACGTCTCTAATGACCCATCAGCCTTAAGCTTGATTTTGTATACCCATTTTGAACTAATCACCTTCTTGCCATGAGGCAAGTTAACCTCTATCCAAGTATTATTTGCTTTTAGAGCCTCTATTTCAGTGTTCATGGCCTGGATCCAATGAGGGTGGACTGCAGCTTCTTTATGTGTTGTAGGCTCATGTAATTGATCAAGTTGAATAATATTTTGCTATTGTATATAGGTTAAGGTAGAGAACTTGACTAAGTTACACCAATGAGATGTTGTGGACAAATGAGACTATTGAGTATGTGAACACATGTAATCTTGTAAGTAGGATGGTGGTTTTGGTGTTGTAGTAGACCTTCTAGGTTGTACTTGTCTTTGTGGTTGTGGCTCTGGGATATGAGACTAAATAAAGGAGTTGTCATTGGATGGAAAGAAGTAGAAGGTGAATGGCTAGAAGGAACCTGAATAGGACAACAGTGAGAAGTAGTAGAAGAATGTGGTTGGGACTCAAAACCATGTGTGGTGGTAGGAGCTTTAGGCTGGAAATCAACATTTTCTGATGAAATGAAAACGTGATTGGGTAAAACTATATTAGAACTTTGAAAAAGCTAAAAAGGAAAATAGGTTTCATGAAACACCAAGTCTCTACTGTGATGAATTCTCTTAGTGACTAGATTATAAACTTTGTAGGCCTTCTTGGCAATAGGATATCCCAAGAGTACACAAGACTGTGCTCTAGGTTCAAACTTTGTTCTGCCATGTTTTAATGTTGATATAAAACAAAGACAACCAAAATTTCTTAAGTGATCATATGAATGTTGATCATGAAACAAAACCTCATAAGGTGTCTTTAAAAAAATCACCAAATTCAGTAATCTATTAATCAAATAAGTGGCAGTCAAAATGCAATCTCCCTAGAACCTTGCAGGTACTCTTGACTGAAACAGCAACGCTCTAGCAACCTCTAAAAGTTGCTTATGTTTTCTTTGCACAACCCCATTCTATTGAGGAGTGTCCACATAAGAGGTTTGGTGAATAATCCCCTTGCTTCTGTAATATGCTATAGCATGCTGATCTCCAAACCCTGAGCCATTATCAAACCTAATAATCTGAACTTGAGCATGAAACGGAGTGACAACGTAGGTATTCAAAGATTCTAGCATGGAAAAAGCATTGCTCTTGTGTGATAGCAAAAAAACCCAAGTGGCTCTTAAATAATCCTCAACAATAGAAAGAAATAGTTTGAAACCATCATAAGTGGATGTCCTATAAGGACCCCAAATATCTACAGGTAAAAGCTCAAAGACATTATTTGCTTTTGTATTGCTCAGAGGAAAAGAACTTCTATGCTGTTTGGCTTGAGGACAAACACTACATATGGCAATAGGTGGTTTGCAAGGCAGAGTTTTCATATGTGCCATGTATTGAGAAGATGGATGACCAAGTCTACAATACCACAATTCTTAAATTGATAAACAGGTTGGTTTTTTCTGCTGAAGACAAACTTAAGGTGCTTTGTGATCTAGATTTTCTAGGTATAACCCTTCTTGTTCCTTACCAAGAACCACTTACCTTTTCTTCAAAAGGTCCTGAATATAGTAGAAATTTGGTGTGAAAACCACATTAGAAGATAGATGTTTGGCTAATTTACTTGCTGAAAAAAGATTGAATTGAAAATCTAGCACATGGAGCACATCTTGTAATGTAATTTTAGAATTCAATGCAACAATGTTAATGTTCTTAACCTACACTTGCCTTCTATTTGGTATTGTCATGTAACAGTCAAGTGTCACAAGTTTATATGACTGGAACAAATGCAGAAGAGGTGTGATATGATCAGTGGCTCCATTATCCACTATCCAACTTTATCTTGGTTGAGTAGTGAATAAACAAAATGACTTACCAACCAAATATGCAGAATAAGTAGCCTCCACATTTGATGAGATTTGGATATTTTGTTTCCTTAATAAAGCAAGTAACTACTCATATTGATATGATGTCAGGGTATGATGTCCAACTAGTTCGCGCTGCTACATGGGATTAACTTAACCAACATCATTAAATGGTGGTCCTGTACTTGTATGTTGCCCTGAGGCTGCTAATCTCTTTCATTTTTCAGTCTGTTCTCTCAACCTTTGCAGTTTATAGCACTTGTCAATTGTATGATCAAGCCTTCTATAATAATTGCATTGTACACTGGGTTTTCTTGTAGCTGGGACATTGCGATACTTTGTAGGAGGCTGTGAACCATGATGAGTAGCTTGTGGTGGCTAGCTAGATGAAACAGGTCTGCCATAAAAGGTATGATGCCTCTGTTGGGAAAGAAAAGTTGAGGATTCAACCATCTCAGTTTGTTAACTATTGAAACTCCTCAATTCCCTCTGTTGTTCTTCCTGAAGTACCATGCTACTTGCTTGACTTACAGAGGGCAAAGGATTGAGCATGAGAATATTACTTCTAACTACTTGATAACTCTCATTTAAACCCATCAAAAACTATAAGAGTTGTTTCCTCTTCTAACTACTTGATAACTCTCATTTAAACCCATTAAAAACTGCAAGAGTTATTTCCTCTCTATTAGTTTCATAGCTAAACTAGTGGACTCACAAGAACATGGTAAAACCAATACAACATACTCATCCCAAAGTTGTTTGCACTTAGTAAAGTATGCCGAAATAGAAAGATTACCTTGAGATAAATTGCTCATTTCTTTCTGTAGATGATAAATCTTAGTGCCTTCACTGAAACTCAACCTCTGTGACAAATCCTTCTAGATTTGTGTAGCAGTTGGAGTGTAAATGATACTTGCAGCAATATCTTTACTCACATATGGTAGTATCCAAGAAATGACCATGCTATTACATCTTTCCCAAAGAGGAAGCAACGAAGAGTTAGCTACAGGTTTGGAATACTCTCTAGTCACAAATGACATTTTATTCTTGGCAGTCAAAGATACTTCACAAGACCTCTTCCATTGAGCATAATTGTTACCAATGAGATGATAACTAGACAAACTACAATTAGGATTATCAGAATAATGAAGATAAAGAACATGTCCGAGATCAAGACTATAATTGGTTAAAGGCACACGATTGTCTATATTTACAGCTTGGTTATTTGAACTCTCAACCATATTTTAAATAAATTTGTGCAAGGAACTAAATAAAGAAGGATCAATATCCAACAACTCAATTGCGATAACGAAGGATTAGTCCAGATAAGATCCAGGATTCAGAAGAATACAATCAAGAACAAAGAACATACTGTAAAGAAACAAATCAAAGGCAGAAAATCAAATTTCAATGATTTGCAAATCTCTGAAACGAGATCGGTGCTCTGACACCATGTCAAATTTTGAGGGAGAAATTAGATTTTGTCATAACTCCATTGAAGGAGATTACTCTCCATACCAAAAGTAAACCAGAAAGAGGAGAGAAAATCAGATTTTATTTAAGTAATTTTGAAAGAAGAAATTGATTAGTTGTTACAACAACCTCACTTATCCCTTTATATACAAGCTTAATAACACTATTTGCTAACAAACTGATGATGTTAGCCTGACTAACTTCCAGCTTAGCTATAATTGATTTGTGGGCTGGGCCTTAGGTCTCCAACAATTTGTGTGGAATTTATGGCACTCGCAAGTTCCCGTACGTAGACACATCCCTTCATAGCCAGTTGTGAGGCCTTTTGAAGGCAATATTTCCCTCTTCTATCCACCATTTTTACATCTTTCAATGAGTGTGTACCTGTGAGATACTGAATCTCCTATGATCTCGGTACGCCCATTGTCATTAAGATTGTTCTTATACTCACTCTTATCATAGTGGATTCATTATTGTTATGCCCTTAGTTTTCTTCCAATTGTGGTTTCCATGTAAAATTGGTGTGCCCATTGATATTGTGTTGGTTTTGCGTATTTTTTAGAATGCTCACATCCATTCACGCTTTTACATATGCTATGCTTAACTTTATTAACTATTTTTCCTAAGTAAAAGCCACCAGTTAGTGTTTGTGTGTGTTTACACACACACACCCCCTACCCTGTGAAAGCGAGACTCATACTGGGTGTGGTGTGTATATATACATATGTGTGTGTGTGTGTGTGTGTGTGTGTGTACATACATACGTACATAAATATACATACGTGGGATTATTTGAGGTTATCACTTTAAAACACTGATATTTTTTTCCCTTTTAAAATTTATGATAATCCATATTTTTGTTGATCCAAAATAATACAAATTTACTCCAAAAGAGGTGAAAGATTTTATCTTTGGCAATTTTATAATACAAACCATCTCTCAATCAATGTCTCGCTTCACTGAGATAAAATTCTTTCATGAGTATTGAATGCTTTTGGAATTCTATTAGACTCATACTAGTATGAACTCGTGCTTGCACGGAACATTTAAACTTTGAAAATTGTCTTTAGTTGAAAAGTTGTAACAACAATTTTAAAATAATTTCATGAAATACATATAGATTGATGGGACAATAATGATGCAATTACATTTCCCTTTTAAAGATGTAACCGCTATTAGTACACTACATTTGGAGATGTAAAATAATTTTATGACATAAATTTGATGGATTACATCTCGTATGGCAATATAAGGATGACGTCGAGGAAGACTTTTTGAACTAGAGAAGCTCATTCACAAATATGTTACACAAAGGATTAAAACCTTGTCACACCCTTGTGAAAAAAATAGTCCAACTTTAAGGTCTAGAAGCTCCGAATTCTTTGAAGTTTGAATCGCAAACGACAATATTGATTTAGTCGTATGTATCCATCTTAAAAACCAAAGCAACAAAATACTCTGCTTGTGACTTTACACCGGATAGAAAATCAACCTGGAAAAACATGTTGAAAACTCATTAGCACACACAGGACAGAAACCCACTTTGATCAAATAATAATAATAAAGTTTAAAACTAATACAAGACGACATACTTTTGAAGTCTATCGAGGATAAACAACAATTCTTCTTGATTAGATAAAGAGATATAGGTACACCACCAGGTTTAGACACTATAAATATCAAGAGTGACAATTAGCACGAGATGCTTGCACAAGAGATACCCCCCCAAAAAGCAAAGCATTTTTTCTAGACAGAGGAAATTATTTGATATGCAGATAACAAACAATTTTATGCTGGGATAACAACCTTGCCAATCTAGATGACCAAGTGAAGAAAAATTAAAAACCAAGAATTAATATATAATTAAAAAAAGGAAGTAGGAAACAAATCACCCTATACGGAGAAGGGCAAAGGGCAAAAACTATTGATTAAAGATGTTATGACTCGTATAGAAATCTCCTAGTAAAATCCCAAAACTACACCCAAGTGAACAATGCAACATAAAGCCACAAAACACTTATAAAAGCATATAAAATAAAATAAGAAAAAAGGGGGATAGAAAGAGGGAATCACTAGTAAAGGATATAGCACTAAGAGGGCAGAGTAAAAGATTGGACTTCAATCAAGTATGCTACTCTAGCTCTAATGAATTAAAATCGACATTAATGCTATAGAATTTTATTTTCACTTGCTCACTTGCTAAATTATAATAACCATTTAATTCCACTAACAAATCAGTGTTAGATCTTCATCACCTGTATCTACTTAACTCACTAACCACCAGCAAATTTCTCGCTTTTTCCCTTCTGTGTCCCCAATTTAGTACTGTCACCCAAAATTAGATCTAACATTAAAGAACAATCTAGAGATCCCATCTTAGATATTGTACACTGAAAAATAAGTTCATCTAAATAGACATCAATTTTGGACTAAAATCAATTAAACCAAAAATATCATATTAACAATGCTTAAAATTAGTGAGCTTCGTATCACCATCCTAAAATATTCAACATGTGGTGTTAGACTTTTAGTTCCCATTTTGTCTCCCATCCTATGTCAATGGCGGATGCTAGGCACAAATTATTCTCAACTTTGAAGTCTCCCAACAATAGTTGGCCTAAAAATTTGTTTAAACATTTTGTATGATAAATTCTCCCAAAAAAAAAATCCATAAATTTTTTTAAAGATGAATAGTCATAAAAACAAATTACAACAACAACAACAACACCTCCCAGTGTGGATCCCGCTTTCACGGGGTCTGGGGAGATCCAGATGTAGGCAACCTTACCTCAACTGGCATTACTGCCCTTTGAGAGGCTGATTCCAAGAGACCCATAAAAGAGACCCACAAATTTTTTTTTGTGAAAACATTTTATAAGAGAAAGATTTTGTAAAAATATTTTATATAAGAAAGGTTTTGTGAACACATTTTAAGAGGCAAAACTAAGGATAAACATCGCAGAAATGAATTAAGGCATACTAATAAATCAGGGGCAGTAACTGTGCAAACATTAGGTCAATAAAGCAAAGAGAGATACCATACCTTAGCCAACAGATGTATGCACAGAATGAATATTCCCAGATACAAGTACTACCTGCATACAAACACAGCAACCGAAAACAACAACCAAACTTACCCTACTGCAATAGAAAGACACTACAAAGACACCTCTCTGCGATATAAGATCTTAATCCTATCCCGCCACAGTCTCCTATCCTGAGCCATTTCCTCCGTCTGCCCAACAACTTTCAAGTCCGCTCTAATCACCCCGTCCAAACTCTTCTTTGGTCGTCCCCTCCCTCTTTTCCCTTCGAGGGCGTTAACCCTATCAGATCTCCTCACTGGAGCGTCCTCACTCCTTCTTTTCACATGGCCGAACCATTTGAGTCTTGATCATCTCATCTTACCTTCGATAGGAGCGACTTTGACTAAGTCTCTAATAACTCCATTAGTAATTTTATCCATTCTCGCATAACCACACATCTATCTAATCATCCGCATCTCTGCTACCATTAATCTTTGGACCTGCTTCTTTTTTATAGGCCAACATTCCGCACCATACAACACAGCAGGTCTAACTACCATACGGTAGACTTTACCTGTTAGTCCTACAGGCATTCTCTTATCACACAGCACACCTGAAACGTACTTTCATTTAATCCAACCCGCTTTAATGCGCTGGTTAATATCTTCATCAAGATCCCCTTCCTGCTGAATGACCGAGCCTAGATATTTAAACTTCTCCACTTTTGGTATCGCCACTCCCTCAATGGTGACTTCTCCCCTCCCATCTTCCCTACCACTGAAACCACAATGCAGGTATTCTGTTTTCGATCTACTTACTCTAAAACCTTTAGACTCCAGTGAATGACTTCATCGCTTCAACTTGTCGTTAACTCCCTCTTTGGTTACATCAATAAGAACAATGTCATCAGCAAACAGCATACACCATGCTAACCCATCTTGAATTCCTTTTGTAAGTTCATCCTTAACTAGAGTGAAAAGAAACGGGTTTAGAGCGGAACCCTGATGTAGGTCCATACCAACGAAGAAGTCATTTGTAACCCCTCCTGGCGTCCTAACATTCGTCCTACCTCCCACGTACATATCCTTAATAAGACGAATATACAAAGGAGACACTGCTTTCTTTTCCAAGCATTCCCATAACACTTTACGCGGAACTCTATCATATGCTTTTTCCAGATCAATGAACACCATATAAAGATCTACCTTTCTATCTCTGTACAAACCCATGAGTCTTCTAAGGAGGTAAATCGCCTTTGTGGTTGATTTGCCTAGCATAAAACCAAATTGGTTCTCGAAAATCGAAATATCCTTCCGCAACCTCCTCTCAATCACCCTTTCCCACAACTTCATAAAAACAAATTAGAATTTGTAAATTTAAGACAAAAATCATATCAGCGAAACATCTTTGAACAAAATCTCTACATTCACCATTATCCTACTTGCCATCTTGTCTCTCGTCATCTTGTCACCGTTCCTACAGTAAGAACCTAGAATCGAATATACTTACTACGGTACACCTTTCATTGAGCCATTACATTAAGGCTTCATTTTTGACATGTCTTTAGACACTTAGTTATTTGCATGCAGTAAATTTTTTTCGAAATCTGTAACCACCTAACCCCTAAATGAATATCAAGTAATTCAATCGTTAGAATTCAAAAAGTAATTTAATCATTAAATTTTTTAAATTTTAATATCTGGCAATTAAATCCATCATCAAACACCACCCATGTTTTGTATAAGATTTTACACAAGGATTTCGAAAAGCTCCGACACAAAACAAAAGACCCACAATGATATTATAGAAAGTCAATCGGCCGCTTGCTAATGTTCAATACCATATGATTACATCAAAGAGTATAATACACACACACAAAACAACAACAACACCTCACAGTGTAAGTGCCACTTGCATGAGGCCATAGGAGGTTTAGATATAGTGGCTCTAGTTTTGCAAGTATCAGTACCAACAAAGAGGTTGGCTCCTGTACACCCACTAAATATTTGAGAAAAAAACGATTTAGAGTTGAAAATTTCCTCATTCAAAAAAAATTAACAAATACAAATTAATTAGTTGAAACAGTTAATAAAAATTTGTCATAAGCACGGTAACAAAACTCATTACACACACACATACACACACACACACACACACACACACACACACACACACACACACACACA
>JACYFF010010365.1:100831785-100865083 GCA_017589665.1 Selenicereus undatus | reverse complement strand
ACATATTTTAAATCATTAACATTTACCTCAAATGATAAATCCTAAAAACTAAACTTGGGACACTAAATTCCAAACCATAAATCATAAACTCTAAATGTTTCCACATAACTAAACTTTTTCCTTCATTTTAAAAAATATAAACATACAGATATTCTACGCATGATATTTTGGTGGGAATGAATGTTGTGTCAGTATTCATTTGGATGCCTTTTAGATTAGAGTATAAATTTTTCCAGTTATTATATCTATCCCTTCATCGTTACATACAAATTAAAATCAAGTAGGAATTTCATGAAATTTGAGTGTTGAATAATCAGAAAATGACTATTGAGGTAATACAAACTACCAACATCTTAAACCAACTCCAAAATTATATACAATTAACCGAGGTTAATGACTTATACTAATCTAAGTAAACTATTGGGTTAACAATTTGTACTTTATTTCAAGTAATTGCCGAAAATAAACTACATTGTTAGCGGGCTACTTTCATTGGACAATTGAGCAATAGTACAACCTTAAACACAACATAGTTCACCATGCCCACGTATCTCGGAACACATCACCTTAATACTCATCGCTTACACAAAATTATAGACTTACATGATAATAACATTTACATTTTCCAATCACTCTAATTCAAATAAAGGAGGACGAAACTAGAAACAATATAGAACAAGTCAATCAGTAATATGGAAAACAATTTTTTTACAAAATACAATTAAAAATGTTAAATTTTGTTTAAAGCAAGAACAATGTATTTTCATTAAACTTAAATAAAAATAATTTAAAAAGAATGAGCCTAGTAAAGTTAGAAAATAAAAAAAAAATTACTTGAAATAGAAGAACTAAAATAATAAAAATATCGATTGTGAATAATAAACTAGAGACTGCAAAATTTAATTGAGTTGCAGCTTATCTGAAGTTGCCAGCTCAGAAGTAGCTGAAAACCAAGGCTCCACAATTGAAGTAATCCGAAGCAATATTAACACCAAAGCAACACCTACTAGTAAACAATACAAAATTCTAATCATTCCTTTTCTTGTAGTACGGGGAATTCTTGTACGGGATTCTGGAGAGTTGCGTTTAAAGGAGGGTTGGCAATGGGCCCCAACAGACCTAAACTCATTTAATTTTTTTGCATCTGGACTCAGATCTATCCTAGATCCATTAGGTTTAGAAAGATAAAATTCAGACCCAGATCTTATGGTTTGATGAGTCCATAAATTCTAGACGGATCCTAACTATTTTTACATTAATTTTTTTTTTTACCACATCCCAACATGAATGATCACATTTTAAAGACAAATAAGTTGAATTTAGATAATGTGATATTTAATAAACAAATCTAGTGACACATACCACAGCTAAGTATTCTTACTTAGGTTCTACACACTAAATAATATTTTAATATAAACTATAAAGACAAAGTCTATCAAAGTTTAAACAAAGTATAACAAAATAGTTCTTCTTCTACGACTAGCAAAAAGTAAAGTGGCTTTAGAGTTTACTAGTTTAGAGTCACTTTAACAAATTACCTTTGCCATAGTATTTTCTTTAAAAAAATAATGGATCTTAAATAGGTCTCCGGTCGGATCGGGTCTGAATTCTTCAGACCTAGACCCATTGAAGCCCGCTTAAGACTCAATGGGTCTCATTTTATTGGAGCCAAATCCTTTAAATTGGTCGAGTCCAATGGATATGGGTTTGGGTCAGTTCCGGAACCCTCTATCATCCCTACATGAAAAAAAAGTAGATGATCTTATTTAAATGTTAAGGAAAAAGTATTTTAAACTTGTAATTGGGTTGGAGCAACTAGAACTCATTGTATATGAATAATACATGGTGAAATTCCATCTTAGAATAAATAACAATAACACTAATTATACCTATTTATTTTAGTCTGACATTAATAGAGAGGAGATTTATATATTGGCAATCTTATCTCTATCTGTAAAAGAATTATAGACACTTTGGGACCTTAAGATATTACTATAAATAAAGTGGTCTCTAAAGTTTGTGAAAATAATAATTTAGTATCCTAAGGTTTTAATGAATTAATGATTTTATCCTTTTATTAACAAGAAGTTTCAGAAATTACGTGTTGGCTCCTAAAAAGGGGATACATATCATACATTTACACTTTTACCATCATTTTGTTGGTTTCTTAAGAAATTATGCTGGGTTTGGATGTCTTTGAGTGACTATGATCGTATCATTACCATTATCGAGACCTAATTGAAGTTGTCTTCGATATCATACACATGATTCAAATTAAAACCTCACTAAACAAAGATATTTAAATGCAAAAACAACCCATTTTGGGTGTTAAAATATTCTTAGAATGTCAAAAAAATATAATTTCTTAAACATATTGCCAAGAAAAGAGTAAATTATTCTTTACTTAAAATCTCACGGTACTAAATTATTATTGTCACAAACTTTTACGGGGTGCTTGATTCAATGTTGTTGGAATGCAATGAGATAAGGAATCACTCTAGGCAACATGGGAATTGCTTTTAATTATTTGTTCTACGTATTTGGCTAAATTTAAAAATAAACTCAACATAAGTTAAAAATAATGCCTAAAATATGAGTTTATGTAGACCCAATGGTTGGGAGAGGTCTAGTAAAACCCAGAACTTGTGGGTATGTCATTTCATCTAGAATGTGATTCCGAATTAAAAAAAAGTCTAACTAAACATGAAGTATAGAAATATGTGATACTATTTCTATAAACGAATTTAGAAAACCTTGAACCCAATGGGCGCTAATTAGATCACTTTATTGAGTAGTCATATCATAGAGTACTAAAGTGTTAATATAATTAACCTTATAAAAAATCAAGATTAAAAAATAAAACAATGAATTTGTAAGAGGATTAGTGGACTTAATCAAGCTGGCGGCAAAGGAGAACGAGAGGATTTAGATATGAGAATTCATGGGCTAATCGTGTCGTCCTTAGATGATTGTTTTTAGGGGGTGATTTTAATTGTTGCCTGTTAAGTGGGCTTGCATATGGCTTGGAGCTTGGATCATCAACCAAGCTTTGATTCCAGTATTTAAATTTTAGGAAGTAATTTATCCGATTTCCAAATATTTGGACAGGTACTTGAAATAGCTTACCCCTATGTGGTTTAGTTCATTTGAGCCCTCTATCGCAAATTATATCATAGCGTTAGGCATCCCATGTGTTTTGGATGACCGAGATGAAAATGCTTTATCAACATATATTCACAAACAATATTCAATTCCCAATGTGCCCCTAATTCATCAACTTAAATTTCAAGTCGGCTCTTGGAAGCAAGAACAGCAAGAGGTGATCGAATTCTTTTCTAAATTCATGAGTTTATGGAATGAACTTGACAATTATATAAAAATCACATCTTGTACATGTGGCGTAGTAGAAAAGATAGCCCAATACGTAGAAGACGATGAAGTCCATCAATTTTTGATGGGTCTTGACAATGAGTCTTATGTCACCATATGGAGTCAAATCCTCGCTTTAGACCTGTTGCCATCCCTTGACAAAATTTTTAATATGGTTCAGCAGGTAGAACATCACAAGAGGGTGAAGATTGGACGAGATGCAAGGAATGGAAGCATGACCGCCTTTGCTGTGACCTACAAACAAAATCAAGATAGACCTACGTCCACTCACTACGGCAAATTGAGGCATGACGAAACCGGTTGTTTTGATTTAATCGGTTAACCCTAGGCTGGTCTGCACATGGAGGACATAGCGGATGCGGTCGGAGATGAGGCAATCGCGGAGGTGGACTCGCAGACAAAGGACGAAGACTAGGTACTGGGCGAGAAGCAGCGTATGTTGTACAACCAGTAACTAAGCGCAACAGCTGCACCCAGTAGACTGAGAGCAATCATGCAAGTGGTAGCACTTTCGAGTTTACAACTGAATAGGTACAACAGATTTTGAGTCTCATCGGGACTCCAAAATCTAGCCACGAAAAACTCTCAGGTATGGGAGATTCGTTGTTGGATAGCGGCCTGTCGTGTCACATGTGTAGTTATCAAGGTTTATTAACAAAAGTTAGTGAGCTAAGGCCTATTCCTGTCGATTTACCTAATGGCACAATGACCTTGGCTCATAAACGAAGATCGGTTCAATTAAGTTCTAAGATAATTTTACGGGATGTGCTTTATGTTCTTAGCCTTAAGTGTAACTTAATATCTATTGCACAATTAGTTGATGAAATTTTTTGACAGTAATATTTTATGACAAGTTGTGTGTGATACAGGACCCTACTACAAAGACCTTGATTGCAGTGGGTAAGCCAATAAGAGGGGTTTATTTCTACAATGAAACGTCATGAGCTGGTGTTCAAGTAAACAAATTCGAGTCTTATGGTTTGTGGCATCATTGATTGGCACATCCATCGAGCTAGGCATTATCTAAGTGCTTTAGTAATATTGAGAAAGATTCTTACACCAAGTCTATTGTGTGCGATGCATGTTTTCGTGGCAAACAGACACGAATTCCTTTTCCTGATAGTGATAATAAAGCTATGAACTCTTTTGATTTAATTCATTGTGATACATGGGGGGCTTATGTGTCAAATCTTTTTGCGGGGCACACTATTTTTTGTCAATCGTTGATGATGCCAGTAGACCAACTTAGGTCTATTTAACGAAAGAAAAGGAAAAAGCCTCTTAATTATTAAGCAATTTTTGTTTGATGGTGAACACACAATTTGAGGTTAAAAAAAAAAATGATTCAGAGTGATAATGGCCATGAATTAACCTCTAGCCCAACGAAACAATTCTGTGGGGAGCATGGAATAACACATCAGACCGTTGTGTGGATATAATACAACAGAATGGGCAGTTTAAATGAAAACATCACCATATTTTAAACGTTGCTCGAGCTTAACACTTTCAACCACATCTACGTATTGACTTTTGGGGTGAATGCGTGCTAACCGCAGCATATCTCATTAATAGGACTCCTATATTTGTTCTATATGCAACACACCATATGAAGTACTGTTTACGGAAAAACCTTCATATTTTCACATTAAAATTTTTGGGGCTTTATGCTTTGCTTATAAATTACAAGGGCACAAAGATAAGTTTGAGAAAGGAGTAGGAAGTGTATTTTTATTGGGTGGAACGAAGAGATGGAAAGTTTATGATGTAGAAATAGGCGAAATGTTTGTTAGTAGAGATATCATATTTCAAGAAGAAAATTTTCCATTCTTCGCTTCTCAGAAACAAGGAAATAATATTTCTTATGAAATTCTAGGTGACGTGGTACATAGGGTATTTGATGATGATTGGGTGAGCCATGCTTTTAGACAACATTGAGAAGCCACGCTGAGATCGAGCGCGTTGATCATAGCACGAAGACTTTACAGACGGTGTGTAGCCCATCTTCTCTTACTGGGCCACAAGCTGTGCATACACCTAGTCTACAGACTAAGCACCATGAAGCGCCTACATAGCTTTCTACCGGTCTGCTGCCAAGTGAAACCACCTAAAGTCCACACAATTGCGGTTTGCTTGACTCTCCTGGGCCATGCGGTGTGATAGATAACAACCTAGGTTGGGCTGGTGTACCTGGAACGCAACAAACAGTTGAACGTAGCCCAACTGATGGGCCACACACTGTCGTTGGGCCCGAGGCACACCTGGATTCCATAGAAAGGGGGAGTTTAGCACAACACAGTGAATGTATTAGGACAAAGTGGGCTAGGCATATGGCCACTCATTTACAAGACTATGTATGCTATTTGATATTTCTCAGCAACCCCTCTTCTAACTGCAAGCACGAGAATCCACTCCAGAAGCTGTCTTCAGACAGCCCTTATCCCATAGCTAATTGTGTTACTTGTGATAGTTTCTCTACTGTGAATAGAGATTTGATAAACCTCTATTTTGACCTTATTCTAGCCCATAGTTGATCCCTTTTTCTAGTGTTTTCATGTTCGATCTTGAGGTGAAAGGGTCAAATTAGTCTCATTTGGTCTAAATTTTACTCATATAGTGGTGTTTTGTCTTTTCAGGAGTCCCTATAAGGAAACTGAGAAAATCCACTAACATTGGTAGAAATGAGGGCTAAGAAAACGAGCTGCAAATAAGAAAAGAGACAGGCTATACCCAGAGATTCGGCACGGGGGTCCCATGCTTACCAGTACGGTTATGCCGTGCTGAAACATCACAAAGGACCGGTCAGCAGGGTGGCACGGCCGTGCCAACCCAGCCAGCGGTGCACGGTCACCTCATGCCCACTAGTGTGGTCGTGCCACTCCCGTGCCGTTGCGATTTAAATGCTTTTCGAGTGTGGTTTTCGAGGAGGCCTTCTTCTCTTTTGGAGAGCACTTTTCCTAAAACTTTTCTAGGTTTTTGTTAGAGAGATTTTTAGTGAGTTACTTTTGCAATTGGGTGTAGATTGAAGATTGTTCAACAAGTACTCTATGATTTAATTCAAGCTTGTTTCTTGAATCTCTTTCTCTTTTTTGTTGTTGCTTTTAGGATCTTGTGTGAATTATGCTTATGACTCTTCAAATCGTATTGTTCGATTTTGAGATAATGAGCGGCTAATCTCCAAACTTAGATTGGGATTAATGCTGATTATGTGTAGTTGAATCATGAATTAGCCCCAAACCCTACTTCCCCGATGTTTGTGTTTATGTTTTCTACTATACGCACCACGTGTTTGATGAAATGCTCGAGAGAACATTCATATATTGTTTTAAGGTTTAGGGGAGCATTGAAAGATGAAACCTTTACCTAAGATGACTTAGTAGATAAATAGGATTTTAATATGAAAATAGTTAAGATTCTAATTGGGATTCGAGATTGTAGACCTTGTAATCCTCTAATTTTTAATCCCATGAGAATAGGTGACTATGGTTCTAGGATTATTCTTCGAACCATGAGAGAGGGAGGAGATGGACATTATTGAGAATCTATCCGCTCGTAATGCATGCTTGGGTCTATTTGACAGGGTTAATAATTGATTCGCTATCACACTCGTGTTGTTAATTCCAACCTGGGTGTTTTGCCATTCTGTTATCTTATTCATCTATAGTTTAGCCTTTAATCTCTGATATTGATTGGCCTAGATTGAGTAGAGTAATTAGTTCTAGTCATTGAAACTAAGTTCCTCGTGGATTCGACCTGTACTTGTCGGTTGCTAGCTATAGCTACGTCGTACACTTGTAGTTTAAAACGTAACAAATTTTTGGCACCATTGCCGGGGAGCTTGTTCCTTTCAACACTACAAAACAACTCGTGTTTAGAAACCAAAATATTCGGTTTCAAAATGTAAAAAATAAGTTTCAAAGCACTTTTGGAAACCAAATTGAAACGGAAGGCATCTGCTTCTAGAGTAGCAGTCTCTAAATGATTTCTATACCGAACTCCTATTGGTTTCAATTTTTAAAACCAATAAAGGATTCAGTTTCAACATTTTGAAACCATATTCTGATTCCAAAATTTTATTGATTTCAAAATCTTGAAACCGAATTTGCCCATTCAATTTCAGAATATTGAAACCGAATTTGCCCGTTCAGTTTCAGAATCTTGAAACCGAATTTTGCCATTCGGTTTCAAAATCTTGAAACCGAATTTACCCAGTCAGTTTCAGAATCCTAAAATTAATATTTGTTTGTGTTGTTCTGAGGATTGCAATGAAATTAAAGCTCTAATTTTGGTTTGAATAAAATATTTTCATTTTGTCATTGCCATTGATGCATACACCAGTTATGCTCAACACCTGCTGGCATTTCATTCCACAGTGAGAGCGCCATATATGCTAAAACATTTACAACTAAAGCATAAATGATGATAGTTTCTATAACAAAGAAATTGTCCAAAAGGTAGAGCTACTACACAATGAAATTTACAAGCCCCAAAATCTAGTTTTAACTAGCAACTGTGTTGTATATATGTGCATTTCTAGAATCCAAAAGCATGCATGGTTGATGTGCAACTGTACTGTGCTGCATAATATGCACACAAAAGTGAAGAACTCATGGATGAGTACATCAAATTGACGATTCTTGCAACTGTAACATGAGCTTTATTTGGGCTTGCATGGCTAATAGCATTTGCCTTTGCTCCTCCATCATCTTTTGTTGCTTCTCTAGTTGGTAGCGTTGCTCCTCTATCATTCGTTGTTGGTTCTCCACTGATTGACGCTGTTGTTATAGTTCATTTTTCGTGGAGTTCAACTCAGCCTTTGTTGAATCTAGCTCATTTTGGAGTTGCAAGACAATAGAAGCGGTGTATGAAGGTTTTATAGAATCAGTCCTAGCAGTAGGCCTCTTGTAGAAATATTCTGCAGCATTGCCCAATTCATAAACAATGCCCTTTTCATTCCATCTCCCAGCTGCCTCAAGGAAAAGGCCATCATCTTCCTAGGACATGGGCACTTATTTTGCAACCTTAAGTGATTGATACTTGTCCTGGAATTACATATGCATAAATTTTGTAAATAAATTAACTTGCTCTGTCTTTTGTGCACCAAATATTCAATAGTAATGAATTTCAATCAAATGCACCAGTCACTAAGTTCCTGAGAATATACATATATAAACTTGTTCCCCTTCTAAAAGTATGACCCAAAGAGGCGCTTTCTAGCGTAAGCTACAAATTGAGTCTGATATAAACAAAGGAACCCCCTCACCCCCAGGAAAATGCACGCAATTCACCTGAAAGACTGGTAGAAAAAGGAAGTGCAAATCAACACCAGCGCAGCACAGTGCACAAACCACCAACGATAGAAGCAATAAACAATAAAAATTCATATGCAATGTAGCCATTCACTCGATGAAGGGTATACCTAATGAGCCAAGGAGCACTTTCAACTTAGTCAAATACATATAGCTCTAGGCCTATCACCTTAAAATCACTCAAACATTTACATCCCAACTGCTCTCAAGCTAAACGGTTTGACTGTTACATCACCCAAAGCACAATATTTCAGCGAACTTCATGGATTAAGCAAGCAGAAGAAAACATAGAGTTGTTCTCAATAAGGTGCTACGATTAACACCGCCACTTTTCGCTAAAATTGGAGTTCCTTCATGCTGGAAAATAAGATACTTACCCATACGACCTTTGATCGATCATATGAGAAACTCTTATCCTTAGCCCTCACATGTGCCTTAGCAAAGAGCTTTGCAGTTGTAGGTGTTTCACCAGCTTTCCGCTTTATAAATACAACACAAAATTAAGAAAATAGTTAGGTGTCATGAATCCACAACACAATTAAAACTCACAACCACAAAACAATCAAAAAGTTAAATGAAATAGAAAATATGACATGGTCAGCTAACAAATAAACTTAGTACAACAAAACAACTAAAATGTTAAATAACCTGACCTAAGAGCAAACCCATCATAGCAGCCAAACAGCTATATTTGAAAGGTTTTGAAATTTAAAGGCTAGTGGGCCACTTTTTCACCCCACAACAACTATAATATGTAGCACGGTTGCCACATTAGAGCGATTTTGCAGTATTGCGTTTGAAACAGTATCTTTAATCCTCAATACAAACTGCAAACAAATACCCATGAAGTATGAACTAACCTAATGCTGACTAAACAAGTAAACAAGAAGTAGAATTCCTATACTAATCCCATGCAAAATGGCACATAGTAATACAAGATTAGGGGTATTGATTGGTATCATAAAAGGCATCCTTGCTAAAGTTAAACATAGAAGCATGTTTTTTTGACAAGGAAAACATAGAAGCATTTTAGAAGCTATAGGAAGAGATTTGCTTCTTAAGACAACAAAACAGGCATTTGGAGGACATGATTGTTTGATGTTAAGATAAATCAACAATGCTTAAATATCCCTGGACATCTGAAAAGGTTACATTCCTAACACATTGCATGCAAAATAGTTAGGATCATTAAGGACATATGTATTATTGTATCTGTTTAATTGGCCTGCAACTTTTTAATTATATGGCTATTTTCAAATTGCAGACCAAATTGTTAGTGGGGGTGGTGAAACATTTTTTTTGGGTTTTGGGGGCGAGGGCAGCCAAACAACAAGAGGCAATGTTGATTATTGAATAGAAGCCATCGTAATGCTGGTATTGTATTTAAGACTCCTCCTGTACAGCCATATACAACATATTCCAAAAGTATTGTATGAACTTCTAACCATGACTTGCATTAAATAGCCAAATTCAAGCCCATAGAGAGAAGGATAGCGAACATGGTACTAAATTCTGCATCTCTAACATCTAGACTCAAATCAATATCATGTTATACCATTTTCTCAGAAAGAAGTTCCATTCATTGCCCACCTATTCACCCAATGCGAACACTACAGTCTCCAATGACACGGACTCACATCACATGAAACAGCAACCCATAAACTCTTAGCTCAGTTAGCTGCCAATGAGACGCAGCTTTCAACAAGAGTAGTTGGGCAATATAACAGTTTATCAAGAAATTCATCTAACCTCATAGCCATATACCACAACGCTACAATCATCATCATAACCACCATTATCGGGCAAATAGCTCCCTACAAAAATTATACAAGTATAAACCTCCTAATTAGCCTTGCAGCCACCGATAAAATGGATGATTGGCAACCATCATACAATGGCTTCTCACCTACTTGGATCATGTCAAAGAAGGCCTTCATTTCAGGATTTGGACCTTCTTTAACATTGCTCGACCTCTCTTCCATCCAATTTGAAAACATGGGACCAAATGCATCCGTAACCATATCCCTTATAGAGTTATCTTCAATCCTATTTGAAGTACACATCCCACTTTCAACTCCTAATCCCATGTTTAGTTCAGCATGATAAGTCCAGTGGTAACAATTAGGATGAAACCCATTCTTATAAATGTGTAGTTTTACAGTATCCTTATCTAAATGTGGCACATTCTAACACTTATCATAGGGACACTTTAGCTTTCCATATTTCTTCAAATGCTCTTCCTCACTTGCAACCTTAATATATTCATCTACTTTTCCCACAAACTCCTCACTGAGATAATTATCATCGGGTCTCTTATACATCTAATCTCGATTAGTCCACATTATTGCATACCAAAAACAAGAGCGATTTTTCTAAGAATTGCATATTTTACACTTACGTATTTCACAAAGTCAATACAAACCCAATATCCACTTCCTAAATAAGTATCATATGTGGTATTTTAAAGAAGCATAATTAGCTATTATACATATAGTTATTATAGAAGTACTTCCAAGAGACATGAATATAATTCTGTAACTAAACATTAATAAAATCTGGAAAGCATATTACATGCACATATGTCATGACATGGTATCACCTAATCCCCTTTTACAAAGGTTGGTGGTCCTAAACTCATTTAGGATTCCTATGATATTTAATTGTTTAGGCTACATCATCATATATTCAGGGCAAAATTTCAACAACATTTCCCCGTAGTTCTCCAAGCATGAGTTTTAATGATGAGTCATAGGAATGATTATCATCTTCAAAACCACACCCAGAGAACATGAAGGAAATATTAACGAACATTTGCTCTAAATAACCAATAATTTTGTAGCCAAACAATCAAATATCACAGATTCCTGAACTGTCCAACTTGGACAATTCAAGAATTTACATGTATCATAACTTCTCATCAACAATCTATGTATGCATATCACTTGTAACTTCTTCCAATCAAACCAATGATATGAAAATGTTACGTGCAATATCATAGACTAAATTGTTAAGATAAGCTCTTCACAAATAAATTCTTGAACGGGTATTATAAGTTTAATGAGAGAATTACTTGTAAAGGAAGAACATCCTATACACTCAATTCATGCATATGATTCACATCCACACATAAAAACAAAAAATCATAATCACTACACCAAAATAACACTATGAAGACAACATTTTGAAGATAACATAATCACTACACCAAAATAACATTATGAACACAACATTTTGAAGATAACATTATCATATACCAAATTGTGTATCATGTACCCACCACAAAAAAAATTCACTTTTACCAGAGATTGAGCTTTGCCACCACCAAACCCAAGCTAGCCTTGGATGCTTAATCTTAGAATTGATGAGGTGTTTGTTGGTTTCATCCTTCTGCTTAATTTCTATTGAGTCAAATATTAACTAGATTTTGATTCTAAATTATCAATTATACTTTCTAATGCAGAGTTTAAAATTTGGCTTATAAAATGTAACTTTTGTTGTGTATTATATGTAACACTTTTATACATGTAACGTATCTAGAATTAGAGTAAGAGTTCATACCTAATTTTGACAATATTTTCATTATTGTGGATGCCACTTTTTCTATGTTTCTAGCTCTATTTTGATGCATGTTCATTAATAGCTTTAGGTCTTTGAGCTATAACTATGTAATCATAGATACTAGAACTCAAAAAGCAAATTGAAATATGGATTCTAATGCTCATTCTCTAGTAACTTCCTTCTTGGTTTTCTTTTTACTAGGTAAGCAATATGAGTTAAACCTTGTCTTTATCCTGTCAATTTTTTGTTTGAGCTTAGCTTTTGGACTATGAGATTCTGGTTTCTTAACTCTGCAATGTACAAACATATAAAATTTTGCAATTGAAGAAGCAAACTGACCAATTGACCAATCTATATCACTCTACCTAGTATCTGAATAAATCAAGCAGGAGACTGCTCATTTGTTTTTTCATTTCTTTTCTCTGTTGCTTGCCATAACGTGCCTCTATATATCTCTCATTCAAATCCAAAGAGGGAAATAAGAAGCCCTTTTGAAACATCATATTCAAAGAAAAAAAAGGTTGTCTGCCTTTTTTTAAGCTCTTGAAGGCATCACCAACTAGAACAATTAAAAACAAATGAAAGAACCAATCATGCTATCAATTTTTAGTGGTCTTTTCATTTCAACTCAACAACATCATCGTCATCATCTCATATGAGAAAACTATTCAAAACATGATATGTGGCTTTATGAAAGTACTGCACTACTAATGATTTTCTTCATACTTCAAATGGTACAAACACTTATAAAAAAAGGCTAACATATAAAGAAATCATAAGGGAGATCATCAAATGCTCATAAGATTCCTTCAACCTATTCTACTACAAAAAATTACCTCAACAATCAATGACACTCCACTGGAAGGCAGTTTGCATGTCAAGGTTAGCTCCCACTTACAAAATGAAACGTCATCAAACAGTGTTTTATATAAGGCACTCACGTTGACCAATCCATATGATTAATGAAAGTGATCTCGTGAGAGACAGAAAACAATGAAATATCTTTGCACCACAACCATGATGCAGGCCATTGGCAATAAAAATGAGAATATGTTGACATGATTTGGGAGAGAAACTCTCTATCTCTCTGTTTGGCTGGAATATTGCCATGTTGGGCTTTGCAAAGTAGTAGCTTTAGCAATTTGACTATGGAACCACACCGAGGAATATTCAGTCACTACAAAACAAATTACGAAGACAAAATATTTATGAAAGCAATAAGTGAAAAAAAAACCAAAAAAAGATGGAGATGACAACATATGAAAGTGAATAAAAACAGGGGAATTAGAATGGGAACTAGAAGTCTAGAACATAAAAACTTTTACCCTTATTTGACTAGCCCATATACAACTCCTCCATTAATGGATGTCACCATTCACGCACGCCTCAATATTCATAGACATAACGAGAATTAATAGAGCAACACAAATGAGGTAAAGAAAGATGATGAACCAGAACAAAGGTTGGGACAGAGCATACAACCAAAATCCCTGTTTTACAAGTAACTCCAATAAAAATCAAAGGTGTCTACCAAATTCCCTTCTTTAGCGCCCCCCCCTAAAACCCCAAAAAATCAGTAGGTGGGTACTTTGAGGGAGGGAGAAAATTAATTTGTCTACTAGGTATACCTTCTAGTTCAAGTCACAACTAAAAGCTTTCAATGGCTCATATTTGACTTGAGTATATCAACAACTCAGATTTTTCAATTACAATAGTTGAAAAGATCTTCAATTATGATAGAATTTTTTTGCTTCATTCTATCTCATCTGTTTTCCTAGTAAGTGCCCTAGTGCTTCTTTGCTGTTTTTATGAACTTTCATCAAAGCTTTGGTATTTTGTTCAAAACTGTAAATAGCACGAACACAATGTAGAGTTGCAGACTACTAATAGGTATACCTCAGTTTGGATAGTCATGCTTGTTTTACATTTACCAAATTTATCGTTCTTCAAAATGGTAGTCATTGCTGCCTAACTCTTATTCTAATGCTATGTTGAATGAAGCCGAAACACAAATCAAGAAAAATAGGGAATAAATCTCAAAATAGAAAGAAACAGCTAAACCAAATTCAACTGAAAAAATATCTTCAATGTCATCTACAGATAAGCATGGGAGGATGAACCAGATGTTTACAATAAGAAAAAAATAATCTTGATAATTTTGCATATGATGGGCAAGAAGGTGGGTAAGAAAGACCATATTCAACTCAAATTTCATACAAGGAAAAGAGGAAAAGAGAAAGTGAGTAAGATACCTCCAAAACATTTCAGATTGTTCACCTATAGGACGAGAAGCAGCTTTAACTCACCAAATCACTGGATGGCTAAGACAAACCAGACAGGAAACCATAAGAATTCTAAATAGGAGGTAAGATTTGAGGCAAAACAACATCATGCACTCTTTTTAGACAATCAAATTCCATAATACCCACACAAAGCAATTTTGTTAATGAAGAAATCAATTGAAGAGAACAAACCAAAAAGAAAGTCTCTTCATCCTCACTCAAAAGAATAAATCTTCATATGAGTAAAGTATTTCCAAACAAATATCTTCATCTTTAAAAATCAACCGAAAATTTTTGTAATTTTGTTTCTAATTCAACAAAAATCTTCACCCATCGACCAGGTAATTGCTCGCAAACAACAATGAAAATGAAATCAAGGACAATTCATAGAGGAGGAGATTGATTTACCCCAATTTGAAGAGGAAACCCAAAGCTTCTCTAACTTAGCTTCAAATCTCAGACAACAAAAAAGTGAAGAGAGAGGTTAAGAATATGCGGATGGTTGTCACTCAAATCTCAAACAACGAGAAAGCAAAGAGAGAGATGCAAATTAGGGTTCCATTTTACTAGGAGTGAACACAATAATGGAGGGAAGAGATGGAGGGAGCCAAAATTAGGGTGCCATTTTTAGTTTTCATTCCCGAAATTTCTTTCAAAAATTTTAATTGTCAGATAGAAACTAAATCTAGAAACCCCCAGAATTTCATTTCAATTCTGAAACCGAATGGCTTATCGGTTTCGACTTTTAAAACTAAAACAATACTTCTGTTTCAAAATTAGAAATCGAACCAATTTCGGTATCAAAATTAGAAACTGAATTACTTGGTTTCTAAACTTGGTTTCTAAACACGTTTTTTTGTTACCTAGCTTATTATAGATTCTAAAATCAGTTGCTATAAACGGGGGGTTTTTTTTTGTAGTGCAATATTAGAACCAATTGAAATACTCCAGAATAGGTTTTCATTTTTCTTTTTATAGTTTGTAGCTCTTCCTTATTCTTGCTAGATACCATTTACTGGTGTAGTGTTTGTTTTGCATGCACAGGAGAACTCAAGGGAATCAAAACCTTGTCCCATTGAATCTTAAAATCAAAGCAACCCCTCGAAGGCAAGGCAGAGAAGTGAGAAGAAAGAAGAGGGTAGTAATAGAGATGACAGGGCAAGATCAAAGAGTGCTGTGAGACTATGCCCTACCGCAGGCGTCGAGCATCACCTCATCCATAGTTAGCCCTGCGGGGGAGGCTAACAACTTCAAGCTCAACTCCGCCCTCGTCACCTTTGTGGAGAAAGATCAATTCGGTAGGCACCCTTCGGATAAGTCCAATATGCACCTTCCTAAATTCCTTGCGAAGTGTGACACCATCAAGTTCAATGGGGTGTCCACCGATGCCATACTACTGAGACGTTTCCCCTTCTCACTGAGGAATAGAGCTAGCAACGCTGCAGAATCAGGAGCCCAACTCATTCACTACTTGGAGGGTACTCTCAAAGGCTTTCCTCAGCAAATATTTCCTGCCCAGGAAAACTGCAAAGTTAAGGACTAGTATCACATCCTTCACTCAGTGAGATGGGGAGTCCTTGTATCAGGCTTGGGAGAGGTTCAAAGACCGCCAGCGGTAGTGCCTTCACCATGGTGTGCCTGACTTGCTCCTCGTCCAGACATTCTACAATGGGCTAGAATAGACAATTAAGATATTAGTAGATGCCGCAGTGGGAGGCGCTCTTATAGGGAGGTTGATTAAAGTGGCAAAGGTTCTATTAGAAGAGATGACTTCCAACAACTACCAATAGTCGACTGAGAGAGCCACCCCAAAGAGGAGTAGTGGCAGATATGAGGTAGATGCCATGACATTCCTAGCCAACAGGGTGGATGTGCAGGCACAGAGACTGGATAGGGTGGGTACTCCTAGCCCAGCTGGAGTTTATGCTGTTTGTGAGACTTATGGTGTGTAGGGGCATACTTCTGTTGAGTGTTGCAATGGTTCCTTTATCATTGAGCATGCTAATGCTCTTTATAGCTTTAACCCTTCACCACAGCACAAGTCCCACTACTCTACCTATAATCAAGGTTGGAAGAGCCACCCCAATCTACTCTACAAAAACCCTAACTCTCATCCCCAGGGTTCTACACAATTGCCTGGATTCTAATATAGAGCTCCCTACAACCCACCCCCTCTACCTCTACGTCCCACAGCCAACTTGGAGAGTCTTATGGAGCGGTTCATAGTGACTTAAACCAGGACCAATGAAGGTCTTGGTGAGTCAATCAACTAGTTGACCACAAAGTTTGACTTTATGGCCTCCCACCAGAAGACGATGGACATACAGATTGCCCAGATAGCACAATAGGTCAGTCATTTGTCCCGGCCTCAGGGGCATATACTAGGTCAGCTTAAGACCAACCCCAGGGGACATATCAATGCTATTTCTGCAGTGGGCGAGGGGATAGTAGAGAGTTCTATCATGGTCCTCCAGGAGATAGTTTCAGTTTCTGATTCTACAGGAACTAATGAGTAGAAGGAAGAGGAGAGCTTGAGCTCTAATAGGAAGGTTACTCCTCCACATCCAGTTCGCCCCTATCATTCGCTTATACCTTACCCTCAAAGGGTGGTATGGGCTAAACTTTCTAAGCTTGAGCCAAGATTCACGAGATTCTTGGGTGTGCTGAGGTAGATTTATGCTGATGTCCTTTTTTTGAAAGCTCTCAAGAAAGCACCAATCTACTTCAAATTTTTGAGATAGCTCCTTTCCAAGAAAGGTGATCTCAACGGAGCTCTAGTGGTCCATATTGGAAAGGTTTACAACTCAGTTCTCCAGAGTCCGTCGCCATCAAAGCTGTAGGATATTGGTAGCTTCTCCATCCCTTGTTGCATAGGAGATGTGCAAATCGAGAGAGTCCTTTGTGATTTGGGGGCCAGTGTGAGTTTAATATCTCTTTCTCTCTGTAAGAAGCTTGAGTTACTGGACTTGAAGCCCACCACCACGATCATACAACTAGCAGATCGCACCCTTAGGCGACCATCAGGTATTTTGGAGGACGTCCCTATTCAAGTGGGTAAGTTTATCATTCCATGTGATTTTAATGTTATGGATATGGATGAGAGCTCTCAGGTCCCCATCATCCTTGGGAGACCGTTTCTGGCTACTATAGAGGCGTTGATCGATATGCAGGTAAGAACTATGTCCTTCCAGTTGGGTGGGGAGAGGGTTGATTTCTGTTTCCCTCTACCCATACCATCTTCAGTTCCTGCTCCTCATTCACTTCCTGAGGCCCCTGCATATTTTGTCCCTCACGCTGCTGTTTCTAGCGTCACAGTGTTTGCTGGGGATGGAGGACTTCATATGAGGTCTATAATGCTGTCTGATCTACCTCCACCCATCCCTACTACTCATAAAGGCACTACCTTTCACCCTGGGGAGGTGTTGGAGGCAACACCATTCATCACGTAACCACCTCCGCCTCCCTCCATCCTGCCATCATCTGCTAATATGAGGTAAGAGTCAACCTAAGAACCTTAAACAAGTGCTTCTTAGGAGGCAACCCAAGCATCTTTCAAAAAAAAAAAGAAAGAAAGAAAGGGGTGTGTAATTTTCCCCCTGCCCTCCCTCTCTTCCCTTACGCGCTATTGGTTCTCCCATCCCTTTGGCCTTTTCATATGTCCTTTTCATTGAGGACAATGAAAATCTCAAACATGGCAAGATGAGCTTATAGCTCTTTGGGTAGAATTGTGGATTTTGGAGCGTGGGTTAAATGATCTCACTTGCATTCGCATCATATAAATAGGATATCACGTAGTTTTAGTATATTGTTTTTGCATTTTTCATTTAGTAGCGCATGTAGTTTAGAGCATATAGGTTAGATTTTGGATCTCAAAAAAGCGAAATGATCGAATGGGGCATTCATAATCTTTCCAGGTACTATTTCTTACCCTTCTCTTTATTATCCTTTATATGTTTATTGATTTCTTAGTTAGATTTAGTGCTTTTTGAATAAAACAGTTAAATAAAAGTTGTGAAAACTCCCCTCTTATGACGAGAATACAAAGGGTGATGATCGATCGGTCATGTTGATTGTGCGTTGAGGTATGGCTGGTTTTGGTGTGAGTTTTGTGAAAATATGTTTTGACCCTGCCATCTGTAGTTCTTTTGCCCTATGTTGCATGTCAGTTGTCCTTGAGACTTATGTGGTTTGACTTGATTTACCTTGATAAATGGGGCATATCTTGGAGTAAGCTGCTTCACTGTGGTAGATTTACATGTGAGACTTTGGGCCTAATGACTATTATTTACATATAGTCTCTTACCTTGTTTCATATGTGACTCATCCATGATTGCAGCTCTAGAACTTGGTCTTGTTCTCTTTGAAATTACATTTAGCATTTTGCATATGTCAATATGATTGAGGCAATTTTTGTTTCATACAGCCACATGAGCCGAAAGACCACCCATTGATGTGTATTACCCCTTTTTCCAGCCCTTTGTGCCTTCTTTCCTTTTTTTTTTTTTTTGGTCGTTGCATCCCATCCACTACACACTTGGCCTATTCCCTATATCCTTGTCAAGGTCTAGTGGAGCAATACTTCCATTTGAGTTGGGTTTGCTTTTGAGGTTAGTTCACCTTGGGTATTCTATTGGTGGCTTTTATAGGAGGAATGGTGGTTTGATTTTTGTATTTCCCATGCCGTTCACATGTCCTTTTTCACTTCAAATAAAAGAAAAAAAAAATGAAGCAACGAAAGAAAAGAAAGAAAAGAAAGAAAGAAGTAGAAAAGTTGTGAAGAAAGTGGTTGGCAGATAAGATCGTCTAATTCCTACTTTGAGGTTTTTGTGTGGTTTGTTGCTCAATATTCAATTGTGGTGTGAAGTTGTTGTTCAGACATTAGTTGTGGAAGTGTTTTTGCTCCCTAGTCCTTTGACTATTCGTTCCACTCTTCCTAAATCTGTTCCATTTCTCACCCTTAACTTGGCCCCATTACATCCTTTGTATAAGTCTTCATGATTGGCATATTGCATTTTGCGTCAAGTGGTGGAGAATCAAGAGCTCTACCAAGCTTATGGTAGTTTTCTTGATTGGATAGAGTATTGAATGCACCCTTGCTACATATTATAAACACATTGAGGGGAGTGTTCCACTTTGTCCTAAAGTGAGGTTCTACCAGTCCTGCTCACTCACCATTTATTAAGGAAGGTCTTGTCCTACTATTTGCTTCGATATTGGGGTGCTTGATGTGTTGCATTTCGGTAGTGTGATTTATGGATGGTAATGCATGTGTTATATTGAGAATGTCTCACACCTTCACTTGGTTGCCTTTAATGCATGATGTAAATTGGTTTCATGATTGTTCAACTCTTGCCTGAGGAGGGTGAGTTTAGACGTTCATCTCCCTTTTTTTTAATCAATCATGAGTTAGTCTTGCTTGGGGACAAGCAACAGATAAGCATGGGGGAGTTGATAAGCCTCTATCTCAACCTTATTTTAACCCCTAGTTGATCACTTTTTCTAATGTTTTCATGTTCGATCTTGAGGAGAAAGGGTCAAATTAGCCTCATTTGGTTTAAATTTTGCTCATATAGTGGTGTTTCGTGTTTTCAGGAGTTCCTGTTAGGAAACCTAGAAAATCCGCTAACATTGGTAGAAAGGAGGGCTAAGAAGACAAGCTGCAAGTCAGAAAAGAGATCGGCTAGACCCAGATATGCGGCACGGGGACCCCATGCTTACAAGCACGGTCGTGCCGCACCAAAACATCACGAAGGACTGGCCAGCAAGGTGGCACGGCCACCTCGTGCTAGTGGCATGGCCGTGCCACCCCAGCCAGTGGCGCATGGTTACCCCGTGCCCACTGGCACGGCCTTGCCACTCCCATGCCATCACGATTTAAATGCTTTTTGATTGTGGTTTTCGAGGAGGCCTTCTTTTCTTTTGAAGAGCACTTTTCCTAAAGCTTTTCTAGGTTTTTGTTAGAGAGATTTTTGGTGAGTTACCTTTGCAATTGGGTGTAGATTGAAGATTGTTCAACAATTACGCTTCGATTTAATTTAAGTTTGTTTCTTGAATCTTTCTCTATTTTGTGATGGCTTTTAGGATTTTGTGTGAATTATGCTTGTGACTCTTCGAATTGTATTATTTGATTGTGAGATAATGTATGGCTATTCTCCCAACTTAGGTTGGGATTAACGCCAATCATGTGTAGTTGAATCATGAATTAGCCGCAAACCCTACTTACCCCATGTTTGTGTTTATGTTTTCTACTATGCGCATCACGTGTTCGATGAAATGCTCGAGAGAGCATTTATCTATTGTTATAAGGTTTAGGGGATTATTGAAAGATGAAACCTTTACCTAGTGTGACTGAGTAGACAATTAGGATTTTAATATGAAAATAATTAAGGTTCTAATTGGGATTCAGATTGTAGACTCTGTAATCCTCTAACTTTTAATTCCATGAGAATAGGTGACTATGGTTCTAGGATTAGTTTTCGACCTTTAAGAGAGGGAGGAGATGAATTTTATTGATAATCTATCCACTCATAATGCATGCTTGGGTCTATTTGACGAGGTTAGTAATTAATTCGCTATCATACTTGTGCTGTAAATTCCAATCTGGCTGTTTTATCATTCTGTTATCTCATTCATCTATAGTTTATCCTTTAGTCTTTGATATTGATTGGCCTAGATTGAGTAGAGTAATTAGTTCTAGTAATTGAAAGCAAGCTCCTTGTAGATTCGACCTGTACTTGCTAGTTGCTATCTACAGCTATGTCGTGCACTTGCGATTTAAAATGTAACATTATTATCTTGCTGCTATCACCAAAATTGTTAAGCCTTGGTTCTACCAAGAAGCAGTGAAGGACCCAAATTAGAGAGAAGTCATGGCAAAGGGGATTCAAGCCTTAGAACTCAATAAGACATGGAGTATTGAAGACTTGCCTCCCGAAAAGAAGTCAATTTATTGTAAATGGGTTTATAAGGTCCAATACAAATAAGATGTGAGCATCGAATGATACAAAGCACGTCTTGTCATTTTAGGCAATCAACAAATTGAGGGGTTTGACTATCACCAGTGTTTTGCACCTATTGCAAATACGACCAGTGTTAGATGCTTCCTGTCAGTAGCTACAGCAAAAGGTTGGTGCTTACACCAGATGGATGTCAATAACTGTTCCTACGTGGCGTTTTGGACAAAGAGGTTTACATGATCTTCCCCCCTGGTTTCAATTTGACTTATCCTAACAAGGTATGTTGGTTACAAAAATCTTTATATGGGTTGCATTGGGCCCACATGCATTGATTTGCAAAATTTTCATCCAAACTCATCAAATATGGCTTTACTAGGTCATATGTTGACTATTCTCTGTTTACTTATAAGAAGGGCGACAAACTTATAGCCTTATTGGTTTATGTTAATGATTTGGCACTTATTGGCAATAACACTGATACCTGTGCTAATTTTAAATAGTATCTAAATAAGTGTTTTCATATTAAGGATTTGGGTTCACTCAAATATTTTTTAGGAATCAAAGTAGCAAGAAATTCCCAACGACTCTTGTTATGTCAGCGTAAATATGCTCTTGAAATAGTGAATGAATGTGGATCCTAGGGCCCAAACCTGTAGAATTTCCCATGGAGGCCAATCATAAGTTGGCCCTTTCTAGGTGAAAAGTAGTCACGGGTCCAACTCAATATTGAAGACTGGTGGGCCACCTTATATATCTCACTATCACCAGGCCTGAATTAAGCTATGCAGTTCATATTTTCTAACAGTTTATGGGCAAGTCCATCGAAGAGCATTTAGAGGCAACCAAAAGAGTTTTGCAATTTGAAAGGAAATCTTACGCCTCAAGAGAGATTCAGATCTCCAAATCTATGGCTATTATAACTCAAATTGGGAAGCTTGTCCTATCACGCGATGCTTTCTAAGTGGGTATTATATAACACTGGGAGGCTCACTAATTTCCTAGAAGACTAAGAAACAAAGCACAGTATCCCGATCATCTGCAGAAGCTGAATACCAAGCTATGGTCATGGTAACTAGCGAGATGATTTGGCTCAAGTCCTTTCTTGCATCCATGGGTGTGTTCTTGTCTAGATCGATACAACTTTACTGTAATAATCAGGCAGCCATGCACATTGCAAAAAATCCTGTGTTCCACGAAAGAAGAAACACATCGAGATTAATTGTCATTTTGTTTGGGAACGAATATTATCTGGTGAATAGGTTACTTGCTATGTTCCATCTAGACTTCAGATAGAAGATATTTTTACTAAAACCCTAGGCAAACAACAGTTTTTGTTTCTGTTAGGCTAGTTGGCCGTTATTAACCTCATGCTCAAACTTGAGGTGGAGTGACAGAGTTATCTATTGTGAAGGAGTGTATTCCTAAGATAAGTCTTACTTGCATATTAAGCTAGGGTTCGAAGTCTAGGGCATGACAAACTGTTTGCGTATAAAATGCACGTAAATCATAGCTAGTTCAAGGCAGAGAAATACAAAGCCAGCTTCGGCCATCCCCTCTCTCCTCTCTCGCTGTAACTTTTCAAAATGCTTTATCAACATATAATACATGCTACATTATTCTATAATCATATGAAGATTGCTAGTGGAGTGAACAAGCACTAGGACTGTGCAAAAAAAAAATAAATAAATTAAAAACCGAACCAAAAAAATCCAAAAAACCAAACAAACAACCTATTAATTGAACAAATTTTTCTAAAAAATTGGTTCAATTAACCGAACTGAAAAAAAATTTTGGTTTTTGGTTCAGTTACAGTTCAGACAATTTAAAAATTTGATTAATCAGCTGTTAACCAAGCATAAAATAATTTTGCTTTTTAAAAATTATACACAAAAAATGCAAAAATTAGGTAAGAAAGTACACTTTTTTTTATTATTTATGAATGGTTACCAAAATTTAAGTTTTATAAAAAAATTTTAAACATAAAAAAATGAAAATTTAGGTAAGAAAGTATACCTTTTTAATTATTTGTGGACAGTTAACGGGTGATCGAACCAAAAAAAGGTTAACTGAACTGAAAAACCAGTTAAAGTCGGTTCATATTTTGGATGAACCAAAATGTTTGGTTAACCGAGAAACGGCTAACCAAAATTTTCAGTTCAATTATGGTTCAGAGTTTTTTTTAACCGAAAAACCAATTAATCGATTTTGGGTTAACTGATTTTGCACGCCCTATGAGGCACCCCTTCCATGTGGAACATGTGGTTTGAAACCCGGTTGTGGGATTCCTCCTTGTTGTTTTCTCAGAAAATTAGCTGCCAATTTACGTTATTGTAGCCCAAACAAAATGATAACCATATTTTGTGTATTGATTATTTTCCTTTTGTTATAACTTTGTTATTCATCAGTTTTATAACTTTATTTATAATTAATAGACATATAATTTAAGTTATGAATATGTAATTGCAAATTAAATGAAAAATATATACAAGTTATATCAATAATATTATTTATTTTCTCACCAAAATAATATATGTATAACAATGCTCACCAAATATGACAATATTGTTTGACAAACATACTACTAGTGCCCATGTTCAGTCCAACAATGTTGTATCTTATATGCCCTTAATTAGTCCCCAACTTCTTACTTGTAAATAATATATCTGTTATGATTTTTACTTGTTTTTATTTACTTTTGTAGGTAACAAAAGTACCTAGGCAAGCAGCACACGTTCGCCAAAAATTCAAAGGATCCTGATGCCTAGGCGCAATACACAACAAGTTAGATGCAATTGCACTTCCTGTATATTTTCTTGCACCAATAGCCTGTGACATTACTAGCCATGTCATTTAATATGACCATACTGGTTTCCAACAATTTTTTTGGCCTTTTTCCATAGGCGTGGGTAGCCGTACCATATGGCACGATCATGCCACCCACGACTTTCCAGGATTATTTAAGCATGATTTGCTATTGTCTTTTATGGAAGGGGACTTTCGCTTCGGTATTGAGGACTTGATTCTTAGGGTTCATGCTAGACTCTTAAAACCCCATTAGAGAATAAATTAAATTAGATTTATGTCTATGGCGTACAGTGTTGTTGATTCTAAGATTCAAGATTAAGTTTCTTTGCCTCCTCTCTCTTTAATTTCATGCATTTTAGTTTCTTTGCTAGTCTAGTAATAGTTCTTTGTTTTGCTTGTATTTTGATGTTCCATTGTAGTCAAATTTGTGTTTTTTGGCTGTGATTAGCTCTCAAAATGGCTAGTTGATCTCATTTGCGCCTTAGTCTATGAGTTATTTACTTTTCGACACCTCCAACTATGGTTTCTCAATTTTTGGAACCACGAAGTTCAAGAATGAATTTTTCGATCCCTCAAGGTTTGAGGAAAATGACATTCTGGACCTTTCATTATTATTTTGGCCCGACACTTTCAGAAGTTGTCAACTTTGGCCGAAATTGGATACTTAGAATAATTTTGATAATTTTTGAGTTTTTTCATTAACGATGCTTGTTTTAATCGATTTAACTTCTTACAATGACTTTATTGGTACTAGTTATTACAATCTACCACTTGTATCATAAATATTATATTTTCTATGATTATAGGCCCATTATGCGTAGCAATCATAAAAGTTTAATTAGAGAATTTTGATCATTACTTGAACTTAGTCGGCATTGGAACCTGACGTTCTTCTAGCTTCCAGGTTACAGATATTGTTAATCTCAACCACATCTTCCTTAGATCAGGCACAATACAGATCCGTTTCGTTTTCTACCTCAGACCATAGTCAATAATCAATTTTAAGATGCGATTGAGTAACGTTCGCTACTGGGAAACTTCTTTTATTAAAAGCTTGAAAGTGGAAATATTACAATGAAAAGATTGGAGAAGAACTTAAACTATTAAGATAATCATAGATGCTTGCTCATAGAGAAATGGAGATTCTTGACTTCTCTTTTGCTCAAGTATTCTCAAATGACCGGGTCCCTTCTTAGCACTTAGCCTCTCCTTTTATATAAATTGCACAGGATGCCCTAATAACTATAGTGCACACTGATATTTTCACATGACTACAACTGTCATCGCATGGCTAAAGTAGACATCATTATTTTACTGACTAGGCACTTGGCAAAATAATACTAATGGAGCAACAACTTTTCAGAGCCTTCAATGCTGACAAGACTGGTCATTCATATTGAGATTTTGCATGTTTTCATCTCCAATAATGTTTTCTAGTCCACCACTATCCAGATAATCATTGAAATCTTCATTCACCCATTTTTCAAATAATTAATGAAGGTATTTCTTTTCATTTTCTGATAAGAATTTTATAGCTCCAACATGAAAGAGATAATCAAAGAGGTCTTCTGATATAGCTCCTTCTACCTTCATATATTTGGTGAGATCATCATGATAAACGAATGTAGTGTTGCCGCAATGTATTAGTGGTCCTCCCAGTTCAATTAATACTCACATTTGATGATAAACATTATAAAAACCAATGAGTCTCGGTAAATTAGGATCACTAACTACTTTTTGTCATTCTGAAAACTATTCTTGTTGTTGATCATTAGGATCGTCTAAATCAACTAATTGGATAAGATAATGGGCCGATTTGGCTTTTTCGTTTTCATACTCAATTACTGCACAATGTACCTCGACATACAAACTTCTAATGTATGGAATTTCTTTTTGACCATCTGCAGATGTGAGAATCCAATGGATTCTTTTACACCTGTATTATTGAAACTTAATTAGTCTTAAGAAGAATGGAAACTTTGGATCTGTGATTTCCATTAGGTAAACTACCATTCCATATTCACATGCTTTCATGATGGTGTAATCTGGAGAGGTTGAATTTGTTGTGAATCTAACACCACTAACTCTAGATCTATTAGAAAAGAAGCTCGTAGTGCTCCATGATTTCCAAATATCATAAGAATAATTATGATAATAGTTGATACAGGCTACAACAGTCGTGGAACCATTTTTCTTGACATGGAAACTTATTTTTTCTTGAATATTATAAGGACACCGTAGGTAATTCATCTATTACTTTAAATGACTGTTTTTCTGGAATTGAGATCTCATTCAAAGAGAAAGATATCAAATATCTGAAATTACAAAAAAATTCTTTCAACAAAGATGCGAATTAGGATGGATTGTGCAAAATTGGTTGAGGATAACCGGTCGTTTCGAGTAAAAGAATAAAAGTTTTTATTCTTTCGAATTTTTTTATTTGTTAGAATTTATCTTCGATCCCGCGAGGGTGAGCTAACCCCCAAAACCCTTTTTGTCCTCTTTTCCGACGGTAAATATTTCTCAAGACATAAAATTCTTGTTACCTTATTTTAAAATTATGAAAGCATATGGGGTTCTCAAAAGTTCAAGTTCTGTAAATCCTTGTGTCTAGGATTTAAGGAAAGATTCTAGTAAGTAGTGGTTACTGACTAAGTTTTGTCCTATTAGGCAGAAGCCAATAGACCAAAATGTAATCTACTTTTTGTCCAAAATATCCGATAAGGATCCTACTAGAAGGAGAAATCTGTTCTAGCAGTAATGATATTTCATTTTGGATTTTCTCCTTTTTCGGGAAGAGCTATGCTTTGGTGATCACTATTAGAGAGCTCTCGAGTTAAACTATCTGCCAGAAAATTCTTTGATCGTTGAATATGTTTAATAAAGAATGAGAACTGGTTAAACCATAATTGTCGATGTAGGAGTCTCCCTTGCGCTTGCATATTTGATAAATTCTTTTTCACAAAACCAAGTATTCCTTTATAATCAGTTCAAATAAGAAAGGTTTTGGGGCTAAAAAGATTAAAAACTTTTCAATTCCTCTTATGATAGTAAAGATTTCTTTTTCCATAGTGGGATAGTTGCATTCTACTTTATTAAAACTTCCACTGTAATATTTGCATAGTTTCTCTCCTTCTTTGACTTTGGGTACTGTACTGCAACGCTCATTGCTGGCATCTATCTCAAGAATTAAATCTTCTTCTTCATTAGGAAAATTAAGAATAGGAAAATTTTTACACATCTTTTTGAAGTTTTGAACAATCTTTGAATTATTAGTAATCCATGACCGACTTCTTTCTTGAGTTTCTACTGCAATGGTTTTCTCAATTTAGCTAGATATTTAATGAAATTTGAAACATAGGTAAGACATCCAAGAGACCTTTCTAATTGCTTTCTGTCTTCAATCTTTTTAGAACAACTTTCTATTTTCTCTATAATATACTTTTGTAGAATGATTTGTCTTACTTTCATCTCTGAACCTAAAAACTTGATTTCTTATTCAGCACCAATGCACTTGTTTTTACCAACAATAACACCATGGTCAATGCGTGTTTGAGTGACAGCTAAGACATCATCTTTGTGCTGTTCTATGATCTTGGAAAAGATAAGGGTATCATCAATGTAAACTAGGCAGTAGTGATTAAGATCTTTGAAGATATTATCCATTCTTCTTTGGAATATTTAAGGTACATTTTTAAGGTCGAATGACATTACTATCCACTCATAATCCTTGAGGGGCACTAAAACCACTTAAATGAAGGCTTTCTTCATCCATTTCTATATGCTAGTATTTGCTTTTGTAATCCATTTTCGGGACCAAAAGGCTACTTGAATTATATTGAAAAGGACTATTTTGTTAGGAATATAATAACCATCAAAGATAGTATTATCAAGCTTTTTGTATTTGATTACCATTCTAACTTTTTCTCTTTTTTCTTCAGCATGATTTCTTATCATAAAAGCGGGTGTAAGAACTCTTGCTATTTCTGATTAATCCTTCACCTAGAAGTTCTTTGATTTGTTTATCGAATTCTTGGATATCCTAGTGTGTATAAATGATTTGTTTGACTCAACTAATAGTGTTGGGATTTAACAAATTAATTTTTGCAAATGTCTTAGCTTTATCCCAAAATTTTAGAGGACTATCGTAGTAGAGTTCTTTGTATAATTGCTCTTGTTGTTCAGTAATATGCTCTTTAATAGATAACTCAAGTAGTGAGATTGTTAGTGCTATCTCACATTGTGCAGGTATTACCTTTTCACAACGATGGCTACATGTAAACTCAGTTTTCTTATGAGTATAAGCTCTATTTAATGTATCAACTGGAACTGTTATTGTGAATATTATTTGGTTTATGGTCTGTGTGCATGGGGAGGACAACTTATGAAAATTATTGTCAATAATCATATCAAGATAGGGCTGATCAGTAGCCCATAGAACTAGTATAATGCATTGGATTCCTCTTATTTCTATGGATAACCCTTTTATGGTCTCCTTGTGGCTCATTATTGTCAATAATCATATCAAGATAGGGCTGATCAATAGCCCATAGAACTAATATAATGCATTGGATTCCTCTTATTTCTATGGATAACCCCTTTATGGTCTCCTTGTGGCTTATTATACTATTTTTAGCTATCCTTACTTGTAAAATATTTTTGGCTTTCTTTCACATGAATTCTAGAAATAAAAATCTTTTTTCAAAATAAACAGAACAACCACTATCTATGTAGGCTCATAATTCATATTTATTATATCCCTCTAAAAATACATTTGTTGGGATATAGATGCTGTTAGGATTTGTATTGGTGACTCAAAGGGTATCTCTGTAGTCATATTTTTAACTAATTTATTCTCATATATTGGCTCACTAACCATTCTTACTTTGTTCCTAATGACTCTCCTATCTAGACTCATACTTCGGTCTGTACTATGTCTTGCAGATTTGGAACTCACTTTACTCATTTCACCGGTCATGCTAACTGTATCATCTTCTTTAAGTTCTTCTTTAGCTGATAAAGACCCTTTCTCCATTCTGGTCTTGTACTCATACTTCTTAATAACTAGGGTTTAATGATAATTTTGCCAAGCTTATCAATTTTTACTACATTTTTCTTATTGATTTTTGTGGGATTGGCAAAGCTCAATCTCCATGACCTATCAATCTTTATCTTATGTGGATTGAATTTTATCCTTTGTATTTTTTACATAAGGTAGGACTTTCAAATTTTCTTTGCCTCTATCATTGTTACCTTAGTCTTTGGATCTATAATATTATTTAATTTGTAGATTATTTTTCAAAACATCCCTAGTGGGTGTCCTTCTCCTTTCATGTCCATTCCTATCGTTTTAATCTTAAGAGATCGAAAGTTTTTGGTAAATTCATCTTTTAGGCTCACACAATATCCAGGACGATAATTAAATCCTACTGATCCATTACATAAATTAGTATTAATTCCTGTGATAATTAGATTATTAAATTTGGTATACCTAATATCACTGAGCAAAGCATAAAGATCTTTTACATAATATTATAATGGAGTAATTTGCACTTGGATACTTCCAACATGGATATACTTACACTTTCTATCTTTGTTATGCCTAAGAATGTTTTCCCAATTAATGAGATTAATTTCTCCCACATCATACTCACAATCTTTAATCTCTCTGACCATTTCCATCATTTCACATGCGTACTTACTCTTTAATTAAAAGATAGATTTTTTATGGATCATATCTTTCTGAATTGTGGAAAGGACCTAGTTTCCTTTGACTTCTTCGTTGTCATTATTTAAAGAAGAACTTCGACAAGCTTGTTATGACTGTTTTCATATCCTTTGACTAATTGAATTACTTTCCATCATATGCCCGGTTTCTTCGTAATCACATTCTTCATATTCTTCTTCCAGTACAATCTCAACAATTCCCTTGTTGTTTTTCAGTGTTAAATCTAGTGCTTCTACTTCGCTAAGCTTAAAATATTCTAGACTTCCCAAAGTTTTAATAAGCTTGTTATTCTTCATATATTACATTCGTTTGTATAATGACATACTTCTCTGCATGGCCAACACTTACAGTTCTTTTTCCCTGCATGACAGTAAGCGACTTTCTTAAAAAATCTTTGTTTTTTAGGGCTTGGCTTGTTATAATATTTTCTTTTATATTTCTCTTCCCTTGCTTGTTAAATCTCTTTTTCTTATAAAAATTTCTTTTCCTTCTCCTTTTAGGCTCTTTTTCCATTGATAGGATTATCCCAACAAGCTAGAAATTATTTCTTGGTTTTTTTTTGTTTCTAGAGATCGAGACATTGATCATTGACCCATTTTTTCAGATAAGAGATTCTGAAACAAGGGTATCAATGACATTTGCTTTTTCAAGTCATGCAACGTACTTTTCGTTGATTATAAAATTGATTGGATACGGTAATTTATTATAAAAACATACCAAGATTGGTTTCATTGTACCCAATTTTGTAGTAATATTGACAGAATTCGGCAATATAATTCTCTAAATACATCATATCCCATTATTCTATGTTGTTAATCTTTCTTTTGCATTCTCTTGCTTTTTCTTCGAAATCAAGTTTGGCTCCGATGAATTCAGATTTGATTTCCTTACATAAGTTTTTAAATATTGCAGCTGATATTTCCATCATTTTTAATGCATTTTTGCCTTTCTAATTTAGTATATCGTACTAGTCAGATACAGTGTCAAAAAAGTTATGCTCGATATAGTTTAAGAAATTTCCAAGAATCGATGTAGTATTTAAGTTTAGGAAACTATTTATACCTTTTTCCCAATGCTCAAATATTTCATCTCTATTGTTAGCTCCAACGATGTTTAAAATGTATCCCATCTGACTAATTGGGGTCAAGCCAATTTCTTCATAAGACGTGGTTTTCCTTAGGATAAACTCAAAGGAAAAGTTAGTTGTACGTCCTTCTGGAATGTATCTCGATTTCATAAAATGAGTATTTCTTTTAGAAGGTTCATCAAATTCTTTATATTTAGGAAAAACATTGTTAACTAGATTAGATTCGATTTTATTTATATTGAGTTCTTCTCCTGTCTCGTTGATTTCATCATCGAATATCATTTTACCATATGTTTTATCCTGTTTTTTTCTAACTTCTTCTAAAGGTACAACATTAAGATCCCCTAGTTTAATTAGGCTCATCCGCTAATATATCTTTTCTTCTAACTGGGCATTATTTGTCTCTTTATTATCATAAGATAATATCTCTTGTTTATCCACGATTGCGCCCATGATTTTGTTTAACTCTTCTGAATTTTGTTTTTCATCAAACACATTATGTAGTTCTTCAAGATTAAGCTGCTTATACTCCATCCTCTTCTTCTTTCTCTGCCTTTTCATATCATTTTTCAATTGATTTTTCTCCTACTTTTTTTTGAATTTTTAGTCATGCAACAGAAATGGATTTTTTTTTGGGGATTTTGGAAATGATATTTATGCTGAAATGGAGAGTACTAATACTTAGATAAGATTTTTTACTATGTCTGACCTCGTTGATTAAACAAAAATGAATTACAAACAATGCCTTCTTTATGTCCTTAATTTCAGTCTTAATTTTTGCTAAGTCTGCCTTTAATTCTAAAACTATATCAATAATATAGTTTAGTTGAAGTGCCACTAAAGGGGTTCCTTCTAGTGAGTGCATAATATGATAATAATTATGAGTACAAGAAGAAGATGACGATTCAAGCATTAAACACAATTAATTAGTTTAATGAACTACCAATCAATCTTAATTATTTTTAGTCATGTGCTTTGATACCAGATTAAACAGTGTTTCGAGTAGTGCTTATGAGAAGGTTATCAAATACGTAAAATTAAAATTTTTGAAAGTAAATTCTTAAGGATTGAGGTAAGTTTTGCAAATATAAAAGTTTTGGGAATTATATAAAAAGTTCAATAGTGATTTGTCCCCCAGAAATTAATTGCACAAAAGTTCAATGGTTAAGAAAATTCAATTTCATAGTTGTGGGTTCAGAAAATTCATGCACTATAGTTCGATTGTTCAAAAAGTAAATAATTCTCAGTCTACCTTCTTTATGCTTGAATTTAGAGGTTGTTCTTATGCCTAGTACTACATGATCGATGAAATGCTAGAAACAACTTTCATCTATCTTTTGTGAAGTTGACCTATATTGAAAGGTAATGTCAATTTCATTGAGTAGGTAGATAGAATGGCTACGATTTTGGCATGAAAATGGTTTGAACCCTATTTAGGTCCAAGGTTGCTATTCTTGTAATGTAATTGAATTAACCCCAAGAAACAACTAGACTAACCTTTCACTCTTGAAAGAGGGCTTGTGTGAGTTTCGATGGTGCAACCAACTGTCATCAAATGTAAGCATAACATGGAAGGGTTAGGGTTTAAGTTGATTGGTTAGTTTATCTTAGGTTTAATCACAACTTGAGTGCTTTTTGTTTATTTAAGTAGTCTAGTTATGCTTCTATCATCCTTTGTTCTGCCTAACTTGAAAAGCTTATGTTAGCTGTGCTACTTGAAAACAAAGTCTATGTGAAATATGACATGTACTTGCCGGTTGTTGGTTACATTCATCTGTACGCTTGTGGTTTTGACTTAACAATAAAACTCTCTATATTATTCAATTGTTATACTAACACTCACCGATATATGTACCATATTTGATACTGACAACTGTGATGTAACTGTAACAACAGCAAAAAAATAAAACCCAAATTACTAAAAACACGAATTATACATATTAATATTGATAGATAATATGGTGAATTTATTGAGACATTTGGTAAATACTAGTACTTTAGTAGTGCATTTGGTGAACATGAGTTTTAATCCATGGGCATACAATTATAAGAGTATGAGTGTATAATGACATCCATATTTAACTTTAATAATATTAGTATATTTCTAAGAAATCCAAAATGAGGACCAGATTAATAAGAAAAAAAAAAATCAAATATTGATACTGATAAAAAAATGTGGTGAATGC
>JACYFF010010365.1:100817581-100831685 GCA_017589665.1 Selenicereus undatus | reverse complement strand
CCATAATTCCATAGATTATGTAAAGATTTTATGACATGATTTGAATATTATGTCATGTGAGATTAGGGATATAATTATGGATATGATTTAGGATAATTAATTTGGTTGGATATGATATGGGTTTTATTTTATGGAGTAATATTGGACAGTGAAATAATCAAGATATATCACATAAGAATATCTTGTGATATTTGTCAATGTGGATTATTTTTATCAAGGATTTTCTTAATTGATATGACATAATATTGAGCTTATATTTTGAGACCAAATATATTGGATGGTTTACTTGAAGATATTATATGATAGAGAATCATATAGATTTTATATGATCTAAGAGATTGGTGTTGGAAAAATATTTGTTGGTCCATGAAATATCCTTTAATTGATTAAGGAGAATATTGTGATAATCACTAATTGATATGATGATAAAATCTTTAAGATTCCTTGGTTAATAAAGTTTGAATTTGAATTTGAATCTTAAAATTCAAATCAAGGATCATTTGAATGTATTACATGTGATATTATTACCATCTTGAGAATATGGATGTAGATTTATTTGTGTGAGAAATAAAGCATGGTTCCAAGATGTTGAAAGGAAGTTCAAGGCTTTGAAAATAGAAGATTTCACTCAAGCGAATCAAAACTTGCCATGATTAAGAGATTAAAACATAACAACTAGTTAGTTGTCTTTAACTATACATACAAGGAGGCGAAGCAAGTCCAAGATATCAGAGCAAATGAGAAATCATGAGGTACACTTGCAAGTACAAGAGAAAAAAAATTGAGATAATACTTTGAGCTCATACTTGTGTATTGATTTGATCATTACTTGTACTCATCCTGTGAGGATAACTTCTTGTAAGGGAGTCTTGTAACAAGCAAGTTGGGGAGAACTTGCCTGGGTAGCTAAGTATTGATAAGTGAGCAATACTTAGTGAGTGACTCAACTTAAGGTACTTAATTGAGTTGTCGATCGAGAGAAAAGTTCTCACGATCAAGTAGTTGATCTTGAAACTGTTCAAGAGAGTCTTTGTCGAATCGGAGACTCGATTGTGGAACTTCTTAATTGAATAAAAAGTGGAGCAGTTCAAATCATAAGGAATAAGAGGCTTAGGTGGTGACTAACCTTGTTTGGAGCGGCAAACATTGTAAAAATATCATCATGTTTTGTCCTACTTTTTATTCTCGCATTTAATTTTTGTAATTGCTTCAATTTTTGCTAATCACCCTATTCATCCCCATCTAGGGTGATTTGACTAGCCTAACTAAACTTTCAATTGGTATCAGAGCAGGTGCTATAATTTTGAGACATAACCGTCTATGGCTAGGTCCTATGGCTAGTCTATCAAGTGCCTTTATTAATTGTCCTTCAATTTTTAATGGTGTTGACTTTTCTCTTTGGAAGTATAGGATAAAGTCTTACGTTGAATCAATTGACTTTGATCTTTGGGACATCATTACAAATTGTCTTTTTATCCCCACATGGATAAAAAATGATGTTAGCACCACTATCAAGCCAAAGGGAAATTTGAACCGTGATCAGAAAGAGAGGCTTAAGAAAAATGCAATGGCTTTATATATTTTATAATGTTCTTTGCATAATGATATTTTTAATTGTGTTTGTTCTCGTGAGACAGCCAATGAATTATAGGAACAACTTTTGCTTTTGTACAAAGATAAGAATGAAGAAATCTCATTTTGTCAAAAGTGGACAGTATGTTTGGCAATTTCAACGACAAAAAAGAGATCAATCATCTTTGCCTAATTGCAAATGAACAAGTTGGTGATTCAAATTCAAGTGACGATGATGATGATGGGAACTTAAGTAAAGATGATGAAGAAGAACACGAGGTTCCAGATGAGGTATATGATGGTTTAAACAAGTGCTCAAAACACAAGGTAACAAAATTGTTGCTCTATTTTCTCAAACTACAAGGGCATAGTTCTAAAATTAAAGTTTAAATAAAATGATTTTTGATTTGTCCCAAGAAAATACTGAATTCTAAAAATCAAATGGTTCATTGTCAAATGATTTAAATGTAGTTCAAGAAAAATGTGTCCTTCTTGGAAAAGAGAAAAATGACTTACAATCCATATGTGCCGATCTTGAAAAAATTTCTTTCAAATTTTCTAAAGGAGAAGAAAATTTAAATAAAATTCTCGGCTCACAAAAAGCATCATTTCACAAAGGGATTGGTTTCAATCCTTTCAATAAAAAAGAAGTGTTATAAAAACTTCTTTGTTAAATCGACCAAACACAAAAGCAACAGCTAAGGCCAGCAAAAAAACCAGCACCTGCCTAAAACCAGCAAAACCCGCCCCAATGGGTAGGGGTATGGGTGATGAAAATTAAAAAAAAGCAATAAATGATTCTGAGGTACCCTAAGTTTTTGGTTGAAAACTTTTTGATCACTGACTTTTGGAAAATGACACTGGAAGTCCCTAATTTTTCGAACAAAAGACTTTTAGGTCCTTTTTTCTATTATTTTAGCCCTTAAACTTTTAAAAATTGTATAAAAGTCCCTGGAATAGGAAAAACGTGCAAATGAACTATTTTTAGGGATTTTTTCAGGAAATATGCTTGCTTTAATTGATTAAACTTCTTATAATGACTTTACTGATACTAATTATCACAATCGACTATTTCTATCTTAGATATTTCACTTTCTATGGTTATAAGCCCACCATGCTTAGCAAAATAATTAAAGTTTAATTAGAGAGTTTCGACCATTACCTGAACTTAGTCGGTGCTGGACTCGGGCATTCTAGTAGCTTCTAGTTTACAGAGATTGCTAATCTCAACCCCTCCTTTCTTATATTAGACAGAACACAAATATGTTTTGTTTTCTACCTCAGACTATAGTCATTAATCAAGTTTTAAATATTTTAAAGGATAGTGATACTTTAATCAAGAAATTATAATATTTAAGACATAAGGTTCGATTGAATAATGTTCCCTATTGGGAAACTTCTTTTATTGAAAGCTTGAAAGTGAAAATATTATAATGGAAAGCTTTGAAGAGGGACTTAAGCTAAGATCATTAGAGATGCTTACTCATAGAGAAATGGATAATCCCGACTTCTCTTATGCTCAAGAATGCTTAAATGACTGTGTCCCTCCTCGACACTCGACCTCTCCTTTTATAGAGGGGATGGGGTACATAGGATGCCCTATTGGCTACAGTATACACTGATTTTTCACATGGCTATAGTAGACTAATGGGACAATCACTTTTCAGAACTTTTAATGATGATAAGATTCGTCATCATTATTGAGATTTTGCATGCCTTCATCTCCAATTATATCTTCTAGACCATCATTATTTGGGTAATCATCAAAACCTTCATCTAATTGAAGATGTTCTGGATCCCATTTCTCAAACAACTCAAGAAGATATTTCTTTCCTTTTTCTGATAAGAATTTTCCAGCTCCAACATCAAAGAGATAGTCAAAGATATCTTCTAAGACTTCTCCCTCCACTTTCGTGTGCTCTTTAAACTCATTGTTATAGGCGAAAGTAGTATTTCCACAATGTATTGTCATTTTTGTTGTTCAATTAATGCCCAAGTTTGATGATAAATGTCGTAAAAACTGATGGCTCTTGCTAAAGTAGGATTAATAACAAATCATCCTCCTTCTGGAAACTATTCTTGTAATTGATCATAAGGATTGTCGTAATCAACGATCTGAACAAGATAATGGGCTGGTTTGACTTTTTCATTTTCATATTCGATTAGTGCACAATGAATCTCCAAATATAGGCATTTGTTATATGAAATTTTTGTTGGACCATCAGGAGCTGTAAGAATCCAATAGATCTTCTTGAACATGCATTGTTGGAATTTGATTACTGTTGAGAAAAATGGAAATTTTGGATATGGGATTTCCATAAAGTAAACCATCATCCTATATTCCCGGGCTTTAATGATGTGGTCATTTGGAGAGATTGAATTTGCTGGGAAGCTAACACCATCCACTCCAAACTTATTAGGAAAAAAGATTGTTGTACTCTAAGACTCCCAAATATCATAAGAATAGTTATGATAATAATCAATACAGGCTACATACCACTCGTTGAACCATTTTCTTGAACATGAGAGCTTATTTTTTCTTGGATATCATAGGGACATCTAAGGTAATTAACTTGTAACTCTAGAAGGAAAAATCTTTGGGCTATTAGATAGGCTGAAGATAGTAGACCAAAATGTGATCTACTTTTTGTATGAAATTTCAATTTATCAATAAGGACTTTCTAGAAGGAGAAACCCGTTCTAGTAGGAATGTCATTTCATTATGGATTTCCTCCTTTTCTGGCAGGAGGTCGGCTTTGATGATCACTATTGGCGAGTTCTCAAGTTAAACTATCTGTCAGAGAGTTCTTCGATCCCTGGATATGTTTAATAAAGAAGGAAAACTAGTTAAGCCATAATCGTCAACGCAGGAGTCGCCCTTATGCTTACATATTTGATAAATTGTTTTTCACAAAATCAAGTATTCCTTTTCAATCAGTTCGAATAAGAACAGGTTTTAGGGATAAAAAGATCAAGAACTTTTCAATTCCCCTTATGACTGCAAGTATTTGTTTTTCCATCGTGGGATAGTTGCATTCTGCCTTATTAAAGCTTCCACTGTAATATTTGCAGAGTTTTCCTCCTTCTTTGATTTTGAGTACTGTACTCCAGTGCTCATTGCTGGCATTTGTCTCAAGAACTAAATCATCTCCTTCATTAGGAAAATTGAGAACATGAAGATTTTTACACATTTTTTTGAAGTTTTGAACAATCTTTGTATCATTCGTAGTCCATTTCCAACTTACTTCTTTCTTGAGTTTTTGCTGCAATGGCTTTCTTAATTTAGCTAAATCTTTAATGAAGTCTGAAGTATAGGTAAGACATCCAAGAAGCCTTTCTAACTATTTCCTATCTTCAATCTTTTCAGGAAAATTCTCTATTTTTTCTAAAATATCCTTTTGTAGGATGATTTGTCCAGTTTTTATCTCTAAGCCTAAGAACTTTATTTCTTGTTTAGTGTAGATGCACTTGTTTTTACCAAGTATGATACTATGATCAATGCATCTTTGGGTGACAACTAAGACATCATCTTTATGTTGTTCTATGGTTTTAGAAAAGACAAAGATATCATCAATATAAACTAAACAACAGTGATTAAGGTCTTTGAAGATGTTATCCATTCTTCTTTGAAATATTTGAGGTGCATTTTTAACACAAAATGGCGTCACTATCCATTCATAATGTCCTTCTGGGACACTAAATGTACTTAAAGGAATGCTTTCTTCATCCATTTTAATTTGTCAATATCCACTTTTGCAATCTATTTTTGAGAACCAAGAGGCCCCTTGGATTCTATTAAAAAGGGTTGTTTTGTTCAGAATGTAATAACCATTAAAGATAGTATTATCATTAAGTTTTTTGTAATTGATTACCATTCTTGTTTTTCCTCTTTTTTCTTTAGCATGATTTCTTACCATAAAAGCGGGACTGGTGTGAGGACTTTTGCTATTTCTGATTAATCCTTTACCCATAGGTTCTTTAATTTGTTTATCAAATTCTTGAAAATCCTAGTGTGTATACACCATTTGTTTGACTCGGATAATAGTGTTGGGATTTAATAGAGTGATTTTAGCAAATGTTTTATCTTTAGCCAATTTTAGAGAATTATCTGAGTGGAGTTCTTTACATAATTTTTCTTGTTGTTCGGCAATATGCTCTTTAATAGATAACTCAAGTAAGAAATTGTTAATGCCACCTCTCCTTGTGCAGGCATTACTTTCTCACCACGCTGGCAGCTTGTAAACTCAATTTTCTAATGAGTATAAGCATTGCTTAATTTTTTAATGGGAACTGAATGACCATTTATTGTAAATATTATTTGGTTTATGGGCTATATGCATGGAGAATATAATCTCTGAATATGATTTCCAGTTTTCATATCATGAGAGGGTTGATCAGTGGCCCATAGAACTAGTATAATGCATTGAACTCTTCCTAATTCTAGGGCTAACCCTTCTATGGCTTCGTTGTGACTCATAATGCTATTATCAGCTATCCTCACTTGTAAATGATTTTTGGCTTTCTTCCACATAAATTCTAAAAATAATGATCTTTTTTCAAAGCATACAAAACAACCACTATCTAGGTAAGCACATAATTCATACTTGCCATATCTCTTTAAACATACCTTTATTGGGATATAGATGCTATTAGTATTTGTATTGGTAGCTTCATAGCATATCTCCATAGTCATGTTTTGGACTAATTCATCCTCATAGATTGGTTCATTAACAGTTCTGATTTTATACCCAACTACCTTTCTTTCTAGACTCATACTTCGATCTACACTAGGTCTTGCAGATTCCAAACTCATTCTACTCATTTCACTGGTTATGCTAATTGTATCGTCTTCTTTAAGCTCTTCTTTAGCTGATGAATATCCTTCTCCCCAATCTGATCTTGTACTCATGCTTCTTAATAATTGGGCTTTAATGGTGATTTTTCCCTCCTCATAAATTTTTATTACATTTTTATTATTGATTTTTGTAGGGTTGGCAAAGCTAGATAGCCATGAACGATCGATTTTTATCTCCTGGGGATTGGACTTAATCCTCTGGTTCTTTTGCATAGGGGTAGGACTTTTAAATTTTTTTACTTCTATCATTGTTACCTTAGTATTTGGGTCTATTATATTATCTAATTTGTAGATAATTTTTCAAAATATCATTAAAGGATATCCTCCTTTTTTCATGTCCATCCCAACTGTTTTTATCTTAAGGGATAAGAAGTTTTTAGTAAATTCATCCTTTAGACTCACATAATATCCAGGTTGACAGTTGAATCCTACCGATCCATTACATAAATTAGTCTTAATCCTTGTGATAATTTGATTATTAAATTTCGTATGTCCAATATCACAGAGCAAAGTATAAAGATCAATATTTTTGCCATAATATTATACTGGAGTCATTTGAACTTGGACACTTCCAATATGGATATACCTATAGTTTCTATCTTTGTTATGCTGAATGGTACTTTTCCAATTAATGAGATGAACTTCTCCAACATCATATTCACAATCCCTTATCTCCAGATCTCCTTCCATCATTTCAAATACGTATTTGGTTTTTAATTGAAAGATGGATTTTTTATAGATCATGTCTTTTTGGATTATGGGAAGAACCCAATCTCCTTTAACTTCCTTATAATAATTGTCTACAACAATCCCTTTTTTGTTATTTAGGGCTAGGTCTAATGCCTCATCTTCACTAAGCTCAACATAATCTAGACTACCTAACATTTCAATAAGCTTATTATTCTTTCTATTTTTTTCATTCATTAGCATAATGTCTTATTTCTCCGCATGCCCAGTATTTGAGTTGTTTTTTCCTGTCGGACAATAAGCTGCATTCCTAAAAATCTTCATTTTTTAGGACTTGGTTTGTTATAATATTTTCTTCTATACTTCTCTCCCGTTTGCTTATTAAAACTCTTTTTCTTATAAAATTTTCTTTTTCGTCTCCTTTCAGATTCTTTTCCTCATTGGTGAGGTGAATCCCAGTAAGTTAAGAATTGCTTCTTAATTTTCTTTTGCTTTTGGAGATCAAGACATTGATCATTAACCCATTTTCTTAACTAAGAGATTCTTGAACCAAGGGTATCAATGAAATTGGTTCTTTCAAGCGATGTAATGTATTTTTCATTAATTATGGAATTTATAGGATATGGTAATTTGTCATAGAACATATATAGGATATGGTAATTTGTCATAGAACATACCAAGATTGGTTTCATTATGCCCAATTTTTAATAATATTGACTGAATTCAGCAATATAATTTTCTAGATATCTTATATCCCATAATTCTATATTATTAATCTTTCTCTGCCATTCTCTAGCTTTTTCTTCAGAATCAAGTTTCGCTCGGATGAATTCGGTTTCGATTTCCTTGTATAGATTTTTAAGCATTGTACTGACGCTTCCATCATTCTTAATGTATTTTTACTATCTTCATTTAATGAATCATGTCAGTCAGTTACAGTGCTAGAAAAACTATGCTCGGTGTAATTTAAGAAATTTGTAGCAGTCCATGTAGTGTTTAGGCTTAAGACACTAATCATGTCTCTTTTCCAATGTTCAAATATTTCTTTTCTATTATGAGCTCTATCCCTATTTAAGATGAATCAAGTCTGACTATTTAGGGTAAGAGCAACTTCTTCAAAGGTTGTAGCTTTCCTTGGGATGAACCCGAACGAAAAATTGGTTGTTCGTCTTGCTGGAACTTACATAGGTCTTATAAAATGAGTGTTTCTCCTAGAAGGTTCACCAAATTCTTCAAGTTTAGGAACAACATTGTTAACCAGATTAGTCTGTATCTTACCTAAGTCGAGTTCTTCTTCAATTTCATTAATCTCATCTTCAACAGCCATTTTACCTTATTTTTTATCCAATTTTATTCTAATTTCTCATAAAGGCAACACATTTAAATCCTCAAGTTTAATAAAGTTCATCTACTAAGATACTTCTTCTAATAAGATATTATTAGTCTCTTAATTATCATCAGATAATACATAATATTTATCACTAATTGCACTCATGATTTTGTTCAATTCTTCTGGATTTTGTTCTTTCTCGAGCACATTCTGTAGTTCGTTAAGAGCATACTACTTATACTCCATCTTCTTCTCCTTTTTCTATTTTTTCAGCTGATTTCTCACTTGATTTTTCTCCTACTTATTTTTGAAATTTTGTATCGTGCAAAGGAAATGAAATCTTGTTTTTTGGGTTTTGGAAAAGATATTTATGCTGAAATGGAGTACTAATACTGGAAGTAGCTTTTCCGCTATGTCTTACTTCGTTAACTAGAGAAAAGTGAATTATAGATATTTGCTTCTTAAGCTCCTTCACTTCAATCCCAATTTTAGCTAATTCTACTTTTACTTCTAAAATTATATCGGTGATATAATTTAACTGAGATGCTATTAGAGAAAGGCCTTCCGGAGAGTGAACAATATGTGAATAATTTGGTCCAGGACAAGTCGGTGACTCTGATACCAATTGAAAGAGGGCTTCGAGTACTGTTACTGAGAAAATTATCATAAACACAAATTTAGATTTTTCGAAAGTAAGTTTTTAAAGATTGAGGGTAGGTTTGCAAATATGAAAAGTTTAGGGCATTTGTGCAAATAAGGTAAATAGTAAATAGAGTCCTTTCTGTTGCTTTTCTCAAAAGTCGAGGTATCCTGCAGTTATTTTTGAAAACTGAGGGGCCTTTTTGTTGTTTACGCAAAACTTGAGGTACCTTTGTGTCTTTTATCCCAAAAAATAGGGTATGCGGCGGGTATTGCTAAAATGGGTATGGATATGGGCGTGGATGTGGTATAGGTCCTACTTGCCCCATACCCGTTTTATCAATACTCGCCTCATACTCGTCTCATGCCCTCCCCATATAAAGCTCATACCCATTTGTTTAGAGTTCTAATTTGTTACTTGTACTTGAATATTTTGCTTGTTGTTTTGAATTGTAAGATATTCAAGACTTCAATGGAACATTTTGTTTAAGACTGTAAATTTCAAGTGCTAATTTATTGCTTTGATTGACAGACTTTTAATTTGTATTTGATGTAATATGATATGTTGTTGGAAGTTTGGTGCTAATGTAACATATTGGCTATTTGATGCCGAATATAGGTACAAAATGGGTTTAATTATTTTTTGTCTATATGTACCCAAATAAAATCAGCATACCCGCTATACCCAGTGGGTATGGGTATGGGTATAACTTTATAATACCCGATGGATATGGGTATGGGTATGGGTATTAATTTTGAAAATGGGTATGGGTGAGGGTACGGCTAAACTCGCCCCATCCCGCCCCATTGCCACCTAGGCAGCAACTCTGGTACTTGCAATTATTGCGCAAAAATAGGTCATATTTCTACTTATTGTCCTATTAAAAGAAATGCTCATAATTCTTAATAAATATAAGTACCAAAAGGGATGGTACCTCTAAATTTTGTGGGAGCTAACCAACATGGACCTAAAGTTTTCAAAAAAGATTTGAGAAAGGTTTAAGTTTATTTTGTAGGAGTACATAATATCCAAATGAGTATAGTTTTCGATTTAAAATTGGATGTTCAAGAACCATTGGAGTTCTCATGGTAATAACTTATTTTACAATAAATAATTTGGGATTACAATGTATTTTTATTATGGGGGAGAATATTGTTAATCTATCCTACTATCATATGTTCTCACTTGAATGTTTCATTAGTAAGCTTTATTATGTGAACTAAGAAAGATTTAATGGTTAGAATTTTGATAATTTCATACAATTAATTTGCCTTTGATTAAGCACTAATATGAAATCATGTCATATGTGTGTAAACTATGCCTTTTGATATATGACAATAAGTTTCTCATATTGTTGCATTTGTACATATATCTACATAGTTAAGTCATGCTTTATTTGTCTCTAACTATCCTATATCCCCTATATGAAATTTTTTTTGTAAGCATCAATTACTTTTCTTGATGTGAAAGATAGCTTAATTACTATAAGATCTTGGTATGATAGTATGTATATGTCCATACTTTTGTTATATTCTAACTTGGACCTTATATTATATTTGTAGAGAAGCTTTTGTGGGATTTATTTATTTTTGAAAAGGACAAATTAAGTTTTCCAAATTGTTAAAACTCTATATGATAATTATTATATCTCTATGAGTAGTCTTAGTTATTTTAAAGGGAGAGATGGTCTAGCGTTGACATGTTATAATCTATACGACTCTATGTCTTATAGAATTGTTTTATGACATTACTAAGATTTATTTGATATTTATTTTTGTATGAATTGAGGTGGAGTCGTCTCTCTTAGCACTAATGATTTTATTGGAGAATTTTTAAAAATAATAAGATTAAGCATCCTTAGAAGGCTGCGAAAGGATATCTAGATAACAGAGAACCAATTTGATTTTATGCCTGTCAAGTCGACCACATAGGCAATTTACCTCTTTAGATGGCTCATGGGATTGTGCAGAGATAGAAATGTAGATCTTCATATGATGTTCATTGACCTGAAAAAGGCATATGATAGAATCCCGCGTAAGGTGTTATGGAGATGCTTGGAAAAGAAAAGAGTGTCTTCGGTGTATACTCGACTTATTAAGGATATGTATGAGGGAGGTAGGACGAGTGCTAGGACGCCGGGAGGGGTTACCAACGACTTCTACGTTGGTATGAGCCTGCATCAGGGTTCCACTTTAAGTCCCTTTCTTTTCATTCTAGTCATGGATGAGCTTACAAAAGGAATTCAAGATGAGTTACCTTAGTGTATGTTATTCGCAGATGACATTGTTCTTGTTGATGAGACAATGTAGGGAGTTAATGGAAAACTGGAGCAATGGAGATATACACTAGAGTTTAGAGGCTTTAGAATTAGTAGATCGAAGACTGAATACTTACATCACTGTTTCAGTGGAAGGGAGGATGCGAGGGGAGATGTCACCATTGAGGGGATGTAGATACCAAAGGTCGAGAAGTTTAAATATGTAGGCTCGATCATTCATCATGAAGGGGAAATTGACAAAGATATTAACCATCGCATAAAAGTGGGCTGGCAAAAATGAAAATATGCTTCAGGTGTGCTGTGCGATAAGAGAATGCCTGTAGGACTAAAAGGCAAAGTTTATCGTATGATAGTTAGACCTGCTGTGTTATATGGATCAGAATGTTGGCCTATAAAAAAGACTCAGGTTCAAAGGTTAATGGTAGCAGAGATGAGGATGATTAGATGGATGTGTGGTTATACGAGAATGGATAGAATTAGTAATGGAGTGATCAGAGGCTTAGTTAAAGTGACCCCAATCGAAGATAAGTTGAGGGAAATAAGGCTCAGATGGTTTGGCCATGTGAAAAGAAGGAGTGCAGACGCTCCAGTGAGGAGAGGTGAGAGTATTATCATCCCAAGAGGTAAAAAAGGGAAGCGACGACCAAGAAGAGTTTGGACGAGGTGATTAGAGAGGACTTGAAAGTTGTAGGGCTAACAGAGGGCATGGCTCAGGATAGGAGACTATGGCGGGATAGGATTAAGATCTCAGATCGCAAAGAGTTAGCCTCGTAGTTGGTCACTCGGTTGCAGTATATTGGGTTTGGTTGTCATTTTTTTTCATATGTTTTTTTTTTGCATGCAGGTAGTTCATGCGTCTGGGAAGTGACATTGTTTGACTACCTCTGTTTGTTAAGATATAATATCTCCCTCTGCCTTGTTGCATTTATGGTTGCATAGTTATTGCCACTTGATTTTTTTGTATTTCTTAATTCATTCCCTGCGACTTATCCTTAGTTTTTCTCCATAAAATGTTTTCACAAAATCCTTCTTATATAAAATATTTTCACAAAATCTGATTTTTGTGGGTCTCTTGGAATCAGCCTCTCTACGGGCAGGATTGCCGGTAAAGGTAAGGTTGCCTACATCTGAATCTCCCCAAACCCCGCGAAAGCAGGACCCACACTGGGAGTTGTTATTGTTGTAGTAATAAGATTAAGAACCCTAATAGAATGATCATATATGTTTTCAATTATGTAAAATAGGATGCTTCATAAATTACGAATCGAAAGAAAACCACAAGAATCGTCAAATGAGATTTATTACCAATAAAATGATTTGTCTATCATTATTAACCATTTTTAATTTATCCTTCAATGCTACCTTTTTGTGAAATGCGAGGAGAAATATTCAATAAGTTTATATGGCATAATCATAGGTAAGTCTCAAATCATTATTGGATGATATAAGTTCAATCGATATCTGAATTTCCTTGGCGCAGCTAATGCATGCTTATGTTTGTAAACTTATAATATTATGTTGCAATGACTTGGAATGAATTTCTACATGCAATATAGTCAAATCTATTTGATTTAATATTAATGTTTATGGTGGAAGTAATATTTCTATGTGAGCTTGAATGGAAATTAGGAAATCATGATCTACCATGTCATCCATCTGTATGCCTGTGATTTTTAGCGGTTGACGACTTAACACTTTTGCATGAATTCTCACACTAAAATTTGGACAGATACATTGGTCAAAACATAGGTTTACTTAGAGTGCATGAGCATCATGTTGGCTTTATATAATATTTTCCTAAATGTCTCCATAAATTATTGATGATGCATCTCATAACAAATTGATTGAATGATTTTATACACATAAATTATTATCTTTTTTAAAAAGGGAAAATATCGTGTGTTGCAAATTTTTAATATTTTCACATCGTCTATGATCCTATACCTTTATATGTGAAATTGCATATACTATTAGTAGTGAAATAATTATGACTCATATATGATGATTTTCGTGTTATCTTTGTACATCTTAGTGTTCACAATTTCTATTAATTTAATGGTTAGATGTTCACTTGACCAATATGTGTGAATCACATATCTCATTCAACATGTTAATGACGATTATGGGTCTCGATATTTTCATCCCAATATGTGATTGGCATATGAACTACCTTATATTATTTTGTGGCACAAATTGAAGGAAACATATATTTGATTTCTAATGGTCAAGACTTTTTTATGTTAGCTAATCTCTCTAATTAACTCAGTATGCATAAGCATATGATTGATTTTGATGATATTTTTATTCTTCAAACTTGTTGGCATATAAAACCAACGTTTACTCTTTTGAGCGGTAATTATGATAGTTAATCTTCTCATGCTGATACACCAGACATGAACCTAAGCCTAAACATTAAAAATATATGCTTTAATTGATTTAGAAGGGGGAGAACATGTTTGATGAAAATGTTCCAATATTTTGTATACATATTCCAAAATTATTTGCAAAATCAGGAGATATAAAGAGTTCTGAATAATTGACATTCTTGCATATATGATAATATCACCCTATGATCATCAATACTATTCATGAGAAAGTTTAATCAACAAGTCATATTTGTGATTGATTTTATAATGTAAACATTTATAACTGCACTTGTTGACACGTAAGTCTGTGATCATTTTTGTGAGTGTTGTATTAAGGTGGAGTTATGCTATTAATATACGGTATTATATATTGCAT
>JACYFF010010365.1:100804833-100816305 GCA_017589665.1 Selenicereus undatus | reverse complement strand
CCCCCCCTTTTTTTACTAAACCCTAGCCGTGAGCAATAAACCCCCCTAGTATTTCTTTTCTCTCTCTTCCTCCTCCCTCTCTCTCTCCCTCTCGTTCTCAGCCACGCGGCGCCATCACCGAACCACTACGCTGCCCTTTACCTTGGTGATTTGAAGCACGAAGAATCCGACCCTCAAATCACTTTTCTACCGAATCAAAATCAAGGTAAGCGTGCAGCGTTTTCCTGAAGTTTTCATATCAAATTATAGGTTTCCTTTAATTAAATGACTTGGGTTAGGGGGGAAGGGTCATTGGATTGTTATAAGGGTTACTTTGAAACTGAAAACATAATTATTGGGGGAAAAGATTGGGTTTTGGATTGAGGTTTGATCGGGGGCATGCCACTGTTGAAGATAGAAAATACACGTAATTTTAAAACATTATTCTCGTTGATATTGCTGCCTAAAACTTGTACAATTTCGAGGGTAGATAGGCCAAGGTGTTCTCTACGCAACGCCTTTTGAATCGATGGATTTCAATGTGTATCGAGATAGTTATCGTCTGTTTATGGGAGACTGCCTGGGCTGGGCCAGTGAAGGATAGTTTGCATATTTTAGGATTTTCGGCCTAGATACTGGGAGAATTAGCAAAAACACAAAACATGAAAGTTGTAAAGGACAAGCTCCTTCTTCTGGAATGGGCAAGAATTTGAGTTTTGGATGTCAGGTATGAAAATTATGGGACTAAAAATTCGAGGTAGGAAATCTAGGCTGGGTCTGCTGGGCTGAAAAGTGGGTTGCAGTTACGGCCATTTTGAAAATTCACCCAAAGGGAGTAGGTGAGCCAAAAATCGTCAAATTTTACGGTGGATGCCTCGGGATGTGTTGCATAACCTCGTTTAGGAACCGACCTGATTGGGGTAGCGTAGCCCATGTTATTACCAGTTTACCATGGACTGTCCAAACCAAGACAGTCAGTGATACCGCTAAAATAAGTGAGAAAACGACCTAGTTTGGATGGAACCGGGCAAACCCTGAAAATTTAAATTGGAGATGGGCACCAGCAGTTAGGGCCTCAGGAATGGGGGCCCAGATTCTGCTGAATCTGAACCCTAGTGTGGGCTTAAATTAGGGGCCCTAAAGGCATGGGTAAATTGCATAAAAATTATTAGAAGCAAGAAAAAGATCAGGGGGTAATTTATTTGAGTTTAGACTGAGTCTAGGCTATGTGTTGGCCCAGGTGCGGAGCACTAAGTTCGGAATTATAACCGAGCTCATAACTTGTACGATAGCTAGGTAATAATCATGTCCCAACCCTTCCCCGCATTGTTTGCAACTATGTGTGCGTTGAACATGGTAAGAATTATCCTGTTTACTGATTTAAAGGAACGATGGCATGAGTTAACTGAATGTAACTGCATAGCAGAATCTGTATGACGTGAATGAAATTGAGACCTTGTCATGTTTTGTTGGAAATTCCTGCTTTACTGTTGCAGGGTTGTCATTGGGGGAAGTGTCTGAGATTGAATGAACTTACTTATGCTAAATCAACCTTTAATAAGGGAAATGAAATAAATAACTGGAAAGGCTGAGTTGGGTGAGATTTACTCTGACTGTGTTGATTGAAGGCCATTAGCCTTCCCAGGAAATTAGTGCATGCATGTGAGCGGCCACGTGCTCTGCGGACACATGGGCCAGGTTAGCGGTATCCATCCCTATTAATGGTAGGGCACGAAAGGGTTAAGCGGAAACCGCCTGAGTAGCGGCAGGCCAGGAACTAGTTAAGCGGCTGCGTTGAACTGAAACGCAGGCCATGAGACCCAGTGAGGTCGCTCACTTAAAATCTTACTATTGTATTTTGGATCATGAATCATGAATTTACATCTCTGAGAGCTGGTAACCATGAAAGGCTATGTTAATGAGGAATGTGTCTTGGGAGTCTTACTGTTTTCCTGTATCCCTTCAAATGTTTTCAAAATGAATTTGTGTGCGTTGTTGCCTGTTAGGGGTGATTGCTTATTGAGCTTATCTCAATTTTATAAAATGTTTTGCTTTCAGGTGAATTACTTGTGCATGGGATTGGGGAACGGAAAGTAGAGCAAGGGCCGAACGCATGAGTCAAAGACGATAGAAGTTTGGTTGCTAAGACAAAGTTACTATGAACATTTGTTTGATTTAGTAGATGTTATTAAAGTTTGAACAATGTGGAGGTTGAAATATTATTAAGGATTTTTTGTAATAATTGTTATTTTGATATCCAACCTGGTATTTCCAAGAAGAAAATACGCGGTAACACCCTAATTAGGTTCCGCTGCCACTTGCGATAAAGGTTAGTAAATAAGTAATGAAATTAGAGTTTCGGGGTGTTACAAAGTGGTATTAGAGCTCATGTTAACTGACTTGAAGGCTCCCCTAAAAGACTGTAAAAAGTTAAGAACTAAAATTAGTAGACTTAAGGATCGTTTGGAGAGTGAGTGTAGTACGGGGCAGGGATTGCATACATCTGTATATAGTATTAAATGAATGCATGATTGTGGGTTGGATGCATATCTTATGTGTACTTAATTTGTATAGGAATGGAGGGTACCCAGCACTGTGGTTGTCTAGGAGGTCCTTGTCTACATGACCAATTAGCTAGGGAGTTAGGGAAGAGTGTATGGGACCACATACGGCATGTGAGGTGGGTGTTAGCCAAATACGTGGAGGATAGACCTAATAACTACTTGGTGATTGAGAATAACCGAGTGGTTGTTCTGTTACTGACTCCAAAGGGGGACCCTGAGTGGTGCTATTGAGTCGATGAGCTACACACCTAGTGTTGTGATCCCCGCCCATAGGGGAGGTGTTGTTGGTGCGACTGGGAGCCCATAGGGATGGATATAAACGACCTAATAAAGTACTTAAGACTAGAGGGACCCCACGACTTGGAGCGTATTCCCACAGCTAGTGAGGAGAATGCCCCACCCCCGGGAGACAAGCTCACAGATAAGGAGGGAGACTCTAAGGAAGAAGGAGATAACCCTACTGAGGCGAGACCAATGGAGGAGGCGGACCCCGAGGAAGACCCTAGTGAGAGGGAACCTATGGAGGAGAAAGATCCCGATGAGGACCCTGAGGAATTCCCTAGTGAGAGGGAACCTATAGAGCATGACCCTAAGGAGGACCCGAGCGAAGGGGAACCAATGGAGGAGGAGGATCCTAAGGAAGACCCCGAGAAAGATTTTGAGGTGAGCGAGGGACAGTTGATGGGAAGTGAAAACCAAGGAGAGGAAATGAGGGAGTTCATTATGCACGATGACCAAACTGGGGGACCTGAGAGCTTGGGAGTAGAGATAGATTCTGATTGTGCAAAGAGGAGGGGTGAGTTTGTGACCGAGATGACTCACTGAAGCGAGGAAGATGTGGTCGGATGTGTTGGGGTACTTGTCCATTGGACTCCCCCGACCAATAGCAGCTCATAGCAGTTAGAAGGCATGTTGTTCTTTCTCGTTTCGTTAAGGAAGTGTTGTTAGTTATCTTTCTGATTCTCTTATCAAGCCACTCTGGCTAATAAAGTTATAAACTGCGGTGTAATGGAAAGTATTAGTGTGAAACACTATGATGTTGGAATTCTTTTTATGCAACAAAGTTTCCCCAAATTATCTGAATGTCAACGTTTTCTATTGTGAAAGATGTGAAATATGTGGACATGATGCCTGTATGATGTGAGCTGCATGAGTATGTGATGCAGTGATTGTACCACATGGATGTGGTGAAATGCTAAAATTGAACGCCTGTCAAATGTTGTCTAATGCACTAGTATGTATTGTGTTATTGAACCCCGATAGTAAGTAGAAAATTAACTATTCAGAAGGGAACTAAACCAAACTTATTTCCCGAACAGGATGATGGGAAACAACAACTAATCTCAAACCGGATCTCACCATGCTGCGAGAGTCCCTGGAAATCAGGAGGTTAACATGTCGACCCTCCGGGAACAGCGGGAGGCCCTATGTCCTAGGAATGGGAATGGATCTCGCAGCCAGGTGGAGGAGACTAATCCACCCATTGGAGCTGAACTCACCAACTTGTTGCTGCTGGAGATGCTACAGAAACAATAGGAGCAGTTGCGACTCCAGAACGAGCAGCTGCAAAGGCTAATGGAGGTTCGGGAGAAAAGGGTTAAGGAGGACAACTCCTATATGTTTAAAAAGTTCGCGAACTGTCACCCACCCATCTATGATGGCACTCCCGACCCTAAGACTTTTAAGGATTGGATTAGGGGCATAGAGAAACTATTCGACACACTCCAATGCCCTGAGGAGTGGAAGGTGGGCTTCGTTGTATTCTATTTGAAGGACAAGGCTGACTTATGGTGGGCCACAGTGAGGGAGAGACAACATGAACCGGAATTTGATTGGAACAAGTTCAAGGAAATGATCAAGGATCATTTCTACCCTATCTCCCTCCAAAAGGCCAAAGAGGGCGAGTTTATGCAACTGCAGCAGGGGAACATGAGCGTACTCGAGCAGGCCTCTAAGTTTATGGAGCTCTCACGATTCCCCTCAGGCTTCGTAGCTGGCGAAAGGCTGAAGATGAACCAGTTTAAGGCGGGCTGAACCCCACCATTAAAGAGAGAATGTCAGTATGTCAATACGCCTCCTACATTGACCTATACGACATTTCGATCAACGTAGAGAAGACGATGAAAGAGCAAAGTAACTATTTCAACAAGCAGTGGGGAACCAAGAGGAAGGGGGATAACCGAGGAAACTTCCAACCCAAGAGCAATATCGTTGGCCTACCAGGAATCAGTACTCGAATGGTATTAATCGGGAAGGCCATCGCCCTAATACACGGCCAAAGGTAGCCTACGACGCTTGTGGGAAGCTGGGTTACTACGCCACAGAATGCCGCTCGGTGAAGAGGTGCTTTCATTGTGGAAGCCCTCAGCATCAGGTTCGGGACTGCCCACTTCCTCCAGCTCCTACTGGACAAGGGCAAGGCTAGGGTCAAGGGCAACCCCAACAATCGCATCAGAATAGGGGGGGCAAGCGGTCAACCCCAACTAGCAAAACCGGGCACCTCAGCAAGCTCAAGCGCGACCTCCCTACCAACCGCCTCGGAGCAAAGGGGGCAGAGTTTAGGTGATACGGAAGGAGGAAGTAAAGGATGCTTCTAATGTTGTGACATGTACTTTCTCTCCCCTAAATCAGCCAGTAGATGTTTTGTTTGATTTGGGTGCCACGCACTCCTTTATTTCTGTTAAGCTGGTTGAGACATTAGGACTAATCCCCACCCGTAAATCTTCATTGCTATTTGTGACTCTCCTTGATGGGAAGACTGTGACTTGTGAGGAGCTATACGAGAGTTGCCCTATTAGAATATATGAATGTGAGTTCCTAGCAGACCTATACGGGTTTGAGTTAACTGATTTTTGGGTTATCTTGGGGATGGACTGGTTAGCTAAATATCAGGCTCAGATAGACTGCCTAAGACGAAAAATCACCTTGAAGGGGCCCAATGGAGAGAAGGTAGTGCATAGGGGCCAAAGACCTAGAATGGGAGTAAAATTGGTGTTGGTAATTAAAGCTCGCAAATTGTTAGGCAAAGGATGCAAGGGATTCTTGTGTCACATAGTGAAAACTGAGGATGCGGAATCCTCCCTAAAGGACAGTCCTGCGGTGAGGGAATTTCCAGATGTGTTTCCCTATGAAATCTCGGGCATGCCACCCGTTAGAGAGGTAGAGTTTTGTATCGACCTGACCCCTGAGCCGCACATATCTCCAGGGCACCTTATTGGATGGCACCGGCAGAATTGAAAGAACTAAAGACACAGTTGGAGGAGATTTTGGAGAAGGGGTATATCCGGCCTAGTACATCCCCGTGGAGTGCCCCGGTTTTGTTTGTGAAGAAGAAGGACGGTACCCTAAGTCTATGTATAGACTACCGAGAGTTGAACAAAATAACGGTCATGAACCGCTACCCTCTGCCTAGGATAGATGACCTATTTGATCAATTACGGGGTGCAGGGACCTTTGCTAAAATAGACCCTCGTTCGTGGTACCATCAACTCCAAATCAGGGATAAGGATATATCCAAGACTGCCTTCCATACCCGGTACGGACAATATGAGTTTGTGGTGATGCCCTTTGGCCTCACCAACTCCCCAGCATTCATGGAGCTTATGAACAGGGTTTTCAAACCATACTTGAATCAATTCATAATGGTATTCATAGATGATATCCTAATTTACTCAAGGAGCCTAGAGGAGCATACCCACTACCTACGGATAGCCTTGAAGATATTGAGGAGAAATGAGTTGTACGCCAAATTATCGAAGTATGAGTTGTGGTTGAGGAAGGTAGCATTCTTGGGACACGTAGTATCCAACGAGGGAGTGTTGGTGGACCCCCAAAAGATAGAGGTTGTGACAAATTGGCCCAGACCTAAGAATCTGACGAAAATGAGGAGTTTCTTGGGTTTGGTAGGGTACTATCGCAGATTTGTTCAAAATTTCTCAAAAATTGCCACCCCGCTTACCAACTTGTCCAGAAAGGTCACCAAGTATGAATGGATAGAACAATGTGAAAAAGTGTTCCAGGAACTGAAAAAGAGATTGACGAGTGCACCAATACTGGCCTTACCTACTACTGACAAAGATTTCATAGTGTATAGCGATGCCGCTAGGAGTGGGTTGAGGTGTGTGTTAATGCAAGAGGGTCGCGTTATAGCTTATGCCTCGTGGCAATTGAAGACACATGAGCAGAACTACCCGACTCATAACTTGGAATTAGCAGTTGTTGTGTTTGCGCTTAAGATCTAGGGACATTACCTGTACAGGGTACGCTGTGAGGTTTACACCGATCACCAGAGTTTGAAATACCTCTTCTCACAAAAGGATCTAAACTTGAGACAGATAAGATGGTTAGAGTTCCTGAAAGATTACGATGTTCATTTCTAGTACCATCTTGAGTCGTCGACCGTACCCAGTACTAAGCTGCTTACTAGCACTTCTGAATAAGTTGTGTGAGGAATTTCGGAAGTTAGAACTCAACGTGGTCACCCCGAGGGCGAAGCCTATGCTATGCACCTTGGAAGCGTAGCCGACACTCATTGCGGAGATTCAAGTGGCTCAGGCTACGAACCCCCAACTTGAGCGAATCAGGGGAGGAGATATTAGTGGGAAAGGTACCTAAGTTTGTACCCAATAAAGATGGCACCATTCGATTTTATAACCTGGTATGTGTGCCAGCCGTAGAGGCACTTAAGAAGAAAATCATAGACGAAGGTCACAACACTCCACCCTCGGTACACCCTGGGGGAAATAAGCTGTACAAAGACCTAAGGCAAACATTTTGGTAGAGTAACATGAAACAAGAAGTGGCCGAACACATGGAGAAGTGCCTAACTTGTCAAAAAGTGAAGATAGAACATCAACAACCAGCGGGATTCTTACAATCCCTGGAAGTCCCCGAGTGGAAATGGGACTCGGTATCCATGGATTTCGTAGTGGGTCTACCTTTGATTCAGCGGAAGAATAACGTAATCTGGGTTATGGCGGATAGGCTCACGAAAACAGCACACTTCATAGCCATGAGAAATACTTGGACCCTGGACCAATTAGCTCGAGCATACCTCGAGGAGATAGTGCGAGTACACGGAGTACCTAGCTCTATCGTGCTGGATCGGGACACTAGGTTTCAGTCTAGTTTCTGGCAGAAACTACAGGAAGCATTTGAGACGTTGCTGCGTTTTAGTACTGCGTTCCACCCAGCTACGGATGGGCAAACTGAACGCACCATTCAACCATTAGAACATATGCTAAGGGATTGCGCTTTGGACTTTAAGAGTGCATCGGACGAGTAGCTGGCACTGATCGAGTTCTCTTACAACAACAGTTACCACTCGAGCATTGGCATGGCCCCGTACAAGGCACTGTATCGGAGGAAATGCAGAACTCCACTCTGTTGGCAGAAGATCGATGAAGCCTTGACTGTTGGACTGGAGTTAATCCAAGCCACCACGGATAAAATAAGATTGATCCAGGAACGTATGAGAGTCACCCAGAGTTGCCAAAAGAGCTATGCCGACCGGAGGCGTAGGCCCCTTGAGTTCCCAGTAGGAGATCAGGTACTCCTCCGAGTTTTTCCAGCCAAGGGAGTCGCGAGATTTGGAATGGCAAGAAAGCTTAGCCCAAGGTACATCGGGTCGTACCCATTCATACAGAGAATTGGGGAGATGGCTTATCGATTGGAGCAACTGCCAGAACTTCCAAGAGTACACAATGTGTTTTATGTGTCGCAATTACGGAAATACATCCCAGATCCCTCACACATAATTGAGCCTAATCCTATACAGCTCCAAGAAGACTTGTCGTACGAGGAACAGCCTATACAGATCCTAGATTGGTGGGAAAAGCACCTCCATAGGAAGATAATGCCCCTGGTGATGGTCCTTTGGGCCAATCGTGAGATGGCTAAGGCCACATGGGAGCCGGAGCAGAAGATGTGCGATAAGTACCCTCATTTGTTCCCATAATCAGATGCGTGTAAGTTTTGAGGACGAAACCTTTTAAGTAAGGTAGCCTGTAAAACTCCGGAAATTCATATTTGTAATAGTACTTTGTCGCAATTTAGTGAAGTTTCAGGGATGAAACTTCTTAAGTGGGTAGTATGTAAAACCTCGGAAAATCAAATTGGGAGACCTTGTGACGTGGACCAACCCTCGTAACCTAAGTCATTCTAAATATTTTTCGCCATGTGTTGTCTTTTAAAACTTTCTTACAACAATGAAAAAAAAGTATTTATTTTCCATCTGAGTTGTTTTGTTCATTTCCTTTGATTTAAATATTTGCGTATTCTGCTTCACACTGCAACTATTTATTGCTTTCATCTATTTTTCCTTCCTATTTATTTTATTTTGAAAAACTTTTTCCCGCCCAAGTTCACCCAAATCAACCCTAGGAAAAAATATGGTATTTCTTTTCTTTTAATTCCTTTCCTTTCCTTTTTTTTTCCTTTTTTCCATCCTTTTCTTTTTTCCCTTTTTCCCTTTTCTTTTCTTTCCTAAATCTTCCCCCCCCCCCCCAAACCGGTAAAGCCCCCCTTTTTTTACTAAACCCCAGCTGTGAGCAATAAACCCCAGCTGTGAGCAATAAACCCCCTAGTATTTCCTTTCTCTCTCTTTCTTTCTCTCCCTCCCCTCTCTCTCTCCCTCTCTCTCTCTTTCTCACCGACGTGCTGCCATTACCTCCACCACCGGACCACCACGTCGTCCTCTCCCTTGGTGATTTGAAGCATGAAGAATATGACCCTCAAATCAGTTTTTTACCGAATCTACCTCAAGGTAAGCGTGCAATGTTTTCTTGAAGTTTTGGTATCAAATTGTAGGTTTCCTTTACTTAAATGACTTGGGTAAGGGGGGAAGGGTCATTGGATTGTTACGAGGGTTACTTTGAGACTTAAAACGTGATCATTGGGAGAAAAAGATTAGGTTTTGGATTAAGGTTTGATCGGGAGCTTGCCACTGTTAAAGACAGAAAATAAACGTAACTTTAAAAAATTATTACCGTTGATATTATGGCCTAAAACTGGTCAAATTTGGAGGTAGATAGGCCAAGGTGTTCTACGCACTACGCCTTTTGAATCGTTGGATTTCGACGTGTATCGAGAGAGTTATGGTCTGTTTATTGGAGGCTGCACAGGCAGGGATAGTCAAGGATAATTTGCATATTTTAAGGTTTTCGGCCTAGATGCTGGGAGAATTAGCAAAAACACGAAGCATAAAAGTTGTAGAGGACAAGCTCCTCTTTCTGGAATGGGCAAGAATTTGAGTTTTGGATGTCTTGTGTGAAAATTATGGGACTAGAAAATCGGGCTAGGAAATCTGGGCTGGAAAGTGGGTTGCAGTTACAGCCACTTTGAAAATTCACCCAGAGCGAGTCAGTGAGCCAAAAATAGTCAAATTTTTACGGTGTATGCCTCGGGATGTGTCGCATAACCTCGTTTAGGAATCAAGCTGATTGGGGTAGCATAGCCCACGTTATAGCCATTTTACCATGGCCTATCCAAACCAAGATAGTCAGTGACACCGCTAAAATAAGTGAGAAAAGGACCTATTTTGGAATGGAACCGGGCGAAACCTCGAACATGACAAGGGTAGGGGACCACTCAAAGTTTTTGGATTGGGATAGAAAATTTAAATTGGACATCGGAACCAGAAGTTAGGGCATCTGGAAAGGGCCCCCAGATTCTGGATGAATCTGGACCCTAGTGTGGGCTTGAATTAGGGGCCCTAAAGGCACGAGTAAATTGTATAAAAATTATTAAAAGAAAGAAAAATATCAGGATTATTTGAGTTTAGACTGAGTGTGGGCTATGTGTTGGCCCAGGTGCGGAGCAGTAAGTTTGGAATAGTAACCGAGTCCGTAACTTGTACGGTGTCCATGTAACAATCATGCCCTAACCCTTCCCAGCATTGTTTGCAACTGTGTGTGTGTTGAACATGATAAGAACTATCCTGTTTACTAATTTAAATGAATGATAGCATGAGTTAACTGAATGTAACTGCGTAGCAGAATCTGTATGACGTGAAATCCTATGGAATTGAGACCTAGTCAAGTTTTGTTGGAAATTCCTGCTTTACGGCTGCAAGGTTGTCATTAGTGGAAGTGTCTGAGATTGAATGAACTTACTTATGCTAAATCGACCTTTAATAAGGGAAATGAAATAAATAACTGAAAAGGCTAAGTTGGGTGAGATTTAATCTGACTGTGTTGATTGAAGGCCATTAGCCTTCCCCGGGAAATTAGTGCATGCATGTGAACGGCCACGTGCTCTGCGGACACATGGGCCAAGTTAGCGGAAACCATCCCTATTGATGGTACGTCAGGAAAGGGTTAAGTGGTAACTGCCTAAGTAGCAGTAGGCCAGGAACGAGTTAAGCCGCTACGTTGAACTGAAACGCAGGCCATGAGACCCAGTGGGGTCGCTCACCTAAAATCTGACTATTGTATTTTGGATCATGAATCATGAATTTACATCTCTAAGAGCTGGTAACCATGGAAGGCTATGTTAATGAGGAATGTGCCTTGGGAGTCTTGGTGCTTTCCCCTGCCCCTTCAAACGTTTTCAAAATGAATTTGTGTGCGTAGTTGACTGTTAGGAGTGATTGTTTACTGAGTTTATCTCACTTTATAAAATGTTTTGTTTTCAGGTGAGTTAGTTGCGCATGAGACTAGGGAACGAAAAGTAGAACGAGGCCCAAACACATGAGTCAAAGACAATGGAAGTTTATTAGCTAAGACAAAGTCACTATGAACATTTGTTTGATTTAGTAGATGTTATTAAAGTTTGAACAATGTGGGTTGAAATATTATTAAGAATTTTTTGCAATAATTATTATTTCGATCTCCAGCCTAGTATTTTCAAGATGAAAATAGGGCGGTAACACCCCAATTAGGGTCTGCTGCCACCTAGGATAAAGGTTAGTAAAATAAGTAATGAAAGTAGA
>JACYFF010010365.1:100757958-100787603 GCA_017589665.1 Selenicereus undatus | reverse complement strand
GCATTCACCACATTTTTTTATCAGTATCAATATTTGATTTTTTTTTTCTTATTAATCTGGTCCTCATTTTGGATTTCTTAGAAATATACTAATATTATTAAAGTTAAATATGGATGTCATTATACACTCATACTCTTATAATTGTATGCTCATAGATTAAAACTCATGTTCACCAAATGCACTACTAAACTACTATTATTTACCAAATGTCTCAATAAATTCACCATATTATCTATCAATATTAATATGTATAATTCGTGTTTTTAGTAATTTGGGTTTTATTTTTTGCTGTTTTTAGAGTTACGTCACAGTTGTCAGTATCAAATATGGTACATATATCAGTGAGTTTTAGTATAACAATTGAATAATATAGAGAGTTTTACTGTTAAGTCAAAACCACAAGCGTACAGATGAATGTAACCAACAACTGGCAAGTACATGTCATATTTCACATAGACTTTGTTTTCAAGTAGCACAGCTAACATAAGCTTTTCAAGTTAGGCAGAACAAAGGATGATAGAAGCATAACTAGACTACTTAAACAAACAAAAAGCACTCAAGTTGTGATTAAACCTAAGATAAACTAACCAATCAACTTAAACCCTAACCTTTCCATGTTATGCTTACATTCGATGATAGTTGGTTGCACCATCAAAACTCACACTAGCCCTCTTTCAAGAGTCAAAGGTTAGTCTAATTGTTTTTTGGGGTTAATTCAATTACATTACAAGAATAGCAACCCTGGACCTAAATAGGGTTCAAACCATTTTCATGCCAAAATCGTAGCCATTCTATCTACCTACTCAATGAAATTAACATTACCTTTCAATATAGGTCAGCTTCACAAAAGATAGATGAGAGTTGTTTCTAGCATTCCATCGATCATGTAGTACTAGGCATAAGAACAACCTCTAAATTCAAGCATAAAGAAGGTAGACTGAGAATTATTTACTTTCTGAACCATCGAACTATAGTGCTTGAATTTTCTTAACCATTGAACTATTGTGCAATTAATTTCTGGGGGACAAATCACTATTGAACTTTTTATATAATTCCTAAAACTTTTATATTTGCAAAACTTAGCTCAATCCTTAAAAACTTACTTTCGAAAATTTTAATTTTACATATTTGATAATCTTCTTATAAGCACTACTCGAAACACTATTTAATCTGGTATCAAAGTCACATGACTAAAAATAATTAAGATTAATTGGTAGTTCATTAAACTAATTAACTCTGTTTAATGCTTGAATCGTCATCTTCTTGTTCTACTCCTAATTATTATCATATTATGCACTCACTAGAAGGAACCCCTTTAGTGGCACTTCAACTAAACTATATTACTAATATAGTTTTAGAATTAAAGGCAGACTTAGCAAAAATTAAGACTGAAATTAAGGACATAAAGAAGCCATTGTTTGTAATTCATTTTTCTTTAATCAACGAGGTTAGACATAGTGAAAAATCTTATCTAAGTATTAGTACTCTCCATTTCAGCATAAATATCATTTCCAAAATCCCAAAAAAAAATCCATTTCTGTTGCATGATTAAAAATTCAAAAAAAAGTAGGAGAAAAATCAATTGAAAAATGATATGAAAAGGCAGAGAAAGAAGAAGAAGATGGAGTGTAAGCAGTTTAATCTTGAAGAACTACATGCATAATGTGTTTGATGAAAAACAAAATTCGGAAGAATTAAACAAAATCATGGGCGCAATCGTGGATAAACAAGAGATATTATCTTATGATAATAAAGAGAAAAACAATGCCCAATTAGAAGAAAAAATATATCAGCGGATGAGCCTAATTAAACTAGGGGATCTTAATGTTGTACCTTTAGAAGAAGTTAGAAAAAAACAGGATAAAACATACGGTAAAATGATATTCGATGATGAAATCAACGAGACAGGAGAAGAACTCAATATAAATAAAATCGAATCTAATCTAGTTAACAATGTTGTTCCTAAATATAAAGAATTTGATGAACCTTCTAAAAGAAATACTCATTTTATGAAATCGAGACACATTCCAGAAGGACGTACAACTAACTTTTCCTTTGAGTTTATCCTAAGGAAAACCACGTCTTATGAAGAAATTGGCTTGACCCCAATTAGTCAGATGGGGTACATTTTAAACATCGTTGGAGCTAACAATAGAGATGAAATATTTGAACATTGGGAAAAAGGTATAAATAGTTTCCTAAACTTAAATACTACATCGACTCTTGGAAATTTCTTAAACTATAATGAGCATAACTTTTTTGACACTGTAGCTGACTGATATAATATACTAAATTAGAAAGGCAAAAATGCATTAAAAATGATGGAAATATCAGCTGCAATATTTAAAAACTTATGTAAGGAAATCGAATCTGAATTCATCGGAGCCAAACTTGATTTCGAAGAAAAAGCAAGAGAATGCAAAAGAAAGATTAACAATATAGAATAATGGGATATGATGTATTTGGAGAATTATATTGCTGAATTCTGTCAATATTATTACAAAATTGGGTACAATGAAACCAATCTTGGTATGTTTTATAATAAATTATCGTATCCAATCAATTCTATAATCAACGAAAAGTATGTTGCATGACTTGAAAAAGCAGATGTCATTGATACCCTTGTTTCGGAATCTCTTATCTGAGAAAATGGGTCAATGATCAATGTCTCGATCTCCAGAAACAAAAAAAAACCAAGAAATAATTTCTAGCTTGTTGGGATAATCCTATCAACGGAAAAAGAGCCGAAAAGGAGAAGGAAAAGAAATTTTTATAAGAAAAAGAGATTTAACAAGCAAGGGGAAGAGAAATATAAAAGAAAATATTATAACAAGTCAAGCCCTAAAAAACGAAGATTTTTTAAGAAAGTCGCTTACTGTCATGCAGGGAAAAAGAACTGTAAGTGTTGGCCATGCAGAGAAGTATGTCATTATGTAAACGAATGTAAAATATGAAGAATAACAAGCTTATTAAAACTTTGGGAAGTCTAGAATATTTTAAGCTTAGCGAAGAAGAAGCACTAGATTTAACATTGAAAAACAACAAGGGAATTGTTGAGATTGTACTGGAAGAAGAATATGAAGAATGTGATTACGAAGAAACCGGGCATATGATGGAAAGTAATTCGATTAGTCAAAGGATATGAAAACAGTCATAACAAGCTTGTCTAAGTTCTTCTTTAAATAATGACAACGAAGAAGTCAAAGGAAACTAGGTCCTTTCCACAATTCAGAAAGATATGATCCATAAAAAATCTATCTTTTAATTAAAGAGTAAGTACGTATGTGAAATGATGGAAATGGTCCTAGAGATTAAAGGTTGTGAGTATGATGTGGGAGAAATTAATCTCATTAATTGGGAAAACATTCTTAGGCGTAACAAAGATAGAAAGCGTAAGTATATCCATGTTGGAAGTATCCAAGTGCAAATTACTCGATTATAATATTATGTAAAAGATCTTTATGCTTTGCTCAGTGATATTAGGTATACCAAATTTAATAATCTAATTATCACAGGAATTAAGACCAATTATGTAATGGATCAGTAGGATTTAATTGTCGTCCTGGATATTGTGTGAGCCCAAAATATGAATTTACCAAAAACTTTCGATCTCTTAAGATTAAAACGATAGGAATGGACATGAAAGGAGAAGGACACCCACTAGGGATGTTTTGAAAAATAATCTACAAATTAAATAGTATTGTAGATCCAAAGACTAAGGTAACGATGATAGAGGCAGAGAAATTTGAAAGTCCTGCCTTATGTAAAAAATACAAAGGATAAAATTCAATCCACATAAGATAAAGATTGATAGGTCATGGAGATAGAGCTTTGCCAATCCCACAAAAATCAATAAGAAAAATGTAGTAAAAATTGATGAGCATGGAAAAATTATCATTAAACCCTAGTTATTAAGAAGTATGAGTACAAGACCAGAATAGAGAAAGGGTCTTCATCAGCTAAAAAAGAACTTAAAGAAGATGATACAGTTAGCATGACCAGTGAAATGAGTAAAGTGAGTTCCAAATCTACAAGACATAGTATAGACCGAAGTATGAGCCTAGATAGGAGAGTCATTAGGAACAAAGTAAGAATGGTTAGTGAGCCAATATATGAGAATAAATTAGTTAAAAATATGACTACAAAGATACCCTTTGAGTCACCAACACAAATTCTAACAGCATCTATATCCCAACAAATGTATTTTTAGAGGGATATAATAAATATGAATTATGTGCCTACATAGATAGTGGTTGTTCTATTTATTTTGAAAAAAGATTTTTATTTCTAGAATTCATGTGAAAGAAAGCCAAAAATCTTTTACAAGTAAGGATAGCTAAAAATAGTATAATGAGCCACAAGGAGACCATAAAAGGGTTATCCATAGAAATAAGAGGAATCCAATGCATTATACTAGTTCTATGGGCTACTAATCAGCCATACCTTGATATGATTATTGACAATAATTTTCATAGGTTGTCCTCCCCATGCACACAGACTATAGACCAAATAATATTCACAATAACAATTCCAGTTGATACATTAAATAGAGCTTATACTCATAAGAAAACTGAGTTTACATGTAGCCATTGTTGTGAAAAGGTAATACCTGCACAATGTGAAATAGCACTCACAATCTCACTACTTGAGTTATCTATTAAAGAACAGATTACTGAGCAACAAGAGCAATTATACAAAGAACTCTACTACAATAATCCTCTAAAATTTTGGGATAAAGCTAAGACATTTGCAAAAATTAATTTGTTAAATCCCAACACTATTAGTTGAGTCAAACAAATCATTTATACACACTAGGATATCCAAGAATTCGATAAACAAATCAAAGAACTTCTAGATGAAGGATTAATCAGAAATAGGAAAAGTTCTTACACTAGTCCCGCTTTTATGATAAGAAATCATGCTGAAGAAAAAAGAGAAAAAGTTAGAATGGTAATCAAATACAAAAGGCTTGATAATTCTATCTTTGATGGTTATTATATTCCTAACAAAATAGTTCTTTTCAATAGAATTCAAGTAGCCTCTTGGTCCCGAAAATGGATTACAAAAGCAAATACTAGCATATAAAAATAGATGAAGAAAGCCTTCATTTAACTGGTTTTAGTGCCCCTCAAGGATTATGAGTGGATAGTAATGTCATTCGACCTTAAAAATGTACCTTAAATATTCCAAAGAAGAATGGATCATATCTTCAAAGATCTTAATCACTACTGCCTAGTTTACATTGATGATACCCTTGTCTTTTCCAAGATCATAGAATAATACAAAGATGATGTCTTAGCTGTCACTCAAACACGCATTGATCATGGTATTATTGTTGGTAAAAACAAGTGCATTGATGCTGAATAAGAAATTAAGTTTTTAGGTTTAGAGATGAAAGTAAGACAAATCATTCTACAAAAGTATATTATAGAGAAAATAGAAAGTTTTTCTAAAAAGATTGAAGATAGGAAGCAATTATAAAGGTCTCTTGGGTGCCTTACCTATGTTTCAAATTTCATTAAATATCTAGCTAAATTGAGAAAACCATTGCAGTAGAAACTTAAGAAAGAAGTCGGTCATGGATTACTAATGATTCAAAGGTTGTTCAAAACTTCAAAAAGATGTGTAAAAATTTTCCTATTCTTAATTTGCCTAATGAAGAAGAAGATTTAATTCTTGAGATAGATGCCAGCAATGAGCGTTGCAGTACAGTACCCAAAGTCAAAGAAGGAGAAAAACTATGCAAATATTACAGTAGAAGTTTTAATAAAGTAGAATGCAACTATCCCACTATGGAAAAAGAAATCTTTACTATCGTAAGAGGAATTGAAAAATTCTTAATCTTTTTAGCCCCAAAACCTTTCTTATTCGAACTGATTATAAAGGAATATTTGGTTTTGTGAAAAAGAATTTATCAAACATGCAAGCGCATGGGAGACTCCTACATCGGCAATTATGGTTTAACCAATTCTCATTCTTTATTAAACATATACAAGGATCAAAGAATTTTCCGGCAGGTAGTTTAACTCGAGAGCTCTCTAATAGTGATCACCAAAGCATAACTCTTCCCGAAAAACGAGAAAATCCAAAATGAAATATCATTACTGCTAGAACAGATTTGTCCTTCTAGTAGGATCCTTATCGGATATTTTGGACAAAAAGTATATTATGTTTTGGTCTATTGGCTTCTGCCTATCTAATAGGACAAAACTTAGTCAGTAACCACTACTTACTAGAATCTTTCCTTGAATCCTAGACACAAGAATTTACAGAACTTGAACTTTTGAGAACCCCATATGCTTTCATAATTTTAAAATAGGGTAACAAGAATTTTATGTTCTGAGAAATATTTACCGTCGGAAAAGAGGAGAAAAAGGGGTTTTGGGGGTTAGCTCACCCTCGTGGGATTGAAGATAAATTCTAACAAATTAAAAAATTCGAAAGAATAAAAACTTTTATTCTTTTATTCGAAACAACCCGTTATCCTCAACCAATTTTGCACAATCCGTCCTAATTCGCATCTTTGTTGAAAGAATTTTTTTTGTAATTTCAGATATTTGATATCTTTCTCTTTGAATGAGATCTCAATTCCAGAAAAACAGTCATTTAAAGTAATGGATGAATTACCTACGGTGTCCTTATGATATTCAAGAAAAAATAAGTTCCATGTCAAGAAAAATGGTTCAACGACTGTTGTAGCCTGTATCGACTATTATCATAATTATTCTTATGATATTTGGAAATCATGGAGCACTACGCCCTTCTTTTCTAATAGATCTAGAGTTAGTGGTGTTAGATTCACAACAAATTCAACCTCTCCAGATTACACCATCATGAAAGCATGTGAATATGGAATGGTAGTTTACCTAATGGAAATCACAGATCCAAAGTTTCCATTCTTCTCAAGACTAATTAAGTTTCAATAATGCAGGTGTAAAAGAATCCATTGGATTCTCACATCTGTAGATGGTCAAACAGAAAGTCCATACATTAGAAGTTTGTATGTCGAGGTACATTGTGCAGTTATTAAGTATGAAAACGAAAAAGCCAAATCGGCCCATTATCTTATCCAATTAGTTGATTTAGACGATCCTAATGATCAACAACAAGAATAGTTTCCAGAATGACAAGAAGTAGTTAGTGATCCTAATTTAGCAAGACTCATTGGTTTTTATAATATTTATCATCAAATGTGAGTATTAATTGAACTGGGAGGACCACTAATACATTGCGGCAACACTACATTCATTTATCATGATGATCTCACCAAATATATGAAGGTAGAAGGAGCTATATCAGAAGACCTCTTTGATTATCTCTTTCATGTTGGAGCTACAAAATTCTTATCAGAAAAAGAAAAGAAATACCTTCATTAATTATTTGAAAAATGGGTGAATGAAGATTTCAATGATTATCTGGATAGTGGTGGACTAGAAAACATTACTGGAGATGAAAACATGCAAAATCTCAATATGAATGACCAGTCTTGCCAGCATTGAAGGCTCTGAAAAGTTGTTGCTCCATTAGTATTGTTTTTCCAAGTGCCTAGTCAGTAAAATAATGATGTCTACTATAGCCATGCGATGACAGTTGTAGTCATGTGAAAAGATCAGTGTGTACTATAGTCATTAGGGCATCCTGTGCAGTTTATATAAAAGGAGAGGCTAAGTGCTAAGAAGGGACCTAGTCATTTGAGAATACTTGAGCAAAAGAGAAGTCAGGAATCTCCATTTCTCTATGAGCAAGCATCTATGATGATCTTAATAGTTAAAGTTCTTCACCAATCTTTCCATTGTAATATTTTCACTTTCAAGCTTTTAATAAAAGAAGTTTCCCAGTAGCGAACGTTATTCAATCGCATCTTATGTCTTAAATATTATGATTTCTTGATTAAAGTCTCACTATCATCAAAAACATATTAAAATTGATTATTGACTACGGTCTGAGGTAAGAAACGAAACGGATCTATATCGTGCCTGATCTAAGGAAGATGTGGTTGAGATTAACAATATCTGTAACCTGGAAGCTAGAAGAACGCCAGGTTCCAGCGCTGACTAAGTTCAGGTAATGGTCAAAATTCACTAATTAAACTTTTATGATTGCTACGCATCATGGGCCTATAATCATAGAAAATATAATATTTATGATACAAGTGGTAGATTGTGATAACTAGTACCAATAAAGTCATTGTAAGAAGTTAAATCGATTAAAACAAGCATCATTAATGAAAAAACTCAAAAAATATCAAAATTATTCTAAGTACCCAATTTCGGCCAAAGTTGACAAATTCTGAAAGTGTCAGGCCAAAATAATAATGAAAGGTCTAGAATGTCATTTTCCTCAAACCTTGAGGGATCGAAAAATTCATTCCTGAACTTCGTGGTTCCAAAAATTGAGACACCATAGTTGGAGGTGTCGAAAAGTAAATAGCTCATAGACTAAGGCATAAATGAGATCAACTAGCCATCTTGAGAGTTAATCACAACCAAAAAACACAAATTTGACTACAATGGAACATCAAAATACAAGCAAAACAAGGAACTATTAATAGACTAGCAAAGAAACTAAAATGCATGAAATTAAAGAGAGAGGAGGCAAAGAAATTTAATCTTGAATCTTAGAATCAACAACATTGTACGCCATAGACATAAATTTAATTTAATTTATTCTCTAATGGGGTTTTAAGAGTCTAGCATGAACCCTAAGAATCAAGTCCTCAATACCGAAGCGAAAGTCCCCTTCCATAAAAGACAATAGCAAATCATGCTTAAATAATCTTGGAAAGTCGTGGTTGGCACGATCGTGCCATATGGTACGGCTGCCCACGCCTATGGAAAAAGGCCAAAAAAATTGTTGAAAACCAGTACGGTCATATTAAATGACATGGCTAGTAATGTCACAGGCTATTGGTGCAAGAAAATATACAGGAAGTGCAGTTGCATCTAACTCGTTGTGTATTGCACCTAGGCATCAGGATCCTTTGAATTTTGGGCGAACGTGTGCTGCTTGACCAGGTACTTTTGTTACCTACAAAAGTAAATAAAAACAAATAAAAATCATAAAAGATATATTATTTACAAGTAAGAAGTTGGGGACTAATTAAGGGCATATAAGATACAACATTGTTGGACTGAACATGAGCACTAGTAGCATGTTTGTCAAACGATATTGTCATATTTGGTGAGCATTGTTATACATATATTATTTTGGTGAGAAAATAAATAATATTATTGATATAACTTGTATATATTTTTCATCTAATTTGTAATTACATATTCATAACTTAAATTATATGTCTATTAATTATAAATAAAGTTATAAAACTGATGAATAACAAAGTTATAACAAAAGGAAAATAATCAACACACAAAATATGGTTATCATTTTGTTTGGGCTACAATAACGTAAATTGGCAACTAATTTGCTGAGAAAACAACAAGGAGGAATCCCACAGTCGAGTTTCAAACCACATGTTCCACATGGAAGGGGTGCCTCATAGGGCCTGCAAAATCAGTTAATCCAAAATCGGTTAATAGGATTTTCGATTAAAAAAAACTCTGAACCATAATTGAACTGAAAATTAGGGTTAGCTGTTTTTCGGTTAACCGAAAATTTTGATTCATCCAAAACCCGAACTGACTTTAACCGGTTTTTCAGTTCAGTTAACCTTTTTTTGGTTCGATCACCCTTTAACTGTCCACAAATAATTAAAAAAGTATACATTTTTACCTAAATTTTCATTTTTTTTATGTTTAAAATTTTTTTATAAAAATTAAATTTTGGTAACCATTCATAAATAATAAAAAAGAGTGCACTTTCTTACCTAATTTTTGCATTTTTTGTGTATAATTTTTGAAAAGCAAAATTATTTTATGCTTGGTTAACAGCTGATTAATCAAATTTTTAAATTGTCTGAATCGTAACTGAACCAAAAATCAAATTTTTTTTCCAGTTCGGTTAATTGAACCAATTTTTTGAAAAAATTTGTTCAATTAATAGGTTGTTTGCTTGCTTTTTTGGATTTTTTGGTTCGGTTTTCGAGTTTTTTTTTTTGTGGCACAGCCGTAGTGCCTGTTCACTCCACTAGCAATCTTCATATGATTGTAGAATAATGTAGCATGTATTATATGTTGATAAAGCATTTTGAAAAGTTACAACGAGAGAGGAGAGAGGGGATGGCCGAAGCTGGCTCTGTATTTCTCTGCCTTAAACTAGCTATGATTTACGTGCATTTTATACACTAACAGTTTGTCATGCCCTAGACTCTAACCCCAGCTTGATATGCAAGTAAGACTTATCTTAGGAATACACTCCTTGACAATATATAACTTTGTCACTCTACCTCAAGTTTGAGCATGAGGTTAATAACGGCCAACTAGCCTAACAAAAACAAAAACTGTTGTTTGCCTAGGGTTTGAGTAAAAATATCTGCTATCTGAAGTCTAGATGGAACATAGCAAGTAACCTATTCACCATATAATATTCGTTCCCAAAAAAAATGACAATTAATCTCGATGTGTTTCTTCTTTCATGGAACACAAGATTTTTTGCAATCTGCACGGCTGCCTGATTATTATAGTAAAGTTGTATCGATCCAGACAAGAACACACCCATGGATGCAAGAAAGGACTTGAGCCAAATCATCTCGCTAGTTACCATGACCATAGCATGGTATTAAGCTTCTGCAGATGATCGGGATATTGTGCTTTGTTTCTTGATCTTTTAGGAAATTAGTGAGCCTCCCAGTGTTATATAATACCCAGTTAGAAAGCGCCGCATGATAGGACAAGCTTCCCAATTTGAGTTATGATAGTCATAGATTTGGAGATCTAAATCTCTCTTGAGGAGTAAGATTTCCTTTCAAATAGCACAAAACTCTTTTGGCTGCCTCCAAATGCTCTTCGATGGAATCACGCATAAACTTTGAGAAAATATGAACTGCATAGCTTAATTCAGGCCTGGTGATAGTGAAATATATAAGGCGGCCCACCAGTCTTCGATATTGAGTTGGACCCGTGACTGCTTTTCCCCTAGAAAGGGCCAACTTATGATTGGCCTCCATGGGAAATTCTACAGGTTTGGGCCCTAATATCCACATTCATCCACTATTTCAAGAGCATATTTACGTTGACATACAAGAGTCGTTGGGAATTTCTAGCTACTTTGATTCCTAAAAAATATTTGAGTGAACCCAAATCCTTAATATGAAAACACTGATTTAGATACTATTTAAAATTAGCACAGGTGTCAATGTTATTGCTAGTAAGTGCCAAATCATTAACATAAACCAATAAGGCTATAAGTTTGCCACCCTTCTTATAGGTGAACAGAGAATAGTCAGCATATGACTTAGTAAAGCCATATTTGATGAGTTTGGATGAAAATTTTGCAAATCAATGCATGCGGGCTCGATGCAACCCATATAAAGATTTTTGTAACCGACATACCTTGTTAGGATAAGTCAAATTGAAACCTGGGGGGAAGATCATGTAAACCTCTTCATCCAAATCATCACGTAGGAACAGTTATTCACATCCATCTGGTCTAAGCACCTTTTCCTTTTGTTGTAGCTACTGAGAGGAAGCATCTAACACTGGTCGTATTTGCAATAGGTGCAAAACACTAGTGATAGTCAAACGCCTCAATTTGTTGATCGCCTAAAATGACAAGACGTGCTTTGTATCATTCAATGCTCATATCTTATTTGTATTTGATCTTATAAACCTATTTACAATAAATTGGCTTCTTTTCTAGAGGCAAGTCTTTGATACTCCATGTCTTATTGAGTTCTAAGGCTTGAATCTCCTTTGCCATGACTTTTCTCTAATTTGGGTCCTTCACTGCTTCTTGATAGAACCTAGGCTCAACAATTTTGGTGATAGCAGCAAGATAATAATGTTACGTTTTAAACCGCAAGTGCACGACATAGTTGTAGCTAGCAACCAGCAAGTACGGGTTGAATCTACAAGGAGCTTACTTTCAATTACTAGAACTAATTACTCTACTCAATCTAGGCCAATCAATATCAAAGATTAGAGGATAAACTATAGATGAATGAGATAATAGAATGATAAAACAGCCAGATTGGAATTTATAGCACGAGTATGATAGCGAATTAATTACTAACCTCGTAAAATAGACCCAAGCATGTATTATGAGTGGATAGATTATCAATAAAATCCATCTCCTCCCTCTCTTAAGGGTCAAAAACTAATCCTAGAACCATAGTCACCTATTCTCATGGGATTAAAAGTTAGAGGATCACAAGGTCTACAATCTCGAATCCCAATTAGAACCTTAATTAGTTTCATATTGAAATCCTAATTGTCTACTAAGTCACACTAGGTAAAGGTTTCATCTTTCAATGCTCCCCTAAACCTTAATAACAATAGATAAATGCCCTCTCAAACATTTCATCGAACACGTGATGCGAATAGTATAAAACATAGACACAAACATGGGGTAAGTAGGGTTTGGGGCTAATTCATGATTTAACTACACATGATCGGCGTTAATCCCAACCTAAGTTGGGAGACTAGCCACACATTATCTCAAAATCAAAAAATACGATTCAAAGAGTCACAAGCATAATTCACACAAAATCCTAAAAGCCATCACAAAATAGAGAAAGATTCAAGAAACAAACTTGAATTAAACCGAAGCGTAATTGTTGAACAATCTTCAATCTACACCCAATTGCAAAGGTAACTCACTAAAAATCTCTCTAACAAAAACCTCGAAAAGTTTTAGGAAAAGTGCTCTCCAAAAGAAAGAAGGCCTCCTCGAAAACCACAATAAAAAAGCATTTAAATCGCAATGGCATGGGAGTGGCACGGTCGTGCTAGTGGGCACGGGGTGACCGTGTGCCATTGGTTGGGGTGGCACGGCCATGCCACCCAGCACGGGGTGGTCGTGCCACCCTGCTAGCCGGTCTTTCGTGATGTTTTGGTGCGGCACGACCGTGCTTGTAAGCATGGGGTCCCCGTGCCGAATCTTTGGGTCTAGCCGATCTCTTTTCTGACTTGCAGCTTGTCTTCTTAGCCCTCCTTTCTACCAATGTTAGTGGATTTTCTCAGTTTCCTAACAGGAACTCCTGAAAACACGAAACACCACTATATGAGCAAAATTTAGACCAAAGGAGGCTAGTGTGACCCTTTCTCCTCAAGATCGAACATGAAAACATTAGAAAAAGGGATCAACTAGGGGTTAAAATAAGGTTGAGATATAGGTTTATCAACTCCCCCATGCTTATCTATTGCTTGTCCCCAAGCAAGACTAACTCATGATTGATAAAAAAAAAAAGGGAGATGAACGTCTAAACTCACCCTCCTCAAGCAAGAGTTGAACAATCATGAAACCAAGTTAGATCTTGCATTAAAGGCGGCCAAGTTAAGGTGTGAGACATTCTAAATATAACACATGCATTACCATCCATAAATCACACTACCCAAATGCAACACATCAAGCACCCCAGTATCGAAGCAAATAGTAGGACAAGACCTTCCTTAATAAATGGTGAGTGAGCAGGACTGGTAGAACCTCACTTTAGGATGAAGTAGAACACCCCCCTCAATGTGTTTAGAATATGTAGCAAGGGTGCACTCAATACTCTATCCAATCAAGCAAACTACCATAAGCTTGGGAGAGTTCTCGATTCTCCACCACTTGACGCAAAATGCAATATGCCAATCATGAAGACTGATACAAAGGATGTAATGGGGCCAAGTTAAGGGTGAGAAGTGGAACAGATTTAGGAAGAGTGGAACTAATAGTCAAAGGACTAGGGAGCAAAAACACTTCCACAACTAATGTCTAAACAACAACTTCACACCACAATTGAATATTGAGCAACAAACCCCACAAAAACCTCAAAGTAGGAATTAGACGATCTTATCCTCATAACCCCATGCCAATCACTTTCTTCACAACTTTTCTACTTCTTTCTTTCTTTTCTTTCTTTTCTTTCTTTGCTTCCTTTTTCTTTCTTTTCTTTGAAGTGAAAAACGACATGTGAATGGCATGGGAAATACAAAAATCAAATCACCATTCCTCCTATAAAAGGCACCAATAGAATACCCAAGGTGAACTAACCTCAAAAGCAAACCCAACTCAAATGGAAGTATTGCTCCACTAGACCTTGACAAGGATATAGGGAATAGGCCAAGTGTGTAGTGAATGGGATGCAACGACCAAAAAAAAAGGAAAGAAGGCACAAAAGCCTAGAAAAAGGGATAATACACATCAATGGGTGGCTTTTTGGCTCATGTAGCTGTATGAAATTTTTTTTTGCCTCAATCATATTGACATACGCAAAATGCTAAATGTGATTTCAAAGAGAACAAGACCAAGTTCTAAAGACGCAATCATGGATGAGTCACATATGAAACGAGGTAAGAGACTATATGCAAAGAATAGTCATTAGGCCCAAAGTCTCACATGTAAATCTACCACAATCAAGCAGCTTACTCCAGGATATGCCCCATTTATCAAGGTAAATCAAGTCAAACCACATAAGTCTCAAGGACAACTGACACGCAACATAGGGCAAAAGAACTACAGATGGCAAGGTCAAAACATATTTTCACAAAACTCACACCAAAACCAGCCACACCTCAACAAACAATCAACATGACCAATCAATCATCACCCCTTGTATTCTCGTCATGAGAGGGGAGTTTTCACAACTTTTATTCAACTTTTTTATTCAGAAAGCACTAAATCTAACTAAGAAATCAATAAATATATAAAGGATAATGAAGAGAATGGTAAGAAGTAGTACCTGGAAAGCTTATGAATGCCCCGTTTGATCATTTCGCTTTTTTGAGATCCAAAATCTAACTTGTATGCTCTAAAATACATGCGCTACTAAATGAAAAATGCAAAAACAATGTACTAAAACTACGTGATGTCCTATTTATATGATGCGAATGCAAGTGAGGTCATTTAACCCACGCTCGAAAATCCACAATTCCACCCAAAGAGCTATAAGCTCATCTTCCCATGTTTGAGATTTTCATTGTCCTCAATGAAAAGGGCATATGAAAAGGCCAAGGGGATGGGAGAACCAATAGCGCGTAAGGGAGGAGAGGGAGGGCAGGGGGAAAACGACACACCATTTTCTTTCTTTCTTTCTTTTTTTTTGTTTTATTTTTGAAAGATGCTTGGGTTGCCTCCCAAGAAGCACTTATTTAAGGTCCTTAGGTTGACTTTTACCTCAGATTGGCAGATGATGGTAGGATGGAGGGAGGCGGAGGTGGTGAAGTGATGAATGGTGTTGCCTCCAACACCTCCCCAGGGTGAAAGGTAATGCCTTTATGAGTAGTAGGGATGGGTGGAGGTAGATTAGAAAGCATTATAGACCTCATATGAAGTCCTCCATCCCCATCAAACATTGTGACACTAGAAACAGCTGCGTGAAGGACAGAATATGCAGGAACCTCAGGACGTGAATAAGGGGCAGGAACTGAAGATGGTATGGGTGGAGGGAAACAGAAATCAACCCTCTCACCACACAACTGGAAGGACATAGTTCTTGCCTGTACATTGATCATCGCCTCTACAGTAGCCAAAAACAGCCTCACAAGGATGATGGGGACCCGAGAGCTCTCATCCATATCCATAACATTAAAATCACATGGGATGATAAACTTACCCACTTGAATAGGGACGTCCTCCAAAATACCCGATGGTCACCTAAGGGTGCGGTCTGCTAGTTGTATGATCGTGGTGGTGGGCTTCAAGTCCAGTAACTCAAGCTTCTTACAGAGAGAAAGAGGTATTAAACTCACATTGGCCCCCAAATCACAAAGGGCTCTCTCGATTTGCACATCCCCTATGCAACAAGGGATGGAGAAGCTACCAAGATCCTACAGCTTCGATGGCGACTGACTTTGGAGAACTTAGCTGCAAACCTCTCCAATAGGGACCACTGGAGCTCCCTCAAGATCACCTTTCTTTTAAAGGAGTTATCTCAAAAATTTGAAGTAGATTGGTGCTTTCTTGAGAGCTTCCAATAAAAAGACATCAGCATAAATCTACCTCAGCACATCCAAGAATCTCATGAATCTTGGCTCAAGCTTAGAAAGCTTAGCCCATACCACCATTTGAGGGTAAGGTATAAGCAGCTGATAGGGGCGAACTGGAGGTGGAGCAGTAACCTTCGTATTAGAGCTTAAGCTCTCCTCTTCCTTCTGCTCATCAGTTCCTGTAGAATCAAAACTAAAACTATCTCCTGGAGGACCATGACAGGACTCTCCTCTATCCCCTCGCCCACTGCAGAAATAGTGTTGATATGTCCCCTGGGGTTGGTCTTAGGCTAACCTAGTAGATGCCCCTGAGGCCACGACAAATGACTGACATGCTGTGCTATCTGAGCAATCTGTATGTCCATCGTCTTCTAGTGGGAGACCATAGAATCAAACTTTGCGGTCAACTAGTTTATTGACTCACCAAGACCTTCATTGGTCCTGGTTTGACTCACTATGAACCACTCCATGAGACTCTCCAAGTTGGATGTGGGATGTGGAGGTGGAGGGGGTGGGTTGTAGAGAGCTCTATATTAGAATCCAAGCGATTGTATAGAACTCTGGGGATGAGAGTTAGGGTTTTTATAGAGTAGATTGGGGTAGCTCTTCCAACCTTGATTATAGGTAGTAGAGTGGGAATTGTGTAGTGGTGAAGGGTTAAAGCTATGAAGAGCATTAGCATGCTCAATGGTAAAGGAACCATTACAACACTCAGCAGAAGTATGCACCTACACACCATAAGTCTCATAAACAGCATACACTCTAGCTGGGCTAAGATTACCCACCCTGTCCAGTCTCTTTGCCTGTGCATCCACCTTGTTGACTAGGAATGTCACGGCATCTACCTCATATCTGCCACTACTCTTCTTTGGGGTGGCTCTCTCAGTCGACGATTGGTAGTTGTTGGAAGCCATCTCTTCCAATAGAACCTTTGCCACTTTAATCAACTTCCCCATAAGAGCGCCTCCCACTGCGGCATCTACTAATATCTTAATTGACTGTTCTAGCCCATTGTAGAATGTTTGGACGAGGAGCAAGTCAGGTACACCATGGTGAGGGCACTACCGCTGGAGGTCTTTGAACCTCTTCCAAGCCTCGTACAAGGACTCCCCATCTCACTGAGTAAAGGATGTGATGCCAGTCCTCAACTTTGCAGTTATCATGGGCAGGAAATATTTACTAAGGAAAGCCTTTGAGAGTACCTCCCAAGTAGTGAATAAGTTGGGCTCCTGATTCTGCAACGTTGTTGGCTCTCTTCCACAGTGAAAAGGGGAAAAGCCTCAGTAGTATGGCGTCGGTGGACACCCCATTGAACTTGATGGTGTCACACTTCGCAAGGAATTTAGAAAGGTGCATATTAGAGTTATCCGAGGGGTGCCTGCTGAACTGATCTTTCTCCACAAAGGTGACGAGGGCAGAGCTGAGCTTGAAGTTGTTAGTCTCCCCCGCAAGGCTAGCTATGGATGAGGTGATGCTCGATGCCTGCGGTGGGGCATAGTCTCACAGCACTCTTTGATTTTTCCCTGCCATCTGTACTACTGCCTTCTTCTTTCTTCTCACTTCTCCGCCTCGCCTTTGAGGGGTTGCTTTGATTTTAAGATTGAACGGGACAAGGTTTTGATTCCCTTGAGTTCTCCTATGCATGCAAAGCAAACACTACACCAAGCGTAAACGGTATCTAGCAGGAATAAGGAAGAGCTACAAACTATAAAAAGAAAAATGAAAACCTATTCTGGAGTATTTCAATCGGTTCTAATATTGCACTATAATAAAAAACCGTTTATAGCAACTGATTTCAGAATCTATAATAAGCTAGGTAACAAAAAATCGTGTTTAGAAACCAAGTTTATAAGCTGAGTAATTCAGTTTCTAATTTTGATATCGAAATTGGTTTGATTTCTAATTTGGAAACTGAAGTATTGTTTTAGTTTCAAAAGTCGAAACCGATAAGCCATTCAGTTCCAAAATTGAAACGAAATTTTGGGGGCTTCTAGATGTAGTTTCTATCTGAGAATTAAAATTTTTGAAAGAAATTTCAGGAATGAAAACTAAAAATGGCACCCTAATTTTGGCTCCCTCTATCTCTTCCCTCCATTATTGCATTCACTCCCAGTAAAATGGAACCCTAATTTGCATCTCTCTCTTTGCTTTCTCCTTGTTTGAGATTTGAGTGACGACCATCCGCATATTCTCAACCTCTCTCTTCACTTTTTTGTTGTCTGAGATTTGAAGCTAAGTTGGAGAAGCTTCGGGTTTCCTCTTCAAATTAGGGTAAATCAATCTCCTCCTCTTCGAATTGTCCTTGATTTCATTTTCATTGTTGTTTGTGAGCAATTACCTAGTCGATGGGTGAAGATTTTTTGTTGAATTAGAAACAAAATTACAGAAATGTTCGGTTGGTTTTTGAAGATGAAGATATTTGTTTGGAAATACTTTACTCATATGAAGATTTATTCTTTTGAGTGAGGATGAAGAGACCTTCTTTTTGGTTTGTTCTCTTCAATCAATTTCTTCATTAACAAAATTGCTTTGTGTGGGTATTATGGAATTTGATTGTCTAAAAAGAGTGCATGATGTTGTTTTGCCTCAAATCTTGTCTCCTATTTAGAATTCTTATGGTTTCCTGTCTGGTTTGTCTTAGCCATCCAGTGATTTGGTGAGTTAAAGCTGCTTCTTGTCCTAGAGGTGAACAATCTGAAATGTTTTGGAGGTATCTTACTCACTTTCTCTTTTCCTCTTTTCCTTGTATGAAATTTGAGTTAAATATGGTCTTTCTTACCCACTTTCTTGCCCATCATAAGCAAAATTATCAAGATTGTTTTTTTTTTTGTTGTAAACATCTGGTTCATCCTCCCATGTTTATTTGTAGATGGCATTGAAGATATTTTTTCAGTTGAATTTGGTTTAGCTGTTTCTTTCTATTTTGAGATTTATTCCCTGTTTTTCTTGATTGGCGTTTAGGCTTCATTCAACATAGCATTAGAATAAGAGTTAGGCAGCAATGACTACCATTTTGAAGAGCAATAAATCTGGTAAATGTAAAACAAGCATGACTATCCAAACTGAGGTATACCAATTAGTAGTATGCAACTCTACATTATGTCCGTGCTATTTACAGTTTTGAACAGAATACCAAAGCTTTGATGGAAGTTCATAAAAACAGCAAAGAAGCACTAGGGCACTTACCAGGAAAACAGATGAGATAGAATGAAGCAAAAAAATTCTATCATAATTGAAGATCTTTTCAACTATTGTAATTGAAAAATCTAAGTTGTTGATATACTCAAGTCAAATATGAGCCATTGAAAGCTTTTAGTTGTGACTTTAACTAGAAGTTATACCTAGTAGACAAATTAATTTTCTCCCTCCCTCAAAGTACCCACCTACCGATTTTTTTGGGTTTTGGGGAGGGGGGCTAAAAAAGGGAATTTGATAGACACCTTTGATTTTTATTGGAGTTACTTGCAAAACAGGGAATTTGGTTGTATGCTCTGTCCCGACCTCTGTTCTGGTTCATCATCTTTCTTTACCTAATTTGTGTTGCTCTATTAATTCCCGTTCTGTCTATGAATACTGAGGTGTGCGTGAATGGTAACATCCATTAATGGAGGAGTTGTATATGGGCTAGTCAAATGAGGGTAAAAGTTTCTATGTACTAGACTTCTAGTTCCCATTCTAATTCCCCTATTTTTATTCACTTTCATATGTTGTCATCTCTATCTTTTTTTGTTTTTTTTTTCACTTATTGCTTTCATAAATATTTTGTCTTCGTAATTTGTTTTGTAGTGAATGAATGTTCCTCAGTGTGCTTCCATAGTCAGATTTCTAAAGCTACTACATTCCAAAGAAAGTCCAATATGGCAATATTCCAGCCAAACAGAGAGAGAGAGAGTTTCTCTCCCAAATCATTTCGACATATTCTCATTTTTATTGCCAATGGCCTGCATCATGGTTATGGCACAAAGATATTTCATTGTTTTCTGTCTCTCACTAGATCATTTTCATTAATCATATGGATTGGTCAACGTGAGTGCCTTATATAAAACACTATTTGACAACGTTTCATTTTGTAAGTGGGAGCTAACCTTGACATGCAAACTGCCTTCCAATGGAGTGTCTTTGATTGTTGAGGTAATTTTTTGTAGTAGAATAGGTTGAAGGAATCTTATGAGCATTTGATGATCTCCTTTTTTATTTCTTTATATGTTTGCCCTTTTTTTTTAAAGTGTTTGTACCATTTGAAGTATGAAGAAAATCATTAGTAGTGCACTACTTTAATAAAGCCACAGATCATGTTTTGAATAGTTTTCTCATATGAGATGATGACGATGATGTTGTTGAGATGAAATGAAAAGACCACTAAAAATTGATAGCATGATTGGTTCTTTCATTGGTTTTTAATTGTTCTAGTTGGTGATGCCTTCAATAACTTAGAAAAAGGCAAACAACCTTTTTTTTTCTTTGAATATGATGTTTCAGAAGGGATTTTTATTTCCCTCTTTGGAATTGAATGAGAGATATATAGAGGCATGTTATGGAAAGCATTAGAGAAAAGAAATGAGAAAACAAATGAGCAGTCTCCTGCTTGATTTATTCAGATACTAGGTAGAGTGACATAGATTGGTCTGTTGGTCAGTTTGCTTCTTCAATTGTAGAATTTTATATGTTTGTACATTGGAGAGTTAAGAAACTAGAATCTCATAGTCCAAAAGCTAAGCTCAAACAAAAACTTGACAGGATAAAGACAAGGTTTAACTCGTATTGCTTACCTAGTAAAAAGAAAACCAAGACGGAAGTTACTAGAGAATGAGCATTAGAATCCATATTTCAATTTGTCTTTTGAGTTCTAGTATCTATGATTACGTAGTTATAGCTCAAAGACCTAAAGCTATTAATGAACATGCATCAAAATAGAGCTAGAAACATAGAAAAAGAGGCATCCACAATAATGTATATATTGTCAAAATTAGGTATGAAGTCTTACTCTAATTCTAAATACATTACATGTATCAAAGCGGTACATATAATACACAACAAAAGTTACATTTTATAAGGCAAATTTTAAACTTTGCATTAGAAAGTATAATTGATAATTTAGAATCAAAATCTAGTTAATATTTGACTCAATAGAAGTTAAGCAGAAGGATGAAACCAACAAACACCTCATCAATTCTAAGATTAAGCATCCAAGGCTAGCTTGGGTTTGGTGGTGGCAAAGCTCAATCTCTGGTAAAAGTGACTTTTTTGTGGTGGGAACATGATACACAATTTGGTATATGATAATGTTATCTTCAAAATGTTGTCTTCATAATGTTATTTTGGTGTAGTGATTGTGTTATCTTCAAAATGTTGTCTTCATAGTGTTATTTTGGTGTAGTGATTATGATTTTTTGTTTTTATTTGCGGATGTGAATCATATGCATGAATTAAGTGTATAGGATGTTCTTCCTATGCAAGTAATTCTCTTATTAAACTTATAATACCCGTTCAAGAATTTATATGTGAAGAGCTTACCTTAACAATTTAGTCTATGATATTGCACGTAGCATTTTCATATCATTGGTTTGATTGGAAGACGCTGCAAGTGATATGCATAAATAGATTGTTGATGGGAAGTTATGATACGTGTAAATTCTTGAATTGTCCAAGTTGGACAGTTCGGGAATCTGTGATATTTGATTGTTTGGCTACAAAATTATTGGTTATTTAGAGCAAATGTTCATTAATATTTCCTTAATGTTCTCTGGGTGTGGTTTTGAAGATGATAATCATTCCTATGACTCATCGTCAAAACTCATGCTTGGAGAACTATGGGAAAATGTTGCTGAAATTCTGCCCTAAATATACAATGATGTAGCCTAAACAATTAAATATCATAGGAATCCTAAATGAGTTTAGGACCACCAACCTTTGTAAAAGGGGATTAGGTGATACCATGTCATGACATATGTGCATGTAGTATGTTTTCCAGATGTTATCAATATTTAGTTACAGAATTATATTCATGTCTCTTAGAAGTACTTCTATAATAATTATATGTATAATAGCTAATTATGCTTCTTTAAAATACCACATATGATAGTTATTTAGGAAGTGGATATTGGGTTTGTATTGACTTTGTGAAATACGTAAGTGTAAAATATGCAATTCTTAGAAAAATCGTTCTTATTTTTGGTATGCAATAATGTGGTGTAATCGAGATTGGATGTATAAGAGACCTGATGATAATTATCTCAGTGAGGAGTTTGTAAAAAGTAGATGAATATATTAAGGTTGCAAGTGAGGAAGAGCATTTGAAGAAATATGGAAAGCTAAAGTGTCCCTATGATAAGTGTTGTAATGTGCCACATTTAGATGAGGATATTGTAAAACTACACATTCATAAGAATGGGTTTCATCCTAATTGTTACCAATGGACGTATCATGCTGAAGTAAACAAGGGATTAGGAGTTGAAAGTGGGATGTGTACTTCAAATAGGATTGAAGATAACTCTATAAGGGATATGGTTATGGATGTATTTGGTCCCATGTCTTCAAATTGAATGGAAGAGAGGTCGAGCAACATTAAAGAAGATCCAAATCCTGAAATGAAGGCCTTCTTTGACATGATCCAAGTAGGTGAGAAGCCATTGTATGATGGTTGCCAATCATCCATTTTATCGGTGGCTGCAAGGCTAATTAGGAGGTTTATACTTGTATAATTTTTGTAGGGAGTATTTGCCCGATAATGGTGGTGATGATGATGATTGTATTGTTGTGGTATATGGCTATGAGGTTAGATGAATTTCTTGATAAACTATTCTATTGCCCAACTACTCTTTTTGAAAGCTGCGTCTCATTGGCAGCTAACTGAGCTAAGAGTTTATGGGTTGCTATTTCATGTGATGTGAGTCCGTGTCATTGGAGATTGTAGTGTTCGCATTGGGTGAATAGGTGGGCAATGAATGGAGCTTCTTTTTAAGAAAATGGTATAACATGACATTTATTAGAGTCTAGATGTTAGAGATGCAGAATTTAGTACCATGTTCGCTATACTTCTCCCTATGGGCTTGAAGTTGGCTATTTAATGCAAGTCATGGTTAGAAGTTCATACAATACTTTTGGAATATGTTGTATATGGCTGTACAGGAGGAGTCTTAAATACAATACCAACATTAAGATGGCTTCTATTCAATAATCAACATTGCCTCTTGCTGTTTGGCTGCCCTCCCCCTCCCCCCAAAACCCAAAAAAATGTTTGACCACCCCCACTAACAGTTTGGTCTGCAATTTGAAAATAGCCATATAATTAAAAAGTTGCAGGCCAATTAAACAGATCCAATAATACATATGTCCTTAATGATCCTAACTATTTTGCATGTAATGTGTTAGGAATGTAACCTTTTTAGATGTCCAGGGATATTTAAGCATTGTTGATTTATCTTAACATCAAACAATCATGTCCTTCAAATGCTTGTTTTGCTGTCTTAAGAAGCAAATCTCTTCCTATAGCTTCTGACATGCTTCTATGTTTTCCTTGTCAAAAGAACATGCTTCTATGTTTAACTTTAGCAAGGCTGCCTTTTATGATACCAATCAATGCCCCTAATCTGGTATTACTAAGTACCATTTTGCATGGGATTAGTATAGGAATTATACTTCTTGTTTACTTGTTTAGTCAGCATTAGGTTTGTTTATATTTCATAGGTATTTGTTTGCAGTTTGTATTGAGGATTGAAGATACTGTTTCAAACGCAATACCACAAAATTGCTCTAATGTGGCAACCGTGCTACATATTATAGTTGTTGTGGGGTGAAAAAGTGGCCCACTAGCCTTCAAATTTCAAAACCTTTCAAATATAGCTGTTTTGCTGCTATGATGGGCTTGGTCTTAGGTCAGGTTATTTAACTTTTTAGTTGTTTTGTGGTACTAAGTTTATTTGTTAGCTAACCATGTCATATTTTCCGTTTCATTTAACTTTTTGATTGCTTTATGGTAGTGAGTTTTAATTTTGTTGTGGATTCATGACACTTAATTATTTTCTTAATTTTGTGTTGTATTTATAAAGCGGAAAGCTGGTGAAACACCTACAGTTGCAAAGCTCTTTTGCTAAGGCACATGTGAGGGCTAAGGATAAGAGTTTCTCATATGATCGATCAAAGGTCGTATGGGTAAGTATCTTTATTTCCAGCATGAAGGGACTCCCGTTTTAGGGAAAAGTGGTAGTGTTAATCGTAGCAGCTTACTGAGAACAACTTTATGTTTTCTTCTGCTTGCTTAATCCATGAAGTTCGTTGAAATATTGTGCTTTGGGTGATTTAACAGTCAAACCGTTAGCTTGAGAACAGTTGGGTTGTAACTGTTAGAGTGATTTTAAGGTGATAGGCCTGGAGCTATATGTATTTGACTAAGTTGAAAGTGCTCCTTAGCTCATTAGGTATACTCTTCATCGAGTGAATGGCTACATTGCATATGAATTTTTATTGTTTATTGCTTCTCAGTTGCTCATGTCTTGTTGGGGATCCACTTTGTAGTTTGGATATCGTTGGTGGCCTGTGCATTGTGGTGCGCTGGTGCTGCTTTGCACTTCTTTTTTCTACCAGTCTTTCAGGTGAGTTGTGTGCATTTTCCTGGGGGTGAGGGGGCTTCCTTTGTTTATATCAGACTCAATTTGTATCTTACCCTAGAAAGCGCCTCTTTGGGTCATACTTTTATAAGGGGAACAAGTTTATATATGTATGTTCTAAGGTACTTAGTGACTGGTGCATTTGATTGAAATTCATTACTATTGAATATTTGGTGCGCAAAAGATGGAGCAAGTTAATTTATTTACAAAATTTATGCATTTGTAATTCCAGGACAAGTATCAATCACTTAAGGTTGCAAAATAAGTGCCCATGTCCCAGGAAGATGATGGCCTTTTCCTTGAGGCAGGTGGGGGATGGAGTGAAAAGGGCACTGTTTATGGATTAGGCAATGCTGCAGAATATTTCTACAAGAGGCCTAGTGCAGGACCGCTTCTATAAAACCTTCATACACCACTTCTATTGTCTTGCAACTCCAAAATGAGCTAGATTCGACAAAGGCAGAGTTGAACTCCACGAAAAATGAACTATAACAGCAGCGTCAGTCAATGGAGAACCAACAACGAATGATAGAGGAGCAACACTACCAACTAGAGAAGCAACAAAAGATGATGGAGGAGCAAAGACAAATGCTATTAGCCATGCAAGCCCAAATAAAGCTCATGTTACAGTTGTAAGAATCATCAATTTGATGTACTCATCCGTGAGTTCTTCACTTTTGTGTGCATATTATGTAACACAGTACAGTTGTACATCAACCATGCATGCTTTTGGATTCTAGAAATGCACATATATACAACACAGTTGCTGGTTAAAACTAGATTTTGGGGCTTGTAAACATCATTGTGTAGTAGCTCTACCTTTTGGACCATTTCTTTGTTATAGAAACTATCATCATTTATGCTTTAGTTGTAAATGTTTCAGCATATATGGCGCTCTCACTGTGGTATCAAATGCAAGCAGGTGTTGAGCATAACTAGTGTATGCATCAATGGCAATGACAAAATGAAAAGATTTTATTCAAACCAAAATTAGAGCTTTAATTTCATTGCAGACCTCAGAACAACACAAACAAATATTATTTTTAGGATTCTGAAACTGAATGGGTAAATTCGGTTTCAAGATTCTGAAACCGAATGGCAAAATTCGGTTTCAAGATTTTGAAACCAATAAAATTTTGGAATCAGAATATGGTTTCGAAATGTTGAAACTAAATCCTTTATCAGTTTCAAAAATTGAAACCAATAAGAGTTCGGTATAGAAATCATGTAGAGACTACTACTCTAGATGCAGATGCCTTCCGGTTTCAATTCGGTTTCTAAAAGTGCTTTGAAACTGATTTTTTTACATTTTGAAACTGAATATTTCGGTTTCTAAACACGAGTTGTTTTGTAGTGTTGAAAGGAACAAGCTCCCCGGCAATGGTGCTAAAAATTTGTTACATTTTAAACCGCAAGTGCACGACGTAGCTGTAGCTAGCAATCGACAAGTACGGGTTGAATCCACAAGGAACTTAGTTTCAATTACTAGAACTAATTACTCTACTCAATCTAGGCCAATCAATATCAAATATTAAAGGGTAAACTATAGATGAATAAGATAACATAATGGTAAAACACCCAGGTTGGAATTAACAGCACGAATGTGATAGCGAATCAATTACTAACCCTGTCAAACAGAACCAAACATGCATTATGAGCGGATAGATTCTCAATAAAGTCCATCTCCTCCCTCTCTCATGGGTCGAAGACTAATCCTAGAACCATAGTCACCTATTCTCATGGGATTAAAAGTTAGAGGATTACAACGTCTACAATCTCGAATCCCAATTAGAATCTTAATTATTTTCATATTAAAATCCTAATTGTCTACTAAGTCACGCTAGGTAAAGGTTTCATCTTTCAACGCTCCCCTAAACCTTAATAACAATAGATGAATGTTCTCTCGAGCATTTCATCGAACACGTGGTGCGTACAGTAGAAAACATAAACACAAACATGGGGGAAGTAGGGTTTGGGGCTAATTCATGATTCAACTACACATAATCAGCATTAATCCCAATCTAAGTTTGGAGATTAGCCACTCATTATCTCAAAATCGAACAATACGATTCGAAGAGTTATAAGCATAATTCACACAGGATCCTAAAAACAACAACAAAAAAGAGAGAGAGATTCAAGAAACAAGCTTGAATTAAATCGTAGAGTAATTGTTGAACAATCTTCAATTTACACCCAATGGCAAAACTAACTCACTAAAAAATCTCTCTAACAAAAACCTAGAAAAGTTTTAGGAAAAGTACTCTCCAAAAGAAAAGGCCTCCTCGAAAACCAAACTCGAAAAGCATTTCTTTAAATCGTGACGGCGCGGGAGTGGTACGACCTCGCTAGTGGGCACGAGGTGACCGTGCGCCGCTGGGTGGGGTGGCACGGTTGTGCCACCTTGTTGACCGGTCCTTCGTGATGTTTCAGCGCGGCATAACCATGTTGGTAAGCATGGGGCCCCCGTGCCGAATCTCGGGGTGTAGTCTATCTCTTTTCTTATTTGCATCTCATCTTCTTGGCCCTCATTTCTACCAATGTTAATGGATTTTCTACCAATGTTAGTGGATTTTCTCAATTTCCTTACAGGAACTCCTGAAAACACGAAACACCACTATATGAGTAAAATTTAGACCACATGAGGCTAATTTGACCCTTTCACCTCAGGATCGAACATGAAAACCCTAGAAAAAGGGATCAACTAGGGGCTAGAATAAGGTCAAAATAGAGGTTTATCAAATCTCTATTCACGGTAGAGAAATTATCACAAGTAACACAATTAGCTATGGGATAAGGGTTGCCTGAAGACAGCTTCTGGAGTGGATTCTCATGCTTACAATTAGAAGAGGGGTTGCTGAGAAATATCGAATAGCATCCATAGTCTTGTAAATGAGTGGCCACATGCCTAGCCCACTTTGTCCTAATAGATTCACTGTGCTATGCTAAACTCCCCCTTTCTATGGAATCCAGGTGTGCCTCGGGCCCAACGACAGTGTGTGGCCCATCAGTTGGGCTATGTTCAACTGTCTATTGCATTCCAGGTACACCACCCCAACCTAGGCTATTTTCTATCACACCGCATGGCCCAGGAGAGTCAGGCAGACCGTGATTGTGTGGACTTTGGGTGGTTTCACTCGGCAGCAGACCGGGAGAGAGCTATGTAGGTGCTTCATGGTGCCCAGTCTGTAGACTGCGTGTATGCACAGCTTGTGGCCCAGTAAGAGAAGATGGGCTACACACCTTCTGCAAAGTCTTCGTGCTATGATCAACGCGCTCAATCTCAGCATGGCTTCTCAATGTTGTCTAAAAGCATCGCTCACCCAATCATCATGAAATACCCCATGTACCATGTCACCGAGAATTTCACAAGAAATATTATTTCCTTGTTTCTGAGAAGCGAAGAATGGAAAATTTTCTTCTTGAAATATGATATCTCTACTAACAAACATTTCGCCTACTTCTACATCATAAACTTTCCATCTCTTCGTTCCACCCAATAAAAATACACTTCCTACTCCTTTCTCAAACTTATCTTTGTGCCCTTGTAATCTATAAGCAAAGCATAAAACCCCAAAAATTTTAATGTGATAATATGAAGGTTTTTCCTTAAACAATACTTCATATGGTATGTTGCATATAGAACAAATGTAGGAGTCCTATTAATGAGATATGTTGCGGTTAGCACGCATTCCCCCCAAAAGTCAATACGTAGACGTGGTTGAAAGTGTTAAGCTCAAGCAACGTTTAAAATATGGTGATGTTTTCTTTTAAACTGCCCATTCTGTTGTATTATATCCACACAACAGTCTGATGTGTTATTCCATGCTCCCCATAGAATTGTTTCGTTGGGTTAGAGGTTAATTCATGGCCATTATCACTCCGAATCATTTTTTTCTTAACCTCAAATTGTGTGTTCACCATCAAACAAAAATTCTTTAATAATTGAGAGGCTTCTCCCTTTTCTTTCATTAAATAGACCTAAGTTGGTCTACTAGCATCATCAACAATTGACAAAAAATAGTGTGCCCCGCAAAAAGATTTGTCGCATAAGCCCCCCGTGTATCACAATGAATTAAATCAAAAGAGTTCATAGCTTCATTATCACTATCAGGAAAAGGAATTTGTGTTGATTGCCACGAAAACATGCATCACACACAATAGACTTAGTGTAAGAATCTTTCTCAATATTACTAAAGCACTTAGATAATGCCTAGCTCGATGGATGTCCCAATCAATGATGCCACAAACCATAAGACTCGAATTTGTTTACTTGAACACTAGCTCATGACGTTTCATTGTAGAAATAAACCCCTCTTATTGGCTTAACCACTCCAATCAAGGTCTTTGTAGTAGGGTCCTGTATCACACACAACTTGTCAGAAAATATTACTGTCAAAAAATTTCATCAACTAATTGTGCAATAGATATTGAGTTACACTTAAGGCTAAGAACATAAAGCACATCCTGTGAAATTATCATAGAAATTAATTGAACCGATCTTCGTTTATGAGCCAAGGTCGTTGTGCCATTAGGTAAATTGACAGGAATAGGCCTTAGCTCACTAACTTTCGTTAATAAACCTTGATAACTACACATGTGACACGACACGCCGCTATCCAACAACCAATCTCCCATACCTGAGAGTTTTCCGTGACTAGATTTTGGAGTCTCGATGAGACTCAAAATCCGTTATACCTATTCAGTGGTAAACCCGAAAATGCTACCACTTGCATGATTGCTCTCAGTCTACTGAGTGCAGCTGTTGCGATTAGTTACTAGCTGGACAACATGTGCTGCTTCTCGCCTAGTACCTAGTCTTCGTCCTTTGTCTGCGAGTCCACCTCCGCGATCACCTCATCTCCGACCACATCCGCTGTGTCCTCCATGTGTAGACCAGCCTAGGGTTAACCGATTAAATCAAAACAGCCGGTTTCGTCATGCCTCAATTTGCCGCAGTGAGTGGACGTAGGTCTATCTTGATTCCGTTTGTAGGTCACAGCAAAGGCGGTCATGC
>JACYFF010010365.1:100732211-100751004 GCA_017589665.1 Selenicereus undatus | reverse complement strand
TGAAGATTGGACGAGATGCAAGGAATGGAAGCATGACCGCCTTTGCTATGACCTACAAACGGAATCAAGATAGACCTACGTCCACTCACTGCGGCAAATTGAGGCATGACAAAACCGGTTGTTTTGATTTAATCGGTTAACCCTAGGCTGGTCTGCACATGGAGGACATAGCGGATGTGGTCGGAGATGAGGCAATCGCGGAGGTGGACTCGCAAACAAAGGACGAAGACTAGGTACTGGGCGAGAAGCAGCGCATGTTGTCCAGCCAGTAACTAAGCACAACAGCTGCACCCAGTAGACTGAGAGCAATCATGCAAGTGGCAGCACTTTCGAGTTTACAACTGAATAGGTACAACAGATTTTGAGTCTCATCGAGACTCCAAAATCTAGCCACGGAAAACTCTTAGGTATGGGAGATTCGTTGTTGGATAGAGGCGTGTCGTGTCACATGTGTAGTTATCAAGGTTTATTAACGAAAGTTAGTGAGCTAAGGCCTATTCCTGTCGATTTACCTAATGGCACAACGACCTTGGCTCATAAACGAAGATCGGTTCAATTAAGTTCTAAGATAATTTTACAGGATGTGCTTTATATTCTTAGCCTTAAGTCTAACTTAATATCTATTGCACAATTAGTTGATGAAATTTTTTGACAGTAATATTTTCTGACAAGTTGTGTGTGATACAGGACCCTACTGCAAAGACCTTGATTGGAGTGGGTAAGCCAATGAGAGGGGTTTATTTCTACAATGAAAAGTCATGAGCTGGTGTTCAAGTAAACAAATTCGAGTCTTATCGTTTGTGGCATCATTGATTGGGACATCCATCGAGCTAGGCATTATCTAAGTGCTTTAGTAATATTGAGAAAGATTCTTACACTAAGTCTATTGTGTGCGATGCATGTTTTTGTGGCAAACAGACACGAATTCCTTTTCCTGATAGTGATAATAAAGCCATGAACTCTTTTGATTTAATTCACTGTGATACACGGGGGGCTTATGTGTCAAATCTTTTTGCAGGGCACACTATTTTTTGTCAATCGTTGATGATGCCAGTAGACTAACTTAGGTCTATTGAATGAAAGAAAATGGAGAAGCCTCTCAATTATTAAAGAATTTTTGTTTGATGGTGAACACACAATTTGAGGTTAAGAAAAACATGATTCGGAGTGATAATGGCCATGAATTAACCTCTAGCCCAACGAAACAATTCTATGGGGAGCATGGAATAACACATCAGACCGTTGTGTGGATATAATACAACAAAATGGACAGTTTAAAAGAAAACATCACCATATTTTAAACGTTGCTCGAGCTTAACACTTTCAACCACATCTACGTATTGACTTTTGGGGTGAATGCGTGCTAACCGCAACATATCTCATTAATAGGACTCCTACATTTGTTCTATATGCAACACACCATATGAAGTATTGTTTAAGGAAAAACCTTCATATTATCACATTAAAATTTTTGGGGCTTTATGCTTTGCTCATAAATTACAAGGGCATAAAGATAAGTTTGAAAAACGAGTAGGAAGTGTATTTTTATTGGGTGGAACGAAGAGATGGAAAGTTTATGATGTAGAAATAGGCGAAATGTTTGTTAGTAGAGATATCATATTTCAAGAAGAAAATTTTCCATTCTTCGCTTCTCAGAAACAAGGAAATAATATTTCTTATGAAATTCTCGGTGACGTGGTACATGGGGTATTTGATGATGATTGGGTGAGCCGTTCTTTTAGACAACATTGAGAAGCCACGCTGAGATCGAGTGCGTTGATCATAGCACGAAGACTTTATAAAAGGTGTGTAGCCCATCTTCTCTTATTGGCCCACAAGCTGTGCATACACCTAGTCTACAGACTGAGCACCATGAAGCACCTACATAGCTTTCTCCCAGTCTGCTGCCAAGTGAAACCACCTAAAGTCCACACAATCGCAGTCTGCTTGACTCTTCTGGGCCATGCAGTGTGATAGATAACAGCCTAGGTTGGGCTGGCGTACCTGGAACGCAACAGGCAGTTGAACGTAGCCCAACTGATGGGCCACACACTGTCGTTGGGCCCGAGGCACACCTGGATTCCATAGAAAGGGGGAGTTTAGCATAACACAGTGAATCTATTAGGACAAAGTGGGCTAGGCATGTGGCCACTCATTTACAAGACTATGTATGCTATTCGATATTTCTCAGCAACCCCTCTTCTAACTGCAAGCATGAGAATCCACTCCAGAAGTTGTCTTCAGGCAGCCCGTATCCCATACCTAATTGTGTTACTTGTGATAGTTTCTCTACTGTGAATAGAGATTTGATAAACCTCTATTTTGACCTTATTCTAGCCCCTAGTTGATCCCTTTTTCTAGTGTTTTCATGTTCGATCCTGAGGTGAAAGGGTCAAATTAGCCTCATTTGGTCTAAATTTTACTCATATAGTGGTGTTTTGTGTTTTCAGGAGTTCTTGTAAGGAAACTGAGAAAATCCACTAACATTGGTAGAAATGAGGGCTAAGAAGACGAGCTGCAAATAAGAAAAGAGGCAGGTTATACCCAGAGATTCGGCACGGGGGTCCCATATTAACCAGCACGGTTATGCCACGCTGAAACATCACAAAGGACAAGTCAGCAGGGTGGCATGACCGTGCCACCCCACCCAGCGGCGTATGGTCACCTCGTGCCCACTGGTGTGGTCGTGCCACTCTCGTGCCGTTGCGATTTAAATGCTTTTCGAGTGTGGTTTTTGAGGAGGCCTTCTTTTCTTTTGGAGAGCACTTTTCCTAAAACTTTTCTAGGTTTTTGTTAGAGAGATTTTTAGTGAGTTACTTTTGCAATTGGGTGTAGATTGAAGATTGTTCAACAATTACTCTATGATTTAATTCAAGCTTGTTTCTTGAATACCTCTCTCTTTTTTGTTGTTGCTTTTAGGATCTTGTGTGAATTATGCTTATGACTCTTCAAATCGTATTGTTCGATTTTGAGATAATGAGTGGCTAATCTCCAAACTTAGATTGGGATTAATGCTGATTATGTGTAGTTGAATCATGAATTAGCCCCAAACCCTACTTCCCTGATGTTTATGTTTATGTTTTCTACTGTATGCACCACGTGTTCGATGAAATGCTCGAGAGAACATTCATCTATTGTTATTAAGGTTTAGGGGAGCATTAAAAGAAGAAACCTTTACCTAACGTGACTTAGTAGATAATTAGGATTTTAATATGAAAATAGTTAAGATTCTAATTGGGATTCGAGATTGTAGACCTGTAATCCTCTAACTTTTAATCCCATGAGAATAGGTGACTATGGTTCTAGGATTAGTCTTCGAACCATGAGAGAGGGAGGAGATGGACATTATTGAGAATCTATCCGCTCATAATGCATGCTTGGGTCTGTTTGACAGGGTTAGTAATTGATTCGCTATCACACTCGTGCTGTTAATTCCAACCTGGGTGTTTTGCCATTCTGTTATCTTATTCATCTATAGTTTAGCCTTTAATCTCTGATATTGATTGGCCTAGATTGAGTAGAGTAATTAGTTCTAGTCATTGAAACTAAGTTCCTTGTGGATTCAACTCGTACTTCTCGGTTGCTAGCTACAGCTACGTCGTGCACTTTCGGTTTAAAACGTAACAAATTTTTGGCACCATTGCCGGGGAGCTTGTTCCTTTCAACACTACAAAACAACTCGTGTTTACAAACCGAAATATTTGGTTTCAAAATGTAAAAAATCAGTTTCAAAGCACTTTTGGAAACCAAATTGAAACCGGAAGGCATATGCTTCTAGAGTAGCAGTCTCTAAATGATTTCTATACCGAACTCCTATTGGTTTCAATTTTTGAAACCGATAAAGGATTCAGTTTCAACATTTTGAAACCATATTCTGATTCCAAAATTTTATCGGTTTCAAAATCTTGAAACCGAATTTGCCCATTCAGTTTCAGAATATTGAAACCGAATTTGCCCGTTCAGTTTCAGAATCTTGAAACCGAATTTTGCCATTCAGTTTCAAAATCTTGAAACCGAATTTACCCATTCAGTTTCAGAATCCTAAAATTAATATTTGTTTGCTTTGTTCTGAGGACTGCAATGAAATTAAAGCTCTAATTTTTGTTTGAATAAAATATTTTCATTTTGTCATTGCCATTGATGCATACACCAGTTATGCTCAACACCTGCTTGCATTTCATTCCACAATGACAGCGCCATATGTGCTGAAACATTTACAACTAAAGCATAAATGATGATAGTTTCTATAACAAAGAAATTGTCCAAAAGGTAGAGCTACTACACAATGATGTTCACAAGCCCCAAAATCTAGTTTTAACTAGCAACTGTGTTGTATATATGTGCATTTCTAGAATCCAAAAGCATGCATGGTTGATGTGCAACTGTACTGTGCTGCATAATATGCGCACAAAAGTGAAGAACTCATGGATGAGTACATCAAATTGACGATTCTTGCAACTGTAACATGAGCTTTATTTAGGCTTGCATGGCTAATAGCATTTGTCTTCGCTCCATCATCTTTTGTTGCTTCTCTAGTTGGTAGCGTTGCTCCTCTATCATTCGTTGTTGGTTCTCCAATGATTGACGCTGCTGTTATAGTTCATTTTTCGTGGAGTTCAACTCAGCCTTTGTCGAATCTAGCTCATTTTGGAGTTGCAAGACAATAGAAGTGGTGTATGAAGGTTTTATAGAATCGGTCCTAGCAGTAGGCCTCTTGTAGAAATATTCTGTAGCATTGCCTAATCCATAAACAGTGCCCTTTTTATTCCATCTCCCAGTTGCCTCAAGGAAAAGGCCATCATCCTCCTAGGACATGGGCACTTATTTTGCAACCTTAAGTGATTGATACTTGTCCTGGAATTACATATGCATAAATTTTGTAAATAAATTAACTTGCTCTATCTTTTGCGCACCAAATATTCAATAGTAATGAATCTCAATCAAATGCACCAGTCACTAAGTTCCTGAGAATATACATATATAAACTTGTTCCCCTTCTAAAAGTATGACCCAAAGAGGCACTTTCTAGCATAGGCTACAAATTGAGTTTGATATAAACAAAGGAACCCCCTCACCCCTAAGAAAATGCACACAATTCACCTGAAAGACTGGTAGAAAAAGGAAGTGCAAATCAACACCAGCGCACCACAGTGCACAGACCACCAACGATAGAAGCAATAAATAATAAAAATTCATATGCAATGTAGCCATTCACTCGATGAAGGGTATACCTAATGAGCCAAGGGGCACTTTCAACTTAGTCAAATACATATAGCTCTAGGCCTATCACCTTAAAATCACTCAAACAGTTACATTCCAACTACTCTCAAGCTAAACGGTTTGACTGTTACATCACCCAAAGCACAATATTTCAACGAACTTCATGGATTAAGTAAGCAGAAGAAAACGTAGAGTTGTTCTCAGTAAGGTGCTACGATTAACACTACCACTTTTCCCTAAAATTGGAGTTCCTTCATGTTGGAAAATAAGATACTTACCCATACGACCTTTGATCGATCATATGAGAAACTCTTATCCTTAGCCCTCACATGTGCCTTAGCAAAGAGCTTTGCAGCTGTACGTGTTTCACCAGCTTTCGGCTTTATAAATACAACACAAAATTAAGAAAATAGTTAAGTGTCATGAATCCACAACACAATTAAAACTCACTACCACAAAACAATTAAAAAGTTAAATGAAACAGAAAATATGACATGGTCAACTAACAAATAAACTTAGTACCACAAAATAACTAAAAAGTTAAATAACCTGACCTAAGAGTAAGCCCATCATAGCAGCAAAACAGCTATATTTGAAGGGTTTTGAAATTTGAAGGCTAGTGGGCCACTTTTTCACCCCACAACAACTATAATATGTAGCACGGTTGCCACATTAGAGCAATTTTGCGGTATTACGTTTGAAACAGTATCTTCAATCCTTAATACAAACTGCAAACAAATGCCCATGAAGTATGAACTAACCTAATGCTGACTAAACAAGTAAACAAGAAGTATAATTCCTATACTAATCCCATGCAAAATGGCACATAGTAATACAAGATTAGGGGTATTGATTGGTATCATAAAAGGCAGCCTTGTTAAAGTTAAACATAGAAGCATTTTTTTTGACAAGGAAAACATAGAAGCATGTCAGAAGCTATAGGAAGAGATTTGCTTCTTAAGACAACAAAACAGGCATTTGAAGGACATGATTGTTTGATGTTAAGATAAATCAACAATGCTTAAATATCCCTGGACATCTAAAAAGGTTACATTCCTAACACATTGCATGCAAAATAGTTAGGATCATTAAGGACATATGTATTATTGTATCTGTTTAATTGGCCTGTAACTTTTTAATTATATGGCTATTTTCAAATTGCAGACCAAATTGCTAGTGGGGGTGGTGAAACATTTTTTTTGGGTTTTGGGGGCGAGGGCAGCTAAACAGCAAGAGGCAATGTTGATTATTGAATAGAAGCCATCGTAATGCTGGTATTGTATTTAAGAATCCTCCTGTACAGCCATATACAACATATTCCAAAAGTATTGTATGAACTTCTAACCATGACTTGCATTAAATAGCCAAATTCAAGCCCATAGAGAGAAGGATAGCAAACATGGTACTAAATTGTGCATCTCTAAGATCTAGACTCAAATCAATGTCATGTTATACCATTTTCTCATAAAGAAGTTCCATTCATTGCCCACCTATTCACCTAATGCGAACACTACAGTCTCCAATGACACGGACTCACATCACATGAAACAGCAACCCATAAACTCTTAGCTCAGTTAGCTGCCAATGAGACGCAGCATTCAACAAGAGTAGTTGGGCAATAGAATAGTTTATCAAGAAATTCATCTAACCTCATAGCCATATACCACAATGCTACAATCACCATCAGCAGCACCATTATCGGGCAAATAGCTCCCTATAAAAATTATACAAGTATAAACCTCCTAATTAGCCTTGTAGTCACCGATAAAATGGATGATTGGCAACCATCATACAATGGCTTCTCACCTACTTGGATCATGTCAAAGAAGGCCTTCATTTCAGGATTTGGATCTTCTTTAACATTGCTCGACCTCTCTTCCATCCAATTTGAAAACATGGGACCAAATGCATCTATAACCATATCCCTTATAGAGTTATCTTCAATCCTATTTGAAGTACACATCCCACTTTCAACTCCTAATCCCATGTTTAGTTCAGCATGATAAGTCCAGTGGTAACAATTAGGATGAAACCCATTCTTATAAATGTGTAGTTTTACAGTATCCTCATCTAAATGTGGCACATTCTAACACTTATCATAGGGACACTTTACCTTTCCATATTTCTTCAAATTCTCTTCCTCACTTGCAACCTTAATATATTCATCTACTTTTTCCACAAACTCCTCACTGAGATAATTATCATCGGGTCTCTTATACATCCAATCTCGATTAGTCCACATTATTGCATACCAAAAACAGGAGTGGTTTTTCTAAGAATCGCATATTTTACATTTACGTGTTTCACAAAGTCAATACAACCCCAATATCCACTTCCTAAATAAGTATCATATCTGGTATTTTAAAGAAGCATAATTCGCTATTATACATATAGTTATTATAGAAGTACTTCCAAGAGACATGAATATAATTTCATAAATAAACATCAATAAAATCTGGAAAGCATATTACATGCACATATGTCATGACATGGTATCACCTAATCCCCTTTTACAAAGGTTGGTGGTCCTAAACTCATTTAGGATTCCTATGATATTTAATTTGTTTAGGCTACATCATTATATATTCAGGGCAAAATTTCAGCAACATTTCCCCATAGTTCTCCAAGCATGAGTTTTAATGATGAGTCATAGGAATGATTATCATCTTCAAAACCACACCCAAAGAACATTAAGGAAATATTAACGAACATTTGCTCTAAATAACCAATAATTTTGTAGCCAAACAATCAAATATCACAGATTCCCGAACTGTCCAACTTGGACAATTCAAGAATTTACACGTATCATAACTTCCCATCAACAATCTATGTATGCATATCACTTGTAACATCTTCCAATCAAACCAATGATATGAAAATGTTACGTGCAATATCATAGACTAAATTGTTAAGGTAAGCTCTTTACATATAAATTCTTGAACGGGTATTATAAGTTTAATGAGAGAATTACTTGCATAGGAAGAACATCCCATACACTCAATTCATGCATATGATTCACATCCGCACATAAAAACAAAAATCATAATCACTACACCAAAATAACACTATGAAGACAACATTTTGAAGATAACATAATCACTACACCAAAATAACATTATGAACACAACATTTTGAAGATAACATTATCATATACCAAATTGTGTATCGTGTTCCCACCACAAAAAAAAGTCACTTTTACCAGAGATTGAGCTTTGCCACCACCAAACCCAAGCTAGCCTTGGATGCTTAATCTTAGAATTGATGAGGTGTTTGTTGGTTTCATCCTTCTGCTTAACTTCTATTGAGTCAAATATTAACTAGATTTTGATTCTAAATTATCAATTATACTTTCTAATGCAGAGTTTAAAATTTGGCTTATAAAATGTAACTTTTGTTGTCTATTATATGTAACACTTTGATACATGTAACGTATCTAGAATTAGAGTAAGAGTTCATACCTAATTTTGACAATATTTACATTATTGTGGATGCCTCTTTTTGTATGTTTCTAGCTCTATTTTGATGCATGTTCATTAATAGCTTTAGGTCTTTGAGCTATAACTACGTAATCATAGATACTAGAACTCAAAAAGCAAATTGAAATATGGATTCTAATGCTCATTCTCTAGTAACTTCCTTCTTGGTTTTCTTTTTACTAGGTAAGCAATATGAGTTAAACCTTGTCTTTATCCTGTCAATTTTTTGTTTGAGCTTAGCATTTGGACTATGAGATTCTGGTTTCTTAACTCTCTAATGTACAAACATATAAAATTCTGCAATTGAAGAAGCAAACTGACCAATAGACCAATCTACATCACTCTACCTAGTATCTGAATAAATCAAGCAGGCGACTACTCATTTGTTTTTTCATTTCTTTTCTCTGATGCTTGCCATAACATGCCTCTATATATCTCTCATTCAAATCCAAAGAGGGAAATAAAAAGCCCTTTTGAAACATCATATTCAAAGAAAAAAAAGGTTGTCTGCCCTTTTTTAAGCTCTCAAAGGCATCACCAACTAGAACAATTAAAAACCAATGAAAGAACCAATCATGCTATCAATTTTTAGTGGTCTTTTCATTTCATCTCAACAACATCATCGTCATCAACTCATATGAGAAAACTATTCAAAACATGATATGTGGCTTTATGAAAGTAGTGCACTACTAATGATTTTCTTCACACTTCAAAGGGTACAAACACTTAAAAAAAAAGGAAAACATATAAAGAAATCATAAGGGAGATCACCAAATGCTCATAAGATTCCTTCAGCCTATTCTACTACAAAAAATTACCTCAACAATCAAAGACACTCCACTGGAAGGCAGTTTACATGTCAAGGTTAGCTCCCACTTACAAAATGAAACGTCGTCAAACAATGTTTTATATAAGGCACTCACGTTGACCAATCCATATGATTAATGAAAATGATCTCGTGATAGACAGAAAACAATGAAATATCTTTGTGCCACAACCATGATGCAGGCCATTGGCAATAAAAATGAGAATATGTCGACATGATTTGGGAGAGAAACTCTCTCTCTCTGTTTGGCTGGAATATTGCCATATTGGACTTTGCAATGTAGTAGCTTTAGCAATTTGACTATGGAACCACACCGAGGAACATTCATTCACTACAAAACAAATTACGAAGACAAAATATTTATGAAAGCAATGAGTGAAAAAAAAAAACAAAAAAAGATAGAGATGACAACATATGAAAGTGAATAAAAATAGGGGAATTAGAATGGGAACTAGAAGTCTAGAACATAAAAACTTTTACTCTTATTTCACTAGCCCATATACAACTCCTCCATTAATGGATGTCACCATTCACGCACACCTCAATATTCATAGCCATAACGGGAATTAATAGAGCAACACAAATGAGGTAAAGAAAGATGATGAACTAGAACAAAGGTCGGGACATAGCATACAACCAAATTCCCTATTTTGCAAGTAACTCCAATAAAAATCAAAGGTGTCTACCAAATTCCCTTCTTTAGCCCCCCCAAAACCCCCAAAAATTGGTAGGTGGGTACATTCAGGGAGGAAGAAAATTAATTTGTCTACTAGGTATGACTTCTAGTTCAAGTCACAACTAAAAGCTTTCAATGGCTCATATTTGACTTGAGTATATCAACAACTTAGATTTTTCAATTACAATAGTCATTCACTACATTTACCAGATTTATCGTTCTTCAAAATGGTAGTCATTGCTGCCTAACTCTTATTCTAATGCTATGTTGAATGAAGCCGAAACACCAATCAGGAAAAATAGGGAATAAATCTCAAAATAGAAAGAAACAGCTAAACCAAATTCAACTGAAAAAATATCTTCAATGTCATCTACAGATAAGCATGGGAGGATGAACCAGATGTTTACAATAAGAAAAAAATGATCTTGATAATTCTGCATATGATGGGCAAGAAGGTGGGTAATAAAGACCATATTCAACTCAAATTTCATACAAGGAAAAGAGGAAAAGAGAAAGTGAGTAAGATACCTCCAAAACATTTCAGATTGTTCACTTATAGGACGAGAAGCAGCTTTAACTCACCAAATCGCCGGATGGCTAAGACAAACCAAACATGAAACCATAAGAATTCTAAATAGGAGGCAAGATTTGAGGCAAAACAACATCATGCACTCTTTTTAGACAATCAAATTCCATAATACCCACACAAAGCAATTTTGTTAATGAAGAAATCAATTGAAGAGAACAAACCAAAAAGAAAGTCTCTTCATCCTCACTCAAAAGAATAAATCTTCATATGAGTAAAGTATTTCCAAACAAATATCTTCATCTTTAAAAATCAACCGAAAATTTCTGTAATTTTGTTTCTAATTCAACAAAAATCTTCACCCATTGACCAGGTAATTGCTCGCAAACAACAATGAAAATGAAATCAAGGACAATTCGAAGAGGAGGAGATTGATTTACCCCAATTTGAAGAGGAAACCCGAAGCTTCTCCAACTTAGCTTCAAATCTCAGACAACAAAAAAGTGAACAGAGAGGTTAAGGATATACGGATGGTTGTCACTCAAATCTCAAACAAGGAGAAAGCAAAGAGAGAGATGCAAATTAGGGTTCCATTTTACTAGGAGTGAACGCAATAATGGAGGGAAGAGATGGAGGGAGCCAAAATTAGGGTGCCATTTTTAGTTTTCATTTCCGAAATTTCTTTCAAAAATTTTAATTCTCAGATAGAAACTACATCTAGAAACCCCCAGAATTTCATTTCAATTCTGAAACCGAATGGCTTATCGGTTTCGACTTTTGAAACTAAAACAATACTTCATTTTCAAAATTAGAAATCGAACCAATTTCGGTATCAAAATTAGAAACTGAATTACTTGGTTTCTAAACACGTTTTTTGTTACCTAGCTTATTATAGATTCTAAAATTAGTTGCCATAAACGGTTTTTTTTTTGTAGAGCAATATTAGAACCAATTGAAATGCTCTGGAATAGGTTTTCATTTTTCTTTTTATAGTTTATAGCTCTTCCTTATTCTTGCTAGATACCATTTACTGGTGTAGTGTTTGTTTTGCATGCACAGGAGAACTCAAGGGAATCAAAACCTTGTCCCGTTCAATCTTAAAATCAAAGCAACCCCTTGAAGGTGAGGTGGAGAAGTGAGAAGAAAGAAGACGGTTGTAGTAGAGATGACAGGGCAAGATCAAAGAGTGCTGTGAGACTATGCCCTACCACAGGCATCGAGCATCACCTCATCCATAGTTAGCCCTGTGGGGGAGGCTAACAACTTGAAGCTCAACTCCGCCCTCATCACCTTTGTGGAGAAAGATCAGTTCGGCAGGCACCCCTTAACAAGTCCAATATGCACCTTCCTAAATTCCTTGCGAAGTGTGACACCATCAAGTTCAATGGGGTGTCCACCGACGCCATACTACTGAGGCTTTTCCCCTTCTCACTAAGGAATAAAGCTAGCAACGTTGCAGAATTAGGAGCCCAACTCATTCACTACTTGGGAGGTACTCTCAAAGGCTTTCCTCAGCAAATATTTCCTGCCCGGGAAAACTGCAAAGTTAAGGACTGGCATCACATCCTTCACTCAGCGAGATAGGGAGTCCTTGTACGAGGCTTGGGAGAGGTTCAAAGACCTCCAGCGGTAGTGCCCTCACCATGGTGTGCCTGACTTGCTCCTCGTCCAGACATTCTATAATAGGCTAGAATAGACAATTAAGATATTAGTAGATGCCGCAGTGGGAGGCGCTCTTATAGGGAAGTTGATTAAAGTGGCAAAGGTTCTATTGGAAGAGATGACTTCCAACAACTACCAATGATCGACTGAGAGAGCCACCCCGAAGGGGAGTAGTGGCAGATATGAGGTAGATGCCATGACATTCCTAGCCAACAGGGTGGATGTGTAGGCACAGAGACTGGACAGGGTGGGTACTCCTAGCCCAGCTGGAGTTTATGCTTTTTGTAAAACTTATGGTGTGTACAGGCATACTTCTGCTGAGTGTTGCAATGGTTCCTTTACCATTGAGCATGCTAATGCTCTTTATAGCTTTAACCCTTCACCATAGCACAAGTCCCACTCTACTACCTATAATCAAGGTTGGAAGAGCCACCCCAATCTACTCTACAAAAACCCTAACTCTCATCCCCGGGGTTCTTCACAATTGCCTGGATTCTAATATAGAGCTCCCTACAACCCACCCCCTCCACCTCTAATCGCACATCCAACTTGGAGAGTCTCATGGAGCGATTTATAAGGACTTAAACCAGGACCAATGAAGGTCTTGGTGAGTCAATCAACTAGTTGACCGCAAAGTTTGATTTTATGGCCTCCCACCAGAAGACGATGGACATACAGATTGCCCAGATAGCACAACAGGTCAGTCATTTGTCCCGACCTCAGGGGCATATACCAGGTCAGCCTAAGGCCAACCCTAGGGGACATATCAATGCTATTTCTGCAGTGGAGAGTTCTATCATGGTCCTCCAGGAGATAGTTTTAGTTTTTGATTCTATAGGAACTGATGAGTAGAAGGAAGAGGAAAGCTTGAGCTCTAATAGGAAGGTTACTCCTCCATCTCCAGTTTGCCCCTATCATCCGCTTATACCTTACGCTCAAAGGGTGGTATGGGCTAAGCTTTCTAAGCTTGAGCCAAGATTCACGAGATTCCTGGATGTGCTCAGGTAGATTTATGCTAATGTCCTTTTTTTGAAAGCTCTCAAGAAAGCACCAATCTACTTCAAATTTTTGAGATAGCTCCTTTCTAAGAAAGATGATCTTAAGGGAGCTCCACTGGTCCCTATTGGAAAGGTTTACAGCTCAGTTCTCCAAAGTCCGTTGCCATCAAAGCTGTAGGATCTTGGTAGCTTCTCCATCCCTTGTTGCATAGGAGATGCGCAAATCGAGAGAGTCCTTTGTGATTTGGGGGCCAGTGTGAGTTTAATACCTCTTTCTCTCTGTAAGAAGCTTGAGTTACTGGACTTGAAGCCCACCACCATGATCATACAACTAGCAGATCGCACCCTTATGCGACCATCAGGTATTTTGGAGGACGTCCCTATTCAAGTAGGTAAGTTTATCATTCCATGTGATTTTAATGTTATGGATATGGATAAGAGCTCTCGGGTCCCCATCATCATTGGGAGGCTGTTTCTGGCTACTGTAGAGGCGATGATCGATGTGCAGGTGAGAACTATGTCCTTCCAGTTGGGTGGTGAGAGGGTTGATTTCTGTTTCCCTCCACCCATACCATCTTTAGTTCCTGCTCCTCATTCACTTCCTGAGGCCCCTGCATGTTCTGTCCCTCACGCAGCTATTTCTAGCGTCACAGTGTTTGCTGGGGATGGAGGACTTCATATGAGGTCTATAATGCTGTCTGATCTACCTCGACCCATCCCTACTACTCATAAAGGCACTACCTTTCACCCTGGGGAGGTGTTGGAGGCAACACCATTCATCACTTCACCACCTCCGCCTCCCTCCATCCTGCCATCATCTGCCAATCTAAGGTAAGAGTCAACCTATAGACCTTAAACAAGTGCTTCTTACGAGGCAATCCAAGCATCTTTCAAAAAAAAAGAAAGAAAGAAAGAAAGGGGTGTGTCATTTTCCCCCTGCCCTCCCCCTCATACCTTACGCGCTATTGGTTCTCCCATCCCTTTGGCCTTTTCATATGTCCTTTTTATTGAGGACAATGAAAATCTCAAACATGGGAAGATGAGCTTATAGCTCTTTGGGTGGAGTTGTGGATTTTGGAGAGTGGGTTAAATCATCTCACTTGCATTTGCATCATATAAATAGGACATCACGTAGTTTTAGTATAGTGTTTTTGCATTTTTCATTTAGCAGCGCATGTAGTTTAGAGCATATAGGTTAGATTTTGGATCTCAAAAAAGCGAAATGATCGAATGGGGTATTCATAATCTTTCCAGGTACTATTTCTTACCCTTCTCTTTATTATCCTTTATATGTTTATTGATTTCTTAGTTAGATTTAGTGCTTTTTGAATAAAAAAGTTAAATAAAAGTTGTGAAAACTGCCCTCTCATGACGAGAATACAAGGGGTGATGATCGATCAGTCATGTTGATTGTGTGTTGAGGTGTGGCTGCTTTTGGTGTGAGTTTTGTGAAAATGTGTTTTGACCTTGCCATCTGTAGTTCTTTTGCCCTATGTTGCATGTCAGTTGTCCTTGAGACTTATGTAGTTTGACTTGATTTACCTTGATAAATGGGGCATATCTTGGAGTAAGCTACTTCACTGTGGTAGATTTACTTGTGAGACTTTGGGCCTAATGACTATTATTTGCATATAGTCTCTTACCTCGTTTTATATGTGACTCATCCATGATTGCATCTCTAGAACTTGGTCTTGTTCTCTTTGAAATTACATTTAGCATTTTGCATATGTCAATATGATTGAGGCAATTTTTGTTTCATACAGCCACATGAGCTAAAAGGCCACCCATTAATGTGTATTACCCCTTTTTCCAGCCCTTTGTGCCTTCTTTCCTTTTTTTTTTTGGTCGTTGCATCCTATCCACTACACACTTGGCCTATTCCCTACATCCTTGTCAAGGTCTAGTGGAGCAATACTTCCATTTGAGTTGGGTTTGCTTTTGAGGTTAGCTCACCTTGGGTATTCTATTGGTGGCTTTTATAAGAGGAATGGTGGTTTGATTTTTGTATTTCCCATGCCATTCACATGTCCTTTTTCACTTCAAAGAAAAGAAAAAAAAGGAAGCAAAGAAAGAAAAGAAATAAAAGAAAGAAAGAAGTAGAAAAGTTGTGAAGAAAGTGGTTGGCAGATAAGATCGTCTAATTCCTACTTTGAGGTTTTTGTGCGGTTTGTTGCTCAATATTCAATTGTGGTGTGAAGTTGTTGTTCAGACATTAGTTGTGGAAGTGTTTTTGCTCCCTAGTCCTTTGACTATTAGTTCCACTCTTCCTAAATCTGTTCCACTTCTCACCCTTAGCTTAGCCCCATTACATCCTTTGTATAAGTCTTCATGATTGGCAGATTGCATTTTGTGTCAAGTGGTGGAGAATCAAGAACTCTACCAAGCTTATGGTAGTTTGCTTGATTGGATAGAGTATTGAGTGCACCCTTGCTACATATTCTAAACACATTGAGGGGAGTGTTCCACTTTGTCCTAAAGTGAGGTTCAACCAGTCCTACTCACTCACAATTTATTAAGGAAGGTCTTGTCCTACTATTTGCTTCTATATTGGGGTGCTTGATGTGTTGCATTTGGGTAGTGTGATTTATAGATGGTAATGCATGTGTTATATTGAGAATGTCTCACACCTTAACTTGGTCGCCTTTAATGCATGATGTAACTTGGTTTCATGATTGTTCAACTCTTGCCCGAGGAGCGTGAGTTTAGACATTCATCTCCCTTTTTTTTTATCAGTCATGAGTTAGTCTTGCTTGGGGACAAGCAACAGATAAGCATGGGGGAGTTGATAAGCCTTTATCTCAACCTTATTTTAACCCCTAGTTGATCCCTTTTTCTAATGTTTTCATGTTCGATCTTGAGGAGAAAGGGTCAAATTAGCCTCCTTTGGTCTAAATTTTGCTCATACAGTGGTGTTTCGTGTTTTCAAGAGTTCCTGTTAGGAAACCTAGAAAATTCGTTAAAATTGGTAGAAAGGAGGGCTAAGAAGACGAGTTGCAAGTTACAAAAGAGATCGGCTAGACCCAGAGATACGGCACGGGGACCCCATGCTTACAAGCACGGTCGTGCCGCACCAAAACATCACGAAGGACTGGCCAGCAAGGTGGCATGGCCACCTCGTGCTAGGTGGCATGGCCGTGCCACCCCAATCAGTGGCGCACGGTCACCCCATGCCCACTGGCACGACCTTGCCACTCCCATGCCATCACGATTTAAATGCCTTTTGATTGTGGTTTTCGAGGAGGCCTTCTTTTCTTTTGAAGAGCACTTTTCCTAAAACGTTTCTAGGTTTTTGTTAGAGAGATTTTTGGTGAGTTACCTTTGCAATTGGGTGTAGATTGAAGATTGTTCAACAATTACGCTTCGGTTTAGTTTAAGTTTGTTTCTTGAATCTTTCTCTATTTTCTGATGGCTTTTAGGATTTTGTGTGAATTATGCTTGTGACTCTTCGAATCATATTATTTGATTGTGAGATAATGTGTGGCTAGTCTCCCAACTTAGTTTGGGATTAACGCCAATCATGTGTAGTTGAATCATGAATTAGCCCCAAACCCTACTTACCCCATGTTTTTGTTTATGTTTTCTACTATGCGCATCACGTGTTCGATGAAATGCTCGAGAGAGCATTTATCTATTGTTATTAACGTTTAGGGGAGTATTGAAAGACAAAACCTTTACCTAGTGTGACTTAGTAGACAATTAGGATTTTAATATGAAAATAATTAAGGTTCTAATTGGGATTCGAGATTGTAGACTTTGTAAGCCTCTAACTTTTAATTCCATGAGAATAGGAGACTATGGTTCTAGGATTAGTTTTCGACCTTTAAAAGAGGGAGGAGATGAATTTTATTGATAATCTATCCACTTATAATGCATGCTTGGGTCTATTTGACGAGGTTAGTAATTAATTCGCTATCATACTTGTGCTGTAAATTCCAGTCTGGCTGTTTTATCATTCTGTTATCTCATTCATCTATAGTTTTTCCTTTAGTCTTTGATATTGATTGGCCTAGATTGAGTAGAGTAATTAGTTCTAGTAATTGAAAGCAAGGTCCTTGTAGATTCGACTCGTACTTGCTGGTTGCTAGCTACAGCTATGTCGTGCACTTGTGATTTAAAACGTAACATTATTATCTTGCTGCTATCACCAAAATTGTTAAGCCTAGGTTCTATCAAGAAGCAGTGAAGGACCCAAATTAGAGAGAAGTCATGGCAAAGGAGATTCAAGCCTTATAACTCAATAAGACATGGAGTATCGAAGACTTGCCTCCGGAAAAGAAGTTAATTTATTGTAAATGGGTTTATAAGCTCAAATACAAATAAGATGTGAGCATCGAATGATACAAAGCACGTCTTGTCATTTTAGGCGATCAACAAATTGAGGGGTTTGACTATCACCAGTGTTTTGCACCTATTGCAAATACAACCAGTGTTAGATGCTTCCTCTCAGTGGCTACAGCAAAAGGTTGGTGCTTACACCAGATGGATGTGAATAACTGTTCTTACGTGGCGATTTGGACAAAGAGGTTTACATGATCTTCCCCCCAGGTTTCAATTTGACTTATCCTAACAAGGTATGTCGGTTACAAAAATCTTTATATGGGTTGCATCGGGCCCACATGCATTGATTTGCAAAATTATCATCCAAACCCATCAAATATGGCTTTACTAGGTCATATGCTGACTATTCTCTATTTACCTATAAGAAGGGTGACAAACTTATAGCCTTATTGGTTTATGTTAATGATTTGGCACTTACTGGCAAAACACTGATACCAGTGCTAATTTTAAATAGTATCTAAATAAGTGTTTTCATATTAAGGATTTGGGTTCACTCAAATATTTTTTAGGAATCAAAGTAGCAAGAAATTCCCAACGACTCTTGTTATGTCAGCGTAAATATGCTCTTGAAATAGTGAATGAATGTAGATCCTAGGGCCCAAACCTGTAGAATTTCCCATGGAGGCCAATCATAAGTTGGCCCTTTATAGGGGAAAAGTAGTCATGGGTCCAACTCAATATTGAAGACTGGTGGGCCACCTTATATATCTCACTATCACCACGCCTGAATTAAGCTATGCAGTTCATAATTTCTCACAGTTTATGCGCAAGTCCATCGAAGAGCATTTAGAGGCAACCAAAAGAGTTTTGCAATTTGAAAGGAAATCTTACTCCTCAAGAGAGATTCAGATCTCCAAATCTATGGCTATTATAACTCAAATTGGGAAGCTTGTCCTATCACGCGACGCTTTCTAACTGGGTATTATATAACACTAGGAGGCTCACTAATTTCCTAGAAGACTAAGAAACAAAGCACAGTATCCCGATCATCTACAGAAGCTGAATACCAAGCTATGATCACGGCAACTAGCGAGATGATTTGGCTCAAGTCCTTTCTTGCATCCATGGGTG
>JACYFF010010365.1:100709097-100722971 GCA_017589665.1 Selenicereus undatus | reverse complement strand
TGTATGTTTCCCCCCTGAAGAGAGGGGTTTGCATGACCAAATAAATGGGGTAGAAGATGGGGACTTGATAATTTATATATTTATCATGGAAAGAGCGTGGATTTTTATGGACACAATGTATTTTAAACTTTTCAGTGGAGCATTTCTTAACTAATACTGATTTTTAACATTGAGTTTTCATTGTAGGTTAGCACTAGTATCCAATATTCTTGTACATTTCGACAGCAGTAAATGCACTCGCTCACGTCGTCACTTGTGTGTTTTATCGATGACCAAATATGCCACTATAACTCACCAAATATATCAGAATGATTGGCAAATACACTACGAGCATTCACCACATTTTTTTTATCAGTATCAGTATTTGATGTTTTTTTTTTTCCCATTAATCTGGTCCTCATTTTGGATTTCTTAGAAATATACTAATATTATTAAAGTTAAATATGGATGTCATTATACACTCATACTCTTATAATTGTATGCTCAGAGATTAAAACTCATGTTCACCAAATGCACTACTAAACTACTATTATTTACCAAATGTCTCAATAAATTCACCATATTATCTATCAATATTAGTATGTATAATTCGTGTTTTTAGTAATTTGGGTTTTATTTTTTTGCTGTTGTTAGAGTTACATCACAGTTGCCAGTATCAAATATGGTACATATATCAGTGAGTGTTAGTATAACAATTGAATAATATAGAGAGTTTTATTGTTAAGTCAAAACCACAAGCGTACAGATGAATGTAACCGACAACTAGCCAGTACATGTCATATTTCACATAGACTTTGTTTTCAAGTAGCACAACTAACATAAGCTTTTCAAGTTAGGCAGAACAAAGGATGATAGAAGCATAACTAGACTACTTAAACAAGCAAAAAGCACTCAAGTTGTGATTAAACCTAAGATAAACTAACCAATCAACTTAAACCCTAACCTTTCCATGTTATGCTTACATTCGATGATAGCTGGTTGCACCATCAAAACTCACACAAGCCCTCTTTCAAGAGTCAAAGGTTAGTTTAGTTGTTTCTTGGGGTTAATTCAATTACATTACAAGAATAGCAACCCTGGACCTAAATAGGGTTCAAACCATTTTCATGCCAAAATCGTAGCCATTCTATCTACCCACTCAATGAAATTAACATTACCTTTCAATATAGGTCAACTTCACAAAAGATAGATGAAATTTGTTTCTAACATTTCATTGATCATGTAGTACTAGGCATAAGAACAACCTCTAAATTCAAGCATAAAGAATGTAGACAGATAATTATTTACTTTCTGAACCATCGAACTATAATGCATGAAGTTTCTGAACCCACAACTATGAAATTGAATTTTCTTAACCATTGAACCATTGTGCAATTAATTTCTGGGGGACAAATCACTATTGTACTTTTTATATAATTCCCAAAACTTTTATATTTGCAAAACTTACCTCAATCCTTAAAAACTTACTTTCGAAAATTTTAACTTTACGTATTTGATAATCTTCTCATAAGCACTACTCGAAACACTGTTTAATCTGGTATCAAAGTCACATGACTAAAAATAATTAAGATAATTAAGATTAATTAGTAGTTCATTAAACTAATTAACTGTGTTTAATGCGTGAGTCGTCATCTTCTTGTTCTACTCCTAATTATTATCATATTATGCACTCACTAGAAGGAACCCCTTTAGTGGCACTTCAACTAAACTATATTACTGATATAGTTTTAGAATTAAAGCAGATTTAGCAAAAATTAAGACTGAAATTAAGGACATAAAGAAGCCATTGTTTGTAATTCATTTTTCCTTAATCAACAAAGTTAGACATAGTGAAAAATCTTATCTGAGTATTAGTACTCTCCATTTCAGCATAAATATCATTTCCAAAATGCCAAAAAAAAAAAATCCATTTCTGTTGCATGATTAAAAATCCAAAAAGAAGTAGGAGAAAAATCAATTGAAAAATGATATGAAAAGGCAGAGAAAGAAGAAGAGGATGGAGTATAAGCAATTTAATCTTGAAGAATTACATAATGTGTTTGATGAAAAACAAAATTCGGAAGAATTAAACAAAATCATGGGTGCAATCGTGGATAAACAAGAGATATTATCTGATGATAATAAAGAGACAAATAATGCCCAGTTAGAAGAAAAAATATATCAGCGGATGAACCTAATTAAACTAGGGGATCTTAATGTTGTACCTTTAGAAGAAGTTAGAAAAAAACTGGATAAAACATTTGGTAAAATGATATTCGATGATGAAATCAACGAGACAGGAAAAGAACTCAATATAAATAAAATCGAATCCAATCTAGTTAACAATGTTGTTCGTAAACCTAAAGAATTTGATGAAGCTTCTACAATAAATACTCATTTTATGAAATCGAGATACATTCCAACAGGACGTACAACTAACTTTTCCTTTGAGTTTATCCTAAGGAAAACCACATCTTATGAAGAAATTGGCTTGACCCCAATTAGTCAGATGGGATACATTTTATACATTTTAAACATCGTTGAAGCTAACAATAGAGATGAAATATTTGTGCATTGGAAAAAAGGTATAAATAGTTTCCTAAACTTAAATACTACATGGACTCCTGAAAATTTCTTAAACTATATCGAGCATAACTTTTCTGACACTATAGGTGACTGGTATGATTTACTAAATCAGAATGGCAAAAATGCATTAAAAATGATGGAAATATCAGCTGCAATATTTAAAAACTTATGTAAGGAAATCGAAACTGAATTCATCGGAGCCAACCTTGATTTCGAAGAAAAAGCAAGAGAATGCAAAAGAAAGATTAACAATATAGAATTATGGGATATGATGTATTTGGAGAATTATGGTGCTGAATTCTGCCAATATTATTACAAAATTGGGTACAATGAAACCAATCTTGGTATGTTTTATAATAAATTACTATATCCAATCAATTCTATAATCAACGAAAAGTACGTTGCATGACTTGAAAAAGCAGATGTCATTGATACCCTTAGTTTCAGAATCTCTTATGTGAGAAAATGGGTTAATGATCAATGTCTCGATCTCCAGAAACAAAAGAAAATCAAGAAATAATTTCTAGCTTGTTGGGATAATCCTTTCAATGGAAAAAGAACCTGAAAGGAGAAGGAAAAGAAATTTTTATAAGAAAAAGAGATTTAATAAGCAAGGGGAAGAGAAATATAAAAGAAAATATTATAACAAGCCAAGCCATAAAAAAACGAAGATTTTTTAAGAAAGTCGCTTACTACCATGCAGGGAAAAACAACTGTAAGTGTTGGCCATGCAGAAAAGTATGTCATTATGCAAACGGATGTAAAATATGAAGAATAACAAGCTTATTAAAACTTTGGGAAGTCTAGAATATTTTAAGCTTAGCGAAGAAGAAGCACTAGATTTAACACTGAAAAACAACAAGGGAATTGTTGAGATTATACTGGAAGATGAATATGAAGAATGTGATTATGAAGAAACCAGGCATATGATGGAAAGTAATTCAATTAGTCAAAGGATATGAAACCAGTCATAACAAGCTTCTCTAAGTTCTTCTTTAGATAATGACAACGAAGAAATCAAAGGAAACTGGGTCCTTTCCACAATTCAGAAAGATATGATCCATAAAAAATCTATCTTTTAATTAAAGAGTAAGTACGTATGTGAAATGATGGAAATGGACATAGAGATTAAAGATTGTGAGTATGATGTGGGAGAAAGTAATCTCATTAATTGGGAAAACATTCTTAGGCATAACAAAGATAGAAAGTGTAAGTATATCCATGTTAGAAGTATCCAAGTGCAAATTACTCCATTATAATATTATGTAAAAGATCTTTATGCTTTGCTCAGTGATATTAGGTATACCAAATTTAATAATCTAATTATCATAGGAATTAAGACCAATTTATATAATAGATTAGTAGGATTTAATTGCCGTCCTAGATATTGTGTGAGCCTAAAAGATGAATTTACCAAAAACTTTCGATCTCTTAAGATAAAAACGATAGGAATGGACATGAAAGGAGAAAGACACCCACTAAGGATATTTTGAAAACTAATCTCCAAATTAAATAATATTATAGACCCAAAGACTAAGGTAACGATGATAGAGGCAGAGAAATTTAAAAGTCCTGCCTTATGTAAAAAATACAAAGGATAAAATTCAATCCACATAAGATAAAGATTGATAGGTCATGGAGATCGAGCTTTGCCAATCCCACAAAAATCAATAAGAAAAATGTAGTAAAAATTGATGAGCATGGCAAAATTATCATTAAACCCTAGTTATTAAGAAGCATGAGTACAAGACCAGAATGGAGAAAGGGTCTTCATCAGCTAAAGAAGAACTTAAAGAAGATGATACAATTAGCATGGTTAGTGAAATGAGTAAAATGAGTTCCAAATTTGCAAGACATAGTGGTGATCGAAGTATGAGTCTAGATAGGAGAGTCATTAGGAACAAAGTAAGAACGGTTAGTGAGCCAATATATCAGAATAAATTAGTTAAAAATATGACTACGGAGATACCCTCTAAGTCACCAACACAAATCCTAACAGCATCTATATCCCAACAAATGTAATTTTAGAGGGATATAATAAATATGAATTATGTGCCTACATAGATAGTGGTTGTTCTGTTTATTTTGAAAAAAGATCTTTATTTCTAGAATTCATGTGAAAGAAAGCCAAGAATCTTTTACAAGAAAGGATAGCTAAAAATAGTATAATGAGCCACAAGGAGACCATAAAAGGGTTATCCATAGAAATAAGAGGAATCTAATGCATTATACTAGTTCTATGGGCTACTGATAAACCCTATCTTGATATAATTATTGAAAATAATTTTTGTAGGCTGTTCTCCCCATGTACATAGACCATAAACCAAATAATATTCACAATAACAGTTCCAGTTGATACATTAAATAGAGCATATACTCATAAGAAAATTGAGTTTACATGTAGCCATTGTGGTGAAAAGTTAATACCTACACAATGTGAGATAGCACTAACAATCTCACCACTTGAGTTATCTATTAAAGAGCAGATTACTGAACGACAAGAGCAATTATACAAAGAACTCTACTCCGATAATCCTCTAAAATTTTGGGATAAAGCTAAGACATTTGCAAAATTTAATTTGTTAAATCCCAACACTATTAGTTGAGTCAAACAAATCATTTATACACACTAGGATATCCAAAAATTCGATAAACAAATCAAAGAACTTCTAGATGAAGGATTAATCAGAAATAGCAAGAGCTCTTACACCAGTCCTGCTTTTATGACAAGAAATCATGCTGAAGAAAAAAGAGAAAAAGTTAGAATGGTAATCAAATATAAAAAGCTTGATAATACTGTCTTTGATGGTTATTATATTCCTAACAAAATAGTCCTTTTCAATAGAATTCAAGTAGCCTCTTGGTCCCGAAAATGGATTAGAAAAGCGAATACTGGCATATAAAAATGGATGAAGAAAGCCTTCATTTAACTGGTTTTAGTGCCCCTCAAGGATTATGAGTGGATAGGAATGTCATTCGACCTTAAAAATGTACCTCAAATATTCCAAAGAAGAATGGATAATATCTTCAAAGATCTTAATCACTGCTGCCAAGTTTACATCGATGATACCCTTGTCTTTTCCAAGATCATAGAATAGCACAAAGATGATGTCTTAGCTGTCACTCAAACACGCATTGATCACGGTATTATTCTTGGTGAAAACAAGTGCATTGATGCCGAATAAGAAATCAAGTTTTTAGGTCTAGAGATGAAAGTAAGACAAATCATTCTACAAAAGTATATTCTACAGAAAATAGAAAATTTTTCTGAAAAGATTGAAGATAGGAAGGAATTAGAAAGGTCTCTTGGATGTCTTACCTATGTTTCAAATTTCATTAAATATCTAGCTAAATTGAGAAAACCATTGCAGTAGAAACTCAAGAAAGAAGTTGGTCATGGATTACTAATGATTTAAAGATTGTTCAAAACTTCAAAAAGATGTGTAAAAATTTTCCTATTCTTAATTATCCTAATGAAGAGGAAGATTTAATTCTTGATATAGATGCCAGCAATGAGCATTGCAGTACAGTACCCAAAATCAAAGAAGGAGAAAAACTATGCAAATATTACAGTGGAAGTTTTAATAAAGTAGAATGCAACTATCCCACTATGGAAAAAGAAATCTTTGCTATCATAAGGGGAATTGAAAAGTTCTTAATCTTTTTAGCCCCAAAACCTTTCTTATTCGAACTGATTATAAAGGAATACTTGATTTTGTGAAAAAGAATTTATCAAACATGCAAGCGCAAGGGAGACTCCTACATCAGCAATTATGGCTTAACTAGTTCTCATTCTTTATTGAACATATACAAGGATCAAAGAATTTTCTGGCAGATAGTTTAACTCGAAAGCTCTCTAATATTGATCAGCAAAGCATAGCTCTTCCCGAAAAAGGAGAAAATCCAAAATGAAATGTCATTACTGCTAGAACAGATTTCTTCTTATAGTAGAATCCTTATCGGATATTTTGGACAAAAAGTAGATCACGTTTTGGTCTATTGTCTTCTGCCTATCTAATAGGATAAAACTTAGTCAGTAACCACTACTTACTAGAATCTTTCCTTGAATCCTAGACACAAGGATTTATAGAACTTGAACTTGTAAGAACCCCATATTCTTTCATAATTTTAAAATAGGGTAACAAGAATTTTATGTTCTGAGAAATATTTACCGTCGAAAAAGAGGAAAAAAAAGGGTTTTGGGGGTTAGCTCACCCTCGCGGGATCGAAGATAAATTCTAACAAATAAAAAAAATTCAAAAGAATAAAAACTTTTATTCTTTTATTCGAAACAACCCGTTATCCTCAACCAATTTTGCGCAATCCGTCCTAATTCGCATGTAAGTTGAAAGAATTTTTTTTTGTAACTCCAGATATTTGATATTTTTCTCTTCGAATGAGATCTCAATTCCAAAAAAACAATAATTTAAAGTAATGGATGAATTACCTACGGTGTCCTTATGATATACAAGAAAAAATAAGTTCCCATGTCAAGAAAAATTGTTCAACGACTGTTGTAGCCTGTATCGACTATTATCGTAATTATTCTTATGATATTTGGAAATCATGGAGTTCTACGACCTTATTTTCTGATAGATCTAGAGTTAGTGGTGTTAGATTCACAACAAATTCAGCCTCTCCAGATTACATCATCATGAAAGCATGTGAATATGGAATGGTAGTTTACCTAATGGAAATCACAAATCCAAAGTTTCCATTCTTCTCAAGACTAATTAAGTTTCAATAATGCAGGTGTAAAAGAATCCATTGGATTCTTACATCTGCAGATGGTCAAACAGAAATTCCATATATTAGAAGTTTGTATGTCGAGGTACATTGTGCAGTAATTGAGTATGAAAACAAAAAAGCCAAATCGGCCCATTATCTTATCCAATTAGTTGATTTAGACAATCCTAATGATCAACGACAAGAATAGTTTCCAGAATGACAAGAAGTAGTTAGTGACCCTAATTTAGCAAGACTTATTGGTTTTTATAATATTTATCATCAAATGTGGGTATTAATTGAACTGGGAGGACCACTAATACATTGCGGCAACACTACTTTCGTTTATCATGATGATCTCACCAAATATATGAAGGTAGAAGGAGCTATATCAGAAGACCTCTTTGATTATCTCTTTCAAGTTGGAGCTGCAAAATTCTTATCAGAAAAAGAAAAGAAATGCCTTCATCAATTATTTCAAAAATGGGTGAATGAAGCTTTCAATTATTAACTGGATAGTGGTGGACTAGAAAACATTATTGGAGATGAAAACATGCAAAATCTCACTATGAATGACCAGTCTTGTCAGCATTGAAAGCTCTGAAAAGTTGTTGCTCCATTAGTATTATTTTGCCAAGTGCCAAGTCAGTAAAATAATGATGTCTACTGTAGCCATGCGATGACAGTTGTAGTCATGTGAAAATATCAGTGTGTACCTGTAAGGCCCGCGTTCGTTCTTTTTACGTTAAGTTGCTTGTCTTGCTTTTTACGTTATAAAATCGTATTTTTAGTATTGATGTGTTCATGAGAGCCGATAACTTTCTTAAAAAGAATTATTATTGCTATTATTGATTTTAAAGTTAATTCGTGCCACTTATGCCTTTAAATTATATCGATAGTTTAATTTAGTCGTTATTCGATTTATTTAGTCGTTTCCCTAGTACAATTAGGTTTTCAACCTTAGAATTAGTTTGTGGTTTATCGAATCGAACCTAGACGTATTTGGGAACGAAAGATCGATGAGCGATTGTTTAGAATAAGAGGTTCGAGATTGGACTGACGGCTTTAGTTGACTGAGCTTTTAAACCCAAAAAAAAAGAAAAGAAAAAGGAACAGCAACATAAGGGGTCGAAGCCCCTTACTTTTCTCAGGAAAGCCATGAAGGGGGAGGGGGTTCTCAAACCCTCAGCCCCGACCTCTACCCCACCGCACTCAGGAGACAGAAGGGGGGCTGAGCGATGGAGATAGAGAGAGGGGAAAGGGGCGACGACGCCGGCGACCGGTCGTCACACCATACGCGGCCTCCCTGCCCCGCAACCCCATACCGTCGAGCACCAAAGAGAGATCGAGTGAGGCTGAGGGTTCGGGTGTGAAACGCAGATTCACCGCCGCCACCACCGAGCAGCGTCGCTACCACCACCACCACTATCACCATCGGTGGCTGATGTTGAGTGCGACAGCGGTGACCGGGGCTCGAATCAGGTAGCCTTAAGGAAGCAGCAGCAGCAATGACATCAGAAAAAGGGGGGTTGATTCGTGTATGTGGTTTGGGGGTCGAATTGAGTCCGTTTTTGCGTGGGTCAAGCATGGGTTGGGTCTGTTCGTGCGCCAGTAAGCAATGGTAAGGAAATCGAGCTTTTCCAGTGGTCAAAGTCAAGCCTAAAGCCCTTCGAACGAACCCTTAGCATGGAGTCCAGGTGGGTGTTTCTCACCTCCTAAGTATTAGTAGTTTCGAAATCGTTTTAACCTTTAAGTTGTGTTGTATGTTAGTTTAGTTAACTAAGGCCTGAAAAGTAGCATTGGAATGAATCGTGCATGTTTAGAATCGATTCAAATCAATTTAGGTAAATTATGCATAATATGTTAATTCGAAGGGGTTTATATATGTTTAGCTTCAATTCGAATATGTTTAGGGTTAATTCGAATGCATATAGCTAATTCATGCCTAAGTTTCTAATTAAAAACGAAGTTAGTTTAACATGTTTAGCTTCGATTCAAGTAATGAGTTAATGCATGAAAGGGGATTAATTTCAAAGTCATATGAACGTGTTTAGCTTCGACTCAAATTAATTAGGTAACATGTGAAAAAGAATTAATTTCGAAGTTGTTTAAACGTGTTTAGCTTCGATTCGAATTAAAACTAGCTAATGCATGTAATTGAATTAAATTCGAGGCTATTGAATCATGTTAGCTTTCATTTGAACCCCTTCTTAGTACATTCATGCTTAGGAAAGTTACTTCGAAATGCATTGTATATGATTAGAATGTTTGATGTACTGAATAAAGTGTTGTCGATCATAAAGAAATGAGGTTATATGTGGCTGAATGGTGCGGTTGCTCAAGTAAGAGCTTAAACCTCACTCTCTTTTATATAAGCCAATATGATAACACATTGTGATTAATAAATTGATGAAACGAGCTAGTAGTTGGATGGTTTGAGGACAACATTATGAGCGTTTGAGGTCTTGTGGTACGGTGAAAGTGAGGAGGGAGACTGGGTTGTGAATTAACCGCAATCGTGTGGATTGCGAGGCCATGTGTGGCTCATTGCATTGAATTGATATGAAGTGCTTAAATGTGATATATGTAATATATGTGCTTAAATGCTTAAATTGCATTATGTGCATAAGCTAGAGTGAGTCTTCAAAGAAAGATTTCTTGTTTTGAAATGATAGTAGCCATAACTATCAATGCATGACGACCTATTTTAATTAAATGAAAACAATTTTGGAAGTGAACTCGCTTGAACGGGGGAATTCCTAAAGAGTTTTACAAAAGCGTGAGCTGCATGATAAAGGATTTCGCTGTGAGAGGCAACAAACTTATTAGTCGTTAAGACCAGTTTAAATGGCTAAGATAAGTGCATAGGGACAATAGATAGGGATTGAACCTGCTTGAACGGGGGAATCCCTATATAGCCTAGGGAGTGGTCCCTAGAGACCCTGACGAGGGTTAAGGTCCAAAAGTTAGTTGCCATCCCGGGAGTAAGAGCTTAGGGGATTGAGTGTAGATCTCTCCCAACCAGCACTCTATGATCTTATGCCCAGAAGTAGTTTCTTATCAAATGAGAAAAGCAGTTGGCGTTTCGCCTTTATAAGTATTTCAAAAAGAAAGTTTAAGGGTCATTATCAGACCAAGATGAAAGAGATTCTTTCAAAAGATATATGAGCCTCAAGAGGCTAACAGAAGAGTTTTTATGAGCCTCAAGAGGCTAAATGAAGTGTTTTTAAAGAAAAGAAAGAAAGTTTCCTATATAAGACTTGTGCATATCATATGAATGAGATCTAAGCAAAGTATCAAAAGTGTTATGTGCATGTTCCAAGTATGACTTGTGAATGAGATGCTAAGTAAGATACGAGTACGAAAAGAAAGTCTTAAGGGTCTTAAAAGGGTAATACGAAGAGATTTCTTGAAAGGAAGTTAACCTTCAGAACTTTTAAGAAATGCTTGCAAAGAAAGAAAAGAAAGCGTCTACACTTGTAACTTCAAAGCATGTGACTTTAAAGAATATGTGGCTTCAAAGTGAGTTTACAAGCATTATAGTTAGATGTATGTGATTTCAAGGTGCCATGTGGCCATATTCTTTACACGTGCATCATGCAATGATTTCTTGAAATGAGTAGCAAGGCATCCAATGTTATGTTTAGAATCACAAGTTGTGTAAGTGAGTTCCTATCATGCCATCGTTGATCGAAACTAAGAACCCATCATGTTTAAGTGTTTATAATCTGTGACATGTAACTTATTATTATAGCCATAGTGTTACCTAACTGTTCATTAAGTGGATATTATGAGTTATGTTTATGAGAAAGAAAGTTGTGTGTTTAGCCTCGTTGCTTGCTTAGTTGTTTGACTTCCTATTAGTAAAGAAGTTTGGTCATTTAGGGACCTAGAAATATATTAAGTGGTTAAAGTGAAGCTTATGGTTAGTGATATTTCTATAAGAACTTCGTGAAGGCCTAATATGATAGTAAAGTACGGATACGTGATATGTGACTAGTAAGATATTATTGCCTGCAACGGTTTTGGTTTTAAGGGGGTTGGGGGACACTCACTGAGCGTGTGGTTGCTCATCCCACTACTCTTTCCCCCTTTTCCCCAGGTTTTCTTTATAGCAGGAAGGAGTTGCGTCAGCTATGTCGGGATGGAACCTGTTCTTGCTTGCCAGGTGTTGTTTAGATCCATTTGAAGGGATCTTGCGTGTTTAATAAGGTCATGTTATGTATACTTAGTTTATACTCATTTGAAAACAAGTATTCTAAGTTCATGTAATGCATATTGTTTACGAGTCGCTCTGTATGGCCATATGAGCCAACCATCCAGTTAGTTAGATGTCTTCTTGTTCAAAGTTAGTTATGTTTTGGGATGTAAACCCCATACTCCGGTTGTGTGAACCGTTGAGTTGTATCTTTTACTTTTTCCGTATTAATGAACTGTTCTGTTTGGTGTACTCCGAGCGGGTGGCTCGTTGAGTTATGAACTCCGGCGTGTGGCCGTTGAGCTATGTTTTATATGTTTACACTTCCGTTGATTTACAGTGACGTATTGTAAGGCGTTTAGCCTGAAAACGGTCAGTTTTCAGGGGAAACTCCGTCCGTTTCGTCTCAGAATTTAAGTAAGAAGTTAGGAAAACGTAACGCTTCTGGCCCTAGGGGCCGAGGGTGTTACAATACCATAGTCATTAGGGCATCCTGTGCAGTTTATATAGAAGGAAAGGCTAAGTGCTAAGAAGGGACTCGATCATTTGAGAATACTTGAGCAAAAGAGAAGTCAGGAATCTCCTTTTCTCTATGAGCAAGCATCTATGATGATCTTAATAGTTTAAGTCCTTCAATCTTTCCATTTAAATATTTCCACTATCAAGCTTTTAATAAAAGAAGTTTCCTTGTAGCGAACATTATTTAATCGCATCTTATGTCTTAAATATTATGATGTTTTGATTAAAATCTCACTATTCTCAAGAACATATAAAAATTGATTATTGATTACGGTCTGATGTAGGAAATGAAGCGGATCTGTATTGTGCCTGATCTAAAGAAGATATGGCTGAGATTAACAATATCTGTAACCTGAAAGCAAGAAGAATGCCGAGTTCCAGCGCCGACTAAGTTCAGGTAATGGTCAAAATTCTCTAATTAAACTTTTATGATTGCTATGCATCATGGGCCTATGATAATAGAAAATATAATATTTATGATACAAGTAGTAGATTGTGATAACCAGTACCAATAAAATCATTGTAAGAAGTTAAATCGATTAAAACGAGCATCGTTCAAGAAAAAACTCAAAAAATATCAAAATTATTCTAAGTACCCAATTTTGGCCAAAGTTGACAACTTCTGAAAGTGTCGGGCCAAAATAATAATGAAAGGTCCAGAAAGTCATTTTCCTCAAACCTTGAGGGAGCCAAAAATTCATTCCTGAACTTCGTGGTTCCAAAAATTGAGACACCATAGTTGGAGGTGTCGGAAAGTAAATAACTCATAGACTAAGGCATAAATGAGATCAACTAGCCATCTTGAGAGCTAATCAAAACCAAAAAACACAAATTTGACTACAATGGAACATCAAAATACAAGCAAAACAAAGAACTATTAATAGACTAGCAAAGAAACTAAAATGCATGAAATTAAAGAGATAGGAGGCAAAGAAACTTAATCTTGAATCTTAGAATCAACCACATTGTACGCCATAGACATAAATCTAATTTAATTTATTCTCTAATGGGGTTTTAAGAGTCTAGCATGAACCCTAAGAATCAAGTCCTCAATACCGAAGCGAAAGTCCCCTTCCATAAAAGACAATAGCAAATCATGCTTAAATAATCTTGGAAAGTCGTGGGTGGCACGTTCATGCCATATGGTACGGCTACCCACGCCTATAGAAAAAGGCCAAAAAAATTGTTGGAAACTAGTACGATCATATTAAATGACATGGCAAGTAATGTCACAGGCTGTTGGTGCAAGAAAATATACAGGAAGTGCAATTGCATCTAACTTGTTGTGTATTGCGCCTAGGCATCAGGATCCTTTGAATTTTTGGCGAACGTGTGTTGCTTGCCCATGTACTTTTGTTACCTACAAAAGTAAATAAAAACAAGTAAAAATCATAAAAGATATATTATTTACAAGTAAGAAGTTGGGGACTAATTAAGGGCATATAAGATACAACATTATTGGACTGAACATGGGCACTAGTAGTATGTTTGTCAAACAATATTGTCATATTTGGTGAGCATTGTTATACATATATTATTTTGGTGAGAAAATAAATAATATTATTGATATAACTTGTATATATTTTTCATTTAATTTGTAATTACATATTCATAAGTTAAATTATATGTCTATTAATTATAAATAAAGTTATAAAACTGATGAATAACAAAGTTATAACAAAAGGAAAATAATCAACACACAAAATATGGTTATCATTTTGTTTGGGCTACAATAACGTAAATTGGCAGCTAATTTTCTGAGAAAACAACAAGGAGGAATCCCACAACCGGGTTTCAAACCACATGTTCCACATGGAAGGGGTGCCTCATAGGGCGTGCAAAATCAGTTAACCCAAAATCGATTAAT
>JACYFF010010365.1:100681389-100707725 GCA_017589665.1 Selenicereus undatus | reverse complement strand
CACCCATGGATGCAAGAAAGGACTTGAGCCAAATCATCTCGCTAGTTACCATGACCATAGCTTGGTATTCAGCTTCTGCAGATGATCGGGATACTGTGCTTTGTTTCTTCGTCTTCTAGGAAATTAGTGAGCCTCCCAGTGTTATATAATATCCAGTTAGAAAGCGTCGCGTGATAGGATAAGCTTCCCAATTTGAGTTATAACAGCCATAGATTTGGAGATCTGAATCTCTCTTGAGGAGTAAGATTTCCTTTCTAATTGCAAAACTCTTTTGGTTGCCTCTAAATGCTCTTCGACGGACTTGTGCATAAACTATGAGAAAATATGAACTGCATAGCTTAATTCAGGCCTGGTGATAGTGAGATATATCAGGTGGCCCACCAGTCTTAGATATTGAGTTGGACCCGTGACTACTTTTCCCCTAGAAAGGGCCAACTTATGATTGGCCTCCATGGGAAATTCTACAGGTTTGGGCCGTAGGTTCCACATTCATTCACTATTTCAAGAGCATATTTATGCTGATATAACAAGAGTAGTTGGGAATTTCTTGCTACTTTGATTCCGAAAAAATATTTGAGTGAACCCAAATCCTTAATATAAAAACACTGATTTGGATACTATTTAAAATTAGCACAGGTATCAGTGTTATTGCCAGTAAGTACCAAATCATTAACATAAACCAATAAGGCTATAAGTTTGTCACCCTTCTTATAGGTAAACAGAGAATAGTCAGCATATGACCTAGTAAAGCCATATTTGATGAGTTTGGATGAAAATTTTGCAAATCAATGCATGTGGACCCAATGCAACCCATATAAAGATTTTTGTAACCGACATACCTTGTTAGGATAAGTCAAATTGAAACCGAGGGGGAAGATCATGTAAACCTCTTTGTCCAAATCACCACGTAGGAACAGTTATTCACATCCATCTGGTGTAAGCACCAACCTTTTGCTGTAGCTACTGAGCGGAAGCATCTAACACTGGTCGTATTTGCAATAGGTGCAAAACACTGGTGATAGTCAAACCCCTCAATTTGTTGATCGCCTAAAATGATAAGACATGCTTTGTATCATTCGATCCTCACATGTTATTTGTATTTGACCTTATAAACCCATTTACAATAAATTGACTTCTTTTCCGAAGGCAAGTCTTCGATACTCCATGTCTTATTGAGTTCTAAGGCTTGAATCTCCTTTGCCATGACTTCTCTCTAATTTGGGTCCTTCACTGCTTCTTGATAGAACCTAGGCTTAACAATTTTGGTGATAGCAGCAAGATAATAATGTTACGTTTTAAATCGCAAGTGCACGACATAGCTGTAGCTTGCAACCAGCAAGTACAGGTCGAATCTACAAGGAGCTTGCTTTCAATTACTAGAACTAATTACTCTACTCAATCTAGGCCAATCAATATCAGGGACTAAAGGATGAACTATAGATGAATGAGATAACAGAATGATAAAACGGCCAGATTGGAATTTACAGCACGAGTATGATAGCGAATTAATTACTAGCCTCGTCAACTAGACCCAAGCATGCATTATGAGTGGATAGCTTATCAATAAAACTCATCTCCTCCCTCTCTTAAGGGTCGAAAACTAATCCTAGAACCATAGTCATCTATTCTCATGGAATTAAAAGTTGGAGGATTACAAAGTCTACAATCTCGAATCCCAATTAGAACCTTAATTATTTTCATATTAAAATCCTAATTGTCTACTAAGTCACACTAGGTAAAGGGTTCGTCTTTCAATGCTCCCCTAAACCTTAATAACAATAGATAAATGCTCTCTCGAGCATTTCATCGAACATGTGATGCTCATAGTAGAAAACATAAACACAAACATGGGGTAAGTAGGGTTTGGGGCTAATTCATGATTCAACTACACATGATCGGCGTTAATCCCAACCTAAGTTGGGAGACTAGCCAGACATTATCTCACAATCAAATAATATGATTCGAAGAGTCACAAGCATAATTCACTCAAAATCCTAAAAGCCATCACAAAATAGAGAAAGATTCAAGAAACAAACTTAAATTAAACCGAAACATAATTGTTGAACAATCTTCAATCTACACCCAATTGCAAAGGTAACTCACTAAAAATCTCTCTAACAAAAGCCTAGAAAAGCTTTAGGAAAAGTGCTCTTCAAAAGAAAAGAATGCCTCCTCGAAAACCACAATCAAAAAGCATTTAAATCGTGATGGCATGGCAGTGGCAAGGTCGTGCCAGTGGGCATGGGGTGACCGTGCGCCACTGGCTGGGGTGGCACGGCCATGCCACCTAGCACGAGGTGGCCGTGCCACCCTACTGGTCGGTCCTTCCTGATGTTTTGGTGCAGCACGACTGTGCTTGTAAGCATGGGGTCCTCGTGCCGCATCTCTGGGTCTAGCCGATCTCTTTTCTGACTTGCAGCTCGTCTTCTTAGCCCTCCTTTCTACCAAGGTTAGCGGATTTTCTAGGCTTCCTAACAGGAACACACGAAACACCACTATATGAGCAAAATTTAGACCAAAGGAGGCTAATTTGACCCTTTCTCCTCAAGATCAAACATGAAAACATTAGAAAAAGGTTTCAACTAGGGGTTAAAATAAGGTTGAGACAGATGTTTATCAACTCCCCCATGCTTATCTGTTGCTTGTCCCCAAGCAAGACTAACTCATGAGTAATAAAAAAAAGGGAGATGAACGTCTAAACTCACCCTCCTCAGGCAAGAGTTGAACAATCATGAAACCAAGTTACATCATGCATTAAAGGCGGCCAAGTTAAGGTGTGAGACATTCTCAACATAACACATGTATTACCATCCATAAATCACACTACCCAAATGCAACACATCAAGCACCCCAATATCGAAGCAAATAGTAGGACAAGACCTTCCTTAATAAATGGTGAGTGAGCAGGACTGGTAGAATCTCACTTTAGGATAAAGTGGAATACTCCCCTCAATGTGTTTAGAATATTTAGTAAGGGTGCACTCAATACTCTATCCAATCAAGCAAACTACCATAAGCTTGGTAGAGTTCTTGATTCTCCACCACTTGACACAAAATGCAATATGCCAATCATGAACACTTATACAAAGGATGTAATGGGGCCAAGTTAAGGTGAGAAGTGGAACAAATTCAGGAAGAGTGGAACTAATAGTTAAAGGACTAGGGAGCGAAAACACTTCCACAACTAATGTATAAACAACAACTTCACACCACAATTGAATATCGAGCAACAAACCCCACAAAAACCTCAAAGTAGGAATTAGACGATCTTATCCTCATGACCCCATGCCAACCACTTTCTTCACAACTTTTCTACTTCTTTCTTTCTTTTCTTTCTTTTCTTTCTTTGCTTCCTCTTTTTTTCTTTTCTTTGAAGTGAAAAAGGACATGTGAATGGCATGGGAAATACAAAAATCAAACCACCATTCCTCCTATAAAAGCCACCAATAGAATACCCAAGGTGAACTAACCTCAAAAGCAAACCCAACTCAAATGGAAGTATTGCTCCACTAGACCTTGACAACAATATAGGAAATAGGCCAAGTGTGTAGTGGATAGGATGCAACGACGAAAAAAAAGGGAAAGAAGGCACAAATGGCTAGAAAAAGGGGTAATACACATCAATGGGTGGCCTTTTGGCTCATGTGGCTGTATGAAACAAAAATTGCCTCAATCATATTGACATACGCAAAATGGTAAATGTAATTTCAAAGAGAACAAGACCAAGTTCTAAAGATGCAATCATGGATGAGTCACATATGAAACGAGGTAAGAGACTATATGCAAAGAATAGTCATTAGGCCCAAAGTCTCATATGTAAATCTACCACAATCAAGCAGCTTACTCCAAGATATGCCCCATTTATCAAGGTAAACCAAGTCAAACCACATAAGTCTCAAGGACAACTGACATGCAACATAGGGCAAAAGAACTACAGATGGTAAGGTCAAAACACATTTTCATAAAACTCACACCAAAACCAGCCAAACCTCAACACACAATCAACATGACCGATCGATCATCACCCCTTGTATTCTCGTCATGAGAGGGGAGTTTTCACAACTTTTATTTAACTTTTTTATTCAGAAAGCACTAAATCTAACTAAGAAATCAATAAACATATAAAGGATAATAAAGAGAAGGGTAAGAAATAGTACCTGGAAAGATTAGGAATGCCCCATTCGATCATTTCGCTTTTTTGAGATCCAAAATCTAACCTATATGCTCTAAACTACATGTGCTACTAAATGAAAAATGTAAAAACAATATACTAAAACTACTTGATGTCCTATTTATATGATGCGAATGCAAGTGAGATCATTTAACCCACGCTCCAAAATCCACAATTCCACCAAAGAGCTATAAGCTCATATTCCAATGTTTGAGATTTTCATTGTCCTCAATTAAAAGGACATATGAAAAGGCCAAGGGGATGGGAGAACCAATAGCGCATAAGGGAGGAGGGGGAGGGCAGGGGGAAAATGACACTCCCCTTTCTTTCTTTCTTTTTTTTTTTTTTGGAAAGATGCTTGGGTTGCCTCCTAAGAAGTACTTGTTTAAGGTCTTTAGGTTGACTCTTACCTCAGATTGGCAGATGATGGCAGGATGGAGGGAGACGGAGGTGGTGAAGTGATGAATGGTGTTGCCTCTAACACCTCCCCAGGGTGAAAGATAGTGCCTTTATGTGTAGTAGGGATGGGTGGAGGTAGATCAGACAGCATTATAGACCTCATATGAAGTCCTCCATCCCCATCAAACACTATGATGCTAGAAATAGCTGCGTGAGGGACAGAATATGCAGGGGCCTTAGGAAGTAAATGAGGAGCAGGAACTGAAGATGGTATGGGTGGAGGGAAACAGAAATCAACTCTCTCACCACCCAACTGGAAGGACATAGTTCTTGCCTGCACATTGATCATTGCCTCTACAATAGCCAAAAACGGCCTCCCAAGGATGATGGGGACCCGAGAGCTCTCATCCATATCTATAACATTAAAATCACATGGAATGATAAACTTACCCACTTGAATAGGGACGTCCTCCAAAATACCTGATGGTCACCTAAGGGTGTGATCTGCTAGTTGTATGATCGTGGTGGTGGGCTTCAAGTCTAGTAACTCAAGCTTCTTACAGAGAGAAAGAGGTATTAAACTCACACTGGCCCCCAAATCACAAAGGACTCTCTCGATTTGCACATCTCCTATGCAACAAGGGATGAAGAAGCTACCAAGATCCTACAGCTTTGATGGCGACTGACTCCGGAGAACTGAGCTATAAACCTCTCCAATAGGGACCACTGGAGCTCCCTTGAGATCACCTTTCTTGGAAAGGAGCTATCTCAAAAATTTGAAGTAGATTGGTGCTTTCTTGAGAGCTTCCAAAAAAAGGACATCAGCATAAATCTACCTCAGCACATCCAGGAATCTCGTGAATCTTGGCTCAAGCTTAGAAAGCTTAGCCCATGCCACCGTTTGAGGGTAAGGTATAAGCAGCTGATAGGGGTGAACTGGAGGTGGATGAGTAACCTTCCTATTAGAGCTCGAGCTCTCTTCTTCCTTCTACTCATCAATTCCTGTAGAATCAGAAACTAAAACTATCTCCTGGAGGACCATGATAGAACTCTCCACTATCCCCTTGCCCACTGCAGAAATAGCATTGATATGTCCCCTGGGGTTGGTCTTAGGCTGACCTGGTAGATGCCCCTGAGGCCGGGACAAATGACTTACCTGCTGTGCTATTTGGGCAATCTGTATATCCATCATCTTCTGGTGGGAGGCTATAGAATCAAACTTTGTGGTCAACTAGTTGATTGACTCACCAAGACCTTCATTGGTCCTAGTTTAAGTCATTATGAATCGCTCCATGAGACTCTCCAAGTTGGATGTGGGATGTGGAGGTGGAGGGGGTGGGTTGTAGGGAGCTCTATATTAGAATCCAGGCGATTGTGTAGAACCCTGGGGATGAGAGTTAGGGTTTTTGTAGAGTAGATTGGGGTGGCTCTTCCAACCTTGATTATAGGTAGTAGAGTGGGACTTGTGCTGTGGTGAAGGGTTAAAGCTATAGAGAGCATTAGCATGCTCAATAGTAAAGGAACCATTGCAACACTCAGCAGAAGTATGCCCCTATACACCATAAGTCTCATAAACAGCATAAACTCCAGTCGGGCTAGGAGTATCCACCCTGTCCAGTCTCTGTGCCTGCACATCCACCCTGTTGGCTAGGAATGTCATGGCATCTACCTCATATCTGCCACTACTCCTCTTCGAGGTGGCTCTCTCAGTCGACCATTGGTAGTTGTTGGAAGCCATCCCTTCCAATAGAACCTTTGCCACTTTAATCAACTTCCCCATAAGAGCTCCTCCCACTGCGGCATCTACTAATATCTTAATTGTCTGCTCTAGCCCATTGTAGAATGTATGGACGAGGAGCAAGTCAGGCACACCATGGTGAGGGCACTACCGTTGGAGGTCTTTGAAGCTTTCGCAAGCCTCGTACAAGGACTCCCCATCTCGCTGAGTGAAGGATGTGATGCCAGTCCTTAACTTTGCAATTTTCCCGGGCAGGAAATATTTGCTGAGGAAAGCCTTTGAGAGTACCTCCCAAGTAGTGAATGAGTTGGGCTCCTGATTCTGCAGCGTTGCTAACTCTATTCCTTAGTGAGAAGGGGAAAAGCCTCAGTAGTATGGCGTCGGTGGACACCCCATTGAACTTGATGGTGTCACACTTCGCAAGGAATTTAGGAAGGTGCATATTGGACTTATTCGAGGGGTGCCTGCCGAACTAATCTTTCTCCATAAAGGTGACGAGGGCGGAGCTGAGCTTGAAGTTGTTAGCCTCCCTCGCAGGGCTAATTATGGATGAGCTGATGCTCGACGCCTGCGGTAGGGCATAGTCTCGCAGCACTCTTTGATCTTGCCCTGCCATCTCTACTACTACCCTCTTCTTTCTTCTCACTTCTCCGCCTTGCCTTCGAGGGGTTGCTTTGATTTTAAGATTGAACGGGACAAGGTTTTGATTCCCTTGAGTTCTCCTGTGCATGCAAAACAAACACTAAACTAAGCGTAAATGGTATCTAGCAAGAATAAGGAAGAGCTACAAACTATAAAAAGAAAAATGAAAACCTATTCTGGAGTATTTCAATCGGTTCTAATATTGCACTACTGAAAAAAAAAACCCCCATTTATAGCAATTGATTTTAGAATCTATAATAAGCTAGGTAACAAAAAACGTGTTTAGAAACCAAGTTTAGAAACCAAGTAATTTAGTTTCTAATTTTGATGCCGAAATTGGTTCGATTTCTAATTTTGAAACTGAAGTATTGTTTTAGTTTCAAAAGGCGAAACCGATAAGCCATTCGGTTTCAGAATTGAAAAGAAATTCTGGGGCTTTCTAGATGTAGTTTCTATCTGAGAATTAAAATTTTTGAAAGAAATTTCGGGAACGAAAACTAAAAATGGTACCCCAATTTTGGCTCCCTCCATCTCTTCCCTCCATTATTGCGTTCACTCCTAGTAAAATGGAACCCTAATTTGCATCTCTCTCTTTGCTTTCTCCTTGTTTGAGATTTGAGTGACAACCATCCGCATATTCTTAACCTCTCTCTTCACTTTTTTGTTGTCTAAGATTTGAAGCTAAGTTGGAGAAGCTTCAGGTTTCCTCTTCAAATTGGGGTAAATCAATCTCCTCATCTTCGAATTGTCCTTGATTTCATTTTCATTGTTGTTTGCGAGCAATTACCTGGTCGATGGGTGAAGGTTTTTGTTGAATTAGAAACAAAATTACAGAAATTTTCGGTTGATTTTTAAAGATGAAGATATTTGTTTGGAAATACTTTACTCATATGAAGATTTATTCTTTTGAGTGAGGATGAAGAGACTTTCTTTTTGGTTTGTTCTCTTCAATCGATTTCTTCATTAACAAAATTGCTTTGTGTGGGTATTATGGAATTTGATTGTCTAAAAAGAGTGCATGATCTTGTTTTGCCTCAAATCTTGTCTCCTGTTTAGAATTCTTATGGTTTCCTGTCTGGTTTGTCTTAGCCATCCAGTGATTTGGTGAGTTAAAGCTACTTCTCGGCCTATATGTGAACAATCTGAAATGTTTTGGAGGTATCTTACTCACTTTCTCTTTTCCTCTTTTCCTTGTATGAAATTTGAGTTGAATATGGTCTTTCTTACCCGCCTTCTTGCCCATCATATGTAAAATTATCAAGATTGTTTTTTTCTTATTGTAAACATCTGGTTCATCCTCCCATGTTTATCTGTAGATGACATTGAAGATATTTTTTCAGTTGAATTTGGTTTAGCTGTTTCTTTCTATTTTGAGATTTATTCCCTATTTTTCTTGATTGGTGTTTCGGCTTCATTCAACATAGCATTAAAATAAGAGTTAGGCAGCAATGAGTACCATTTTGAAGAACGATAAATCTGGTAAATGTAAAACAAGCATGACTATCCAAACTGAGGTATACCTATTAGTAGTCTGCAACTCTACATTGTGTCCGTGCTATTTACAGTTTTGAACAGAATACCAAAGCTTTGATGGAAGTTCATAAAAACAGCAAAGAAGCACTAGGGCACTTACCAGGAAAACAGATGAGACGGAATGAAGCAAAAAAATTCTATCATAATTGAAGATCTTTTCAACTATTGTAATTGAAAAATATGAGTTGTTGATATACTCAAGTCAAATATGAGCCATTGAAAGCTTTTAGTTGTAACTTGAACTAGAAGTTATACCTAGTGGACAAATTAATTTTCTACCTCCCTCAATGTACCTACCTACCGATTTTTTGGGGTTTTGGGGGGAGGGGGGCTAAAGAAGGGAATTTGGTAGACAACTTTGATTTTTATTGGAGTTACTTGCAAAACAGGGAATTTGGTTGTATGCTCTGTCCCGACCTTTGTTCTGGTTCATCATCTTTCTTTACCTCATTTGTGTTGCTCTATTAATTCCCGTTATGTTTATGAATATTGAGGTGTGCGTGAATGGTGACATCCATTAATGGAGGAGTTGTATATGGGCTGGTCAAATAAGGGTAAAAGTTTCTATGTTCTAGACTTCTAGTTCCCATTCTAATTCCCATGTTTTTATTCACTTTCATATGTTGTCATCTCCATCTTTTTTTTTGTTTTTTTTTCACTTATTGCTTTCATAAATATTTTGTCTTCGTGATTTATTTTGTAGTGAATGAAGGTTCCTCGGTGTGCTTCCATAGTCAGATTGTTAAAGCTACTACATTGCAAAGAAAGTCCAATATGGCAATATTCCAACCAAATAGAGAGAGAGAGAGAGTTTCTCTCCCAAATCATGTCGACATATTCTCATTTTTATTGGCAATGGCCTGCATCATGGTTGTGGCGCAAAGATATTTCATTGTTTTCTGTCTCTCACTAGATCATTTTCATTAATCATATGGATTGGTCAACGTGAGTGCCTTATATAAAACACTGTTTGACGACGTTTCATTTCGTAAGTGGGAGCTAACCTTGACATGCAAACTGCCTTCCAGTGGAGTGTCTTTGATTGTTGAGGTAATTTTTTGTAGTAGAATAGCTTGAAGGAATCTTATGAGCATTTGATGATCTCCTTTATGATTTCTTTATATGTTTGCCTTTTTTTTTAAAGTGTTTGTACCCTTTGAAGTATGAAAAAAATCACTAGTAGTGCACTACTTTCATAAAGCCACATATCATGTTTTGAATAGTTTTCTCATATGAGATGATGACGATGATGTTGTTGAGATGAAATGAAAAGACCACTAAAAATTGATAGCATGATTGATTCTTTCATTGGTTTTTAATTGTTCTAGTTGGTGATGCCTTCAAGAGCTTAAAAAAAGGTAGACAACCTTTTTTTTCTTTGAATATGATGTTTCAAAAGGGCTTTTTATTTCCCTCTTTGGATTTGAATGAGAGATATATATAGGCATGTTATGGCAAGCATCAGAGAAAAGAAATGAAAAAACAAATGAGCAGTCTCTTGCTTGCTTTATTCAGATACTAGGTAGAGTGATATAGATTGGTCTGTTGGTCAGTTTGCTTCTTCAATTGCAGAATTTTATATGTTTGTACATTGGAGAGTTAAGAAACCAGAATCTCATAGTCCAAAAGCTAAGCTCAAACTTGACAGGATAAAGACAAGGTTTAACTCGTATTGCTTACCTAGTAAAAAGAAAACCAAGAAGGAAGTTACTAGAGAATGAGCATTAGAATCCATATTTCAATTTGTTTTTTGAGTTCTAGTACCTCTATGATTATGTAGTTATAGCTCAAAGACCTAAAGCTATTAATGAACATGCATCAAAATAGAGCTAGAAACATTGAAAAAGAGGCATCCACACTAATGCAAATATTTTCAAAATTAGGTATGAACTCTTACTCTAATTCTAGATACGTTACATGTATCACAGTGTTACATATAATACACAACAAAAGTTACATTTTATAAGGAAAATTTTAAACTCTGCATTATAAAGTATAATTGATAATTTAGAATCAAAATCTAGTTAATATTTGACTCAATAGAAGTTAAGCAGAAGGATGAAACCAACAAACACCTCATCAATTCTAAGATTAAGCATCCAAGGCTAGCTTGGGTTTGGTGGTGGCAAAGCTCAATCTCTGGTAAAAGTGACTTTTTTTGTTGTGGTGGGAACATGATACACAATTTGGTATATGATAATGTTATCTTCAAAATGTTGTGTGCATAATGTTATTTTGGTGTAGTGATTATGTTATCATCAAAATGTTGTCTTCATAGTGTTATTTTGGTGTAGTGATTATGATTTTTTGTTTTTATTTGCGGATGTGAATCATATGCATGAATTGAGTGTGTAGGATGTTCTTCCTATGCAAGTAATTCTCTCATTAAACTTGTAATACCCGTTCAAGAATTTATATGTGAAGAGCTTACCTTAACAATTTAGTCTATGATATTGCACGTAACATTTTCATATCATTGGTTTGATAGGAAGATGTTACAAGTGATATGCATACATAGATTGTTGATCGGAAGTTATGATACGTGTAAATTCTTGAATTGTCCAAGTTGGACAGTTCGGGAATCTGTGATATTTGATTGTTTGGCTACAAAATTATTGGTTATTTAGAGCAAATGTTCATTAATATTTACTTAATGTTCTATGGGTGTGCTTTTGAAGATGATAATCATTCCTATGACTCATCGTCAAAACTCACGCTTGGACAACTACGGGGAAATGTTGCTGAAATTTTGCCCTGAATATACAATGATGTAGCCTAAACAATTAAATATCATAGGAATCCTAAATTAGTTTAGGACCACCAACCTTTGTAAAACGGGATTAGGTGATACCATGTCATGACATATGTGCATGTAATATGCTTCCCAGATTTTATTAATGTTTAGTTACGGAATTATATTCATGTCTCTTGGAAGTACTTCTATAATAATTATATGTATAATAGCTAATTATGCTTCTTTAAAATACGACATATTACTTATTTAGGAAGTGGATATTGGGTTTGTATTGACTTTGTGAAATACGTAAGTGTAAAATATGCAATTCTTAGAAAAACCGCTCTTGTTTTTGGTATGCAATAATGTGGACTAATCGAGATTGGATGTATAAGAGACCCGATGATAATTATCTCAGTGAGGAGTTTGTGGAAAAAGTAGATGAATATATTATGATTGCAAGTGAGGAAGAGCATTTGAAGAAATATGGAAAGCTAAAGTGTTCCTATGATAAGTGTTAGAATGTGCCACATTTAGATGAGGATACTGTAAAACTACACATTTATAAGAATGGGTTTCATCCTAATTGTTACCACTGGACTTATCATGCTGAACTAAACATGGGATTAGGAGTTGAAAGTGGGGTGTGTACTTCAAATAGGATTGAAGATAACTCTATAAGGGATATGGTTATGGACGCATTTGGTCCCATGTTTTCAAATTGAATGGAAGAGAGGTCGAGCAATGTTAAAGAAGATCCAAATCCTGAAATAAAGGCCTTTTTTGACATGATCCAAGTAGGTGAGAAGCCATTGTATGATGGTTGCCAATCATCCATTTTATCGGTGGCTACAAGGCTAATTAGGAGGTTTATACTTGTATAATTTTTGTAGGGAGCTATTTGCCCGATAATGGTGGTGATGATGATGATTGTGGCGTTGTGGTATATGGCTATGAGGTTAGATGAATTTCTTGATAAACTGTTCTATTGCCCAACTACTCTTGTTGAAAGCTGCGTCTCATTGACAGCTAACTGAGCTAAGAGTTTATGGGTTGCTGTTTCATGTGATGTGAGTCCGTGTCATTGGAGACTGTAGTGTTCGCATTGGGTGAATAGGTGGGCAATGAATGGAACTTCTTTATGAGAAAATGGTATAACATGACATTGATTTAAGTCTAGATGTTAGAGATGTAGAATTTAGTACCATGTTCGCTATCCTTCTCTCTATCGGCTTGAAGTTGGCTATTTAATGCAAGTCATGGTTAGAAGTTCATACAATACTTTTGGAATATGTTGTATATGGCTGTACATGAGGAGTCTTAAATACAATACCAGCATTACGATGGCTTCTATTCAATAATCAGCATTGCCTCTTGCTGTTTGGTTGCCCTTGCCCCCAAAACCCAAAAAAAATGTTTCACCACCCCCAATGCCAGTTTGGTCTGCAATTTGAAAATAGCCATATAATTAAAAAGTTGCAGGCCAATTAAGCAGATACAATAATACATATGTCCTTAATGATCCTAACTATTTTGCATGCAATGTGTTAGGAATGTAACCTTTTTAGATATCCAGGGATATTTAAGCATTGTTGATTTATCGTAACATCAAACAATCATGTCCTTCAAATGCCTGTTTTGTTGTCTTAAGAAGCAAATCTCTTCCTATAGCTTCTGACATGCTTCTATGTTTTCCTTGTCAAAAAAACATGCTTCTATGTTTAACTTTAGCAAGGCTGCCTTTTATGATACCAATCAATACCCCTAATCTTGTATTACTATGTGCCATTTTGCATGGGATTAGTATAGGAATTATACTTCTTGTTTACTAGTTTAGTCAGCATTAGGTTAGTTCATACTTCATGGGTATTTGTTTGCAGTTTGTATTGAGGATTGAAGATACTGTTTCAAACACAATACCGTAAAACTGCTCTAATGTGGCAACCGTGCTACATATTTTAGTTGTTGTGGGGTGAAAAAGTGGCCCATTAGCCTTCAAATTTCAAAACCTTTCAAATATAGCTGTTTTGCTGCTATGATGGGCTTCCTCTTAGGTCAGGTTATTTAACTTTTTAGTTGTTTTGTGGTACTAAGTTTATTTGTTAGCTAACCATGTCATATTTTCCGTTTCATTTAACTTTTTTATTGTTTTGTAGTTGTGAGTTTTAATTGTGTTGTGGATTCATTAAGCTTAACTATTTTCTTAATTTTGTGTTGTATTTATAAAGCGTAAAGCTGGTGAAACACCTACAGCTGCAAAGCTCTTTACTAAGGCACATGTGAGGGCTAAGGATAAGAGTTTCTCTTATGATCGATCAAAGGTCGTATGGGTAAGTATCTTATTTTTTAGCATGAAGGAACTCCAATTTTAGGGAAAAGTGGCAGTGTTAATCGTAGCACCTTACTGAGAACAACTCTACATTTTCTTCTGCTTGCTTAATCCATGAAGTTTGCTGAAATATTGTGCTTTGGGTGATGTAACAGTCAAACCGTTTAGCTTGAGAGCAGTTGGGATGTAACTATTTGAGTGATTTTAAGGTGATAGGCCTGGAGCTATATGTATTTGACTAAGTTGAAAGTGCTCCTTGGCTCATTAGGTATACCCTTCATCGAGTGAATGGCTACATTGCATATGAATTTTTATTGTTTATTGCTTCTATCGTTGGTGGTCTGTGCACTGTGGTGCGCTGGTGCTGATTTGCACTTCCTTTTTCTTCCAGTCTTTCAGGTGAATTGTGTGCATTTTCCTGGGGGTGAGGGGGGTTCCTTTGTTTATATCATACTCAATTTGCAGCTTACACTAGAAAGCGCCTCTTTGGGTCATACTTTTAGAAGGGGAACAAGTTTATATATGTATATTCTCAGGAACTTAGTGACTGGTGCATTTGATTGAAATTCATTACTATTGAATATTTGATGCGCAAAAGACAGAGCAAGTTAATTAATTTACAAAATTTATGCATATGTAATTCCAGGACAAGTATCAATCACTTAAGGTTGCAAAATAAGTGCCCATGTCCTAGGAAGATGATGGCCTTTTCCTTGAGGCAGCTAGGGGATGGAGTGAAAAGGGCACTGTTTATGGATTAGGCAATGCTGTAGAATATTTCTACAAGAGGCCTACTACTAGGACCAGTTCTATAGAACCTTCACACACCACTTCTATTGTCTTGAAACTCCAAAATGAGCTAGATTCGACAAAGGCCGAGTTGAACTCCATGAAAAATGAACTATAACAGCAGCGTCAATCAATGGAGAACCAACAACGAATGATAGAGGAGCAACGTTACCAACTAGAGAAGCAACAAAAGATGATGGAGGGGCAAAGACAAATGCTACTAGCCATGCAAGCCCAAATAAAGCTCATGTTACAGTTGCAAGAATCGTCAATTTGATGTACTCATCCATGAGTTCTTCACTTTTGTGTGCATATTGCAGCACAGTACAGTTACACATCAACCATGCATGCTTTTGGATTCTAGAAATGCACATATATACAACACAGTTGCTGGTTAAAACTATATTTTGGGGCTTGTAAACATCATTGTGTGGTAGCTCTACCTTTTGGACAATTTCTTTGTTATAGAAACTATCATCATTTATGCTTTAGTTGTGAATGTTTCAGCATATATAGCGCTCTCACTGTGGTATGAAATGCGAGCAGGTGTTGAGCATAACTGGTGTATGCATCAATGGCAATGACAAAATGAAAATATTTTATTCAAACCAAAATTAGAGCTTTAATTTCATTGCACTCCTCAGAACAACACAAACAAATATTAATTTTAGGATTCCGAAACTGAATGGGTAAATTCGGTTTCAAGATTTTGAAACCGAATGGCAAAATTCGGTTTCAAGATTCTGAAACTGAACGGGCAAATTCGGTTTCAATATTCTGAAACTGAATGGGCAAATTCGGTTTTAAGATTTTGAAACCGATAAAATTTTGGAATCAGAATATGGTTTCAAAATGTTGAAAATGAATCCTTTATCGGTTTTAAAAATTGAAACCAATAGGAGTTCGGTGTAGAAATCATTTAGAGATTGCTACTCTAGAAGCAGATGCCTTCCGGTTTCAATTCGGTTTCCAAAAGTGCTTTGAAACTGATTTTTTACATTTTGAAACCGAATATTTCGGTTTCTAAACACGGGTTGTTTTGTAGTGTTGAAAGGAACAAGCTCCCCGGCAATGGTGCCAAAAATTTGTTACGTTTTAAACCGTAAGTGCACGACGTAGCTGTAGCTAGCAATCGACAAATACGGGTCGAATTCACAAGGAACTTAGTTTCAATTACTATAATTAATTACTCTACTCAATCTAGGCCAATCAATATCAGAGATTAAAGGATAAACTATAGATGAATAAGATAACAGAATGACAAAACACCCAGGTTGGAATTAACGGCACGAGTGTGATAGCGAATCAATTACTAACCCTATCAAACAGACCCAAGCATGCCTTATGAGCGGATAGATTCTCAATAATGTCCATCTCCTCCCTCTCTCATGGTTTGAAGACTAATCCTAGAACCATAATCACCTATTCTCATAGGATTAAAAGTTAGAGGATTACAAGGTCTACAATCTTGAATCCCAATTAGAATCTTAACTATTTTCATATTAAAATCCTAATTATCTACTAAGTCACGTTAGGTAACACTACAAAAAGGCGGTCAATCTGCGACGAATTCTTGGCGATGAAAAAAAAATTTCGTCACAAAATAAAATCTGCGTCGAAGTATTGTTCTTGGATACGAAAAAACTTAATTGTCTCTATCAGAAACGAAATCTGAGATGAATATAACTTTTCGTCTCTGATAGAGACGAAATAATAGACAAATAAATATTTTCGTCTCTAACAGACGAAATTAAATTTCGTCACAAACGGATGCCAAAATCACTTCCGCGCTGGTTTTTGTTTTGCGCTGACACCATTCTCCTTCCCTCGTCTGTCTCTGGCGAAACCTCGCGCCATTAGTGGCTGAGAATTGCAGGGCTTGGGTCGACAATTTGAGAGGTAAACGAACAAATTGATGGAGCTTCTCTATCTGGTTCTCTCTTTCTTCCTCTTTGTGTGTCTAATAGTAACCCTACTATGTGTTGTGGTTGATTTGTGGCAGTTGTGGACATCTTGGTCAGCAAAGAGACCCTCAAGCTTGTTTCTTCCTTTCCTCGTCCATCTTTGGCAAAATCAGCAAGGTAATTCTGCGAATTTGGATAATGGGTGTAAATGTCTAGGTTTGATAGGGACTAATTTGAAATGGGGGTTTCGGATGTTGGCTTCCTTGGTAGATTGTGGGAATTGTTGTGTATGGCTTCCTTGGTGTGGGAATTGCTGGAGGTTGAACTGTTTCCCGAGTATACACACCATGTGTTTGTAAAAATGCCTTAGTTGACAAACACTTTGTTTGAGTAGCTGTGTGAATGTAGAGCTCAGGATGAATAAAGCATAGGTTGAGCAAATGTAGAAGGACAAGAGAAGATGATTGTGCTCTGTGTAATTTAGAAGTTGGGTGATTTTTCATTCTCCCTGTGTCCCTCTTGCTTTGAGGCCAAAAATTGGCACATCATACTACATACCAAGTTATAACACTACGAGATTTTAATGCGGCTAAATAGTGGGTCTAAAAATGACATAACACTATAGGTAAGGCACTTGTAGGAAGCTATCCTAAGGATAGTAATTTTCCCTATTGGTGTAGCCAGTTACAGAGAAATTATATTCCGAGGATACAATATCTATCACGTGAGAATAGATGAGTATCTGCATGACTTGATCTTTATTCTCTTAGCAAGAACCCATAGTGCTTAGTGAGACTTATGGTGTGAGAGAATAAAACTAGAGACTATGGGTCTGTATCTTGTATCTCTCTTAATCTCTTCTTATTTTTCTCATACGCTGCTCATATGTCTCACACAACCAAAATTCGGGCAAACCCCACATTGATAAAGATTGAAAAATCATTTCTAATACATAACTCTTCATGACCAAGAACTTGTTGATTTAATCCCAAAGGATACAATGTTTTGGCTAAATAAACATAACCCTTAAATATTAAGGGACCTTTGGACTTGAAATTATGCCCACTATTTTCTCATATGCAGGAAGAATGATAAAAAAGAAGCTTGCATTACGAGATTATCTGTTGCTTTTTTTAGTTTCCTTTTTTCTAGTTTTTTGGAGGGGGTTGAAGGTTGCTATGATGGTAGATGCAGTAGGATTTTGAGGGGGGGGGGGAGACACAAAGTATCTATCGCTTGTTTTGACTTCTCCTTTTTAGCTTTATCTTTCTTTCTAGTGTTGTTGCTTGTTCTGACATATTTTTAGCTCTATCTTATTTTTAGATGTAGTCATTTGACTTCTGGATTCCTGTTGTGCCTCGCCTCTCACTATGTGTGGACTTCCTCTTGGACTGTTTTATATGTAAATTAGGCACTACTATTTGTCTATTCCTTTGGCCTATATATATAAATGTATATATATATATATATATATATATATATAAATGTATATATATATGTATATATATATATACATATATTTATATATATATATATATGTATATATATATATGTATATATATGTGTAACATAGGAATATATTATATGACTTGTTGTTCACATCTAGAATGGTAGAGTGTCAGAGCTTGCATGAGTAATACCTGATGCATTCATGTGATTGATTGTAGATATAGATTTGTCTAGGTTGATCAACATTTATGTATAGGTTAATCAGCATTTATGTATCATTAGTTCATTTATAACTTAGATCCCGTTCAAAATGTTATATATATCAAACTTATAGTGGCAAGTTGCTTATTATCTTTCTTTCAGTAACTTGCTAATATGAGAAGTTGATATAAATAAGATTTTGAATTGTCCAAGTTGGACACTTTGGGAATCCTTAAGTGTATGAATGCATGGTTACAATAGGTCTTGCATATGCGCTTGAAAGGTTCGGCAGTGTTTCCTCCTATATTGTTCCCTGGTTACGATTTTTCATGTGAGGCTAAACAACTTGGCTTCATTTGGAAAATTCGTGCTTGGAGAACAATAGAGAAATGCTGTCGAATTTTTTCCGCGGATATGCAAGAGTGTAACGTACACAATCATGTGCTTTGGATTCTTGAATGGGTTTAGGACCACTTACCCTTTAGAAGGAGGTTAGGTCATATCATGTTAATTAGGGAATGTGAATCATGAATTGTACATAAATACGTTAACTATGACTCGTTACATGTAATTACTATTGCAAAAATACATATACTGAAACAAGTATTATTTGGTGAGCCTTAAATGTGAGTTCAATCTCCCCCATCGAGTTATTGATGGAGTTGCGTCATTGATGAAGGCTATGTGCCCGAATGACAATGAAATGACGGCCAACTTCTATGAAACGAAGAGGTTGTTGTCTGGGCTTGAACTTCCACATCATAGAATCCATGTATGCCCCAATGGGTGCATGTTGTTTTGGAAGGATACTGTAGAATTGGAGAAATGTACAATATGTGGTGCAGAGAGGTGGTTTATGAGGAAGACTGTGAGAGGTAAGAAGATTCCGAAGAATGTGTTAATTTATTTTCCAATTGGCCCAAGATTACAAAGACTATATGTGACGAAAAATGTAGCGGAACATATGACATGGCATCACGAACACCAATGTACTGATGACTTCATGGAACATCCAAGTGATGGCGAGGCATGGAAGCACTTCGACACTACGTTCCGTGACTATATATATATTTGTGCTAATTCTGTTTAGTGCTTACTTGAATGTCATGCGTCTAATATTTAGATGCCTGCTACCCGTACACGTGAGTGCACTGATGGGAGTCAAGAAAGGGACTCAGCTGCGATCGAATATGCAAACAGTTGGTTGCTATCCATAGTGCCTCTTACTCTGGAAGGGGTGTGGTATTAACTTCATCATCCTATATGTGTTGATTTCATATGTTATATTCATACAATACTTACGTTTTTTTTTCCAAATGATGAAGGTTTGACGATGTTGATGTGGTCCAAAGTATTGCCAAAGATATCAGAAGCCATTACTTGGAACCCTGCACTTGTTGGAGGAATGCACCTGCTGAACACAAGGAATTTTGGTGGAGAGCTTTCAAGGTAATGGGTTTCTTTTATTTCAAGTTATAAATCATTTATATTTTGTTGCTTTTTGTTGCTTTTTGTTGCTGGCTTGTTGCTCAGTGCTGATTGCACTATCTGAACATAACCAGCAGCATCTGATTAGCTATTTTTGTTGCCGTTTATGCTACTAATTGTGTGCTTTAAAGGTAGCTACTGATCATGTGCTTTTCCATATCTTATCTGTATTTTACAGTCTAGCTACACTTGGGCTGAGCATCTAAACCACAGGGTATATAAGGAGTGGAAGTCTGTTGGGAGATGTTTGATGGGGAATGGAAAATCAAATTAAAGAAAAAGGAAAAGAAAACCTCAAATACTCTATTGTCAGTCGTAGTACTTAAGGGTCGATCCTCAGGGAAGACGTGAGATTTTAAAGTCATTTAAAACAAAACAATTAAACTACTTAATTTAGATCAACTTAACCTACAAATGAACTATTACTTTAATTTAACCAATATTATTCATTCTCTTAACTTTTTCAATGAGCATGAGTAAACTAAATAACCTGAAATCAACCTTTATTTAACACTTAACCAAATTTCAAACTTAAAACCATCATATACCCAGATTCACAAAGCCATTAAACTACACTGTTTATCAATCAATCTAAATATAGAATCAATTAGCAGGCAACCCAAGTCCATTCAACCGAAAGCATTAATCAATCCAAGCTGCCTCACTAATCAGCAACAGGGAAAGGGATGAAACAGAATCGAAATAGAGCACGAACTGAATGCATTACGAAACAGGGGATGCAAATCTAAGACAACGAAGAACAAAAAGCAGCAGGGGAAGGGGGAATCGAACCTATCTTCATTCAGCGTTCTTAGCCACCAAGGGGGGACACCAAGTCCACCATTCATAGCCCAGAATGCAACGAAGACTAGCAGAGAGGAACCCAAACAGAACGGGGGAGGGGGAAATTGACATAACCGAAACAGAGTGCAAAAAAAATACAAACTAGAGCAAGTGAGGAGGAAACTGAACTAAAGCAAGCTAATACTCACAAAAATTTTAACCAGCTTCAGCTACGAACCCAAAATGCCGTTCCATTGAACCCAGATTAACAACATCGAACAATCAACAAATAGGGGAGAGGAAAATCGAATAAAATTGCTTAAACTTGAACTCAAAACGTCACAATTGCAAGTTGAGCATCAAGAAGGAAAACCCCAAATTACACAATCCAACCTACTTGTATCAATTCAAAGCTAAAATCCGAATCTGAAATCGAAATATACGAAACGAACATAAACCCTACCTTACTAATTATTGAAATTAAACCAAGAACAACCTAAAACTAAACCCTAAACCTAGATTAAACCCTAAAATTGCCTAATCCTAAATTACCTACCAATCGAACCTCTTCAATGGCGTCTGCGAATGCCCTTTATACTCAAACCCCCACGATTCTTCACCGTTGATTTTCGTAGCTAATGTGGATGGTGAAGATGGGAGACAACTGTGGTGGTGTGCTGACGCAGCTAGCGTGAATCTCGGTTGGATGAGGATGAAAAAGAGATGGGGATGGCGATGGTGGAACAAACTGTGGTAATGGCGAGATAGGGGTTTCAGGTTTCTGTGGGTTGGGTAGTTTCCGGTTTCTGGGTTGGGTGGTTTTGTGGTTCTAGAGATTTCGGTGTTGTTGTGCTGGAGGAGAGAGAAAGGCGTGAGAATGGGAGATGGCAGAGAGGGAGGATGGGTTGAGGGTCTGGGAGGATGGGGTTCTGGGGGTTTCTGGAGACCGAGATCGAGTGAGGAGGAGAGAGAAGAAGGGGAGGGGGTATATCAGCCGTAGTCACACGCAGCGCACATGACTAGGGAGAGGCTGGACCGGGTCAACTTGCCTTGGATCGGTTCGGTTTTTTTTCCTTTAATTTGGCCCAGTTCTTCAACCTCCAACATTTCCTTTATTTTTCTCACTTTTTCCGCCATTTAAGCCTTTTTCCTCATTTATTCAAAATCTGCAAAATAAAATAATCTCCTCTTAAAACCTTAAAAATATTATTAAAAAGAGCATAAAACAGGTGTAAAAGTACCTTAAAAATAACACATTTTTAGCTCAAACAAAGTCCACAGTAGCTAAGCGCCTTAGGGACATGGTTTGGAAGGCAATGGATGAAGAGATAACTGCATGGATGCCAACTGAACTGAAAAAATGAGTGCAAGCCTTAAGGGAAACCGATGCTTTCAAGAAGAGGTCTGAACAAAACAAGAAAAACAAGACCACTGGGCCTAAAGCTGGGACTCTCCACACATCCGGGTCAATCTCAGCTTCTTAATGGGCAAGGCAATTGGTAGTATCATTTAATAACTACTTTGTACAAAATAATTTTCTACGAATACCGCACGTCTTATATGTAGGTAATTGACATTTAATTTCATCTTTTATTAATTTTTTCCCATATTGTTTTCATTAGACAAAAAAAAATCAAGGGAAAAGACCAACTGCATCTCAGATCTTCAAGCAACTGCATACTAGGAAAGATGGCGCTGATAAGGTTTTCTGTGACAACCGTTCTAAGGCTGTGTGGGTAAGAGCTACTCTATCTTCTTTCTCTTCTTATTCAAGTGTTTTTGTTTTATATTCTCTCTTCCCTTGTTTATTTACTATAGTTGACAAAGTCAGACAAGTGTTATTTTTGCTAGAAGACTGATGATTCATGCAGCCTAGTACTATGGAGCCTTTTGTTTTCTGACTTAGTGACTTCTATTTTCATTTTTTTTTTGTGATTAGATTGAAGTTTAGACATGACCTTTGATATCCCAAAGGTAATTTAGTTGTGTTAGTTACATTTCATTTTATTAGGTTTAGAGAATAATGCAACTTTCCTAGTCCTTTTTAGCAGCCTAATTGAACTCTTTTTCAACTGTTTTCCTCCCATATTATTGTGTTTTATTGTTATTGAACTTCGGGTGTATGGCCCGTAGAGTTGTAGTCTCCGGCGTGTAGCCGTCGAGTGATGAATATACATTGTACGACTCTTGAATGTAGGAACCTCATTATTGTAAGGCTTTATGCCTGGATTTTGCTCAATTTTAGGCGGAACTCTGTCCGTTTCGCCCCAGAATTGTATTCTTTTTATTTATGTTCATTTACCCCTCACTTTTTTTTGCACCTATCCTATTGCAGGAGGAGTTTGAGCGTCTCAAGGCACAAACTTCTCAAGCAGGAACTAAAGTAGATGACGATGAGCTTTTTCTACAAGCTGTTGGAGGCAAGAACAAGAAAGGAACTGTTTACGGACTTGGAACAGAGTCAGAAGCTTACTACCCAAGGTCCGGTCATCGCTCCGGCCCATCATCATCATACACACCCTCAGTTGTTTCTCAAATGGAAACTCGCTTGCAAAAATCCGAGGAGGAACTTCAAGCTACGAGGGAAGAACTTAGAGCCACTAGGGAGGAACAAAGACAACAAAGAGAGTTGATTGCTAGCCTACTTACTCGGCTTGAGGGCCCATTATCTTCCCATTCGCTCCCACCCCCTAGCTAGCTCTTAGTTTATGTTTGTATAGTCTAATGTAGGTTACAGATTGCCTTTTTGGATGAGGACTGAATTATATGTTTGAATTGAGACTCATTAGCACTGGGTTTAGTTAGTATCTAATAACTACAATTAGTTGTAGTTTGGCACGTTTATATATTTTGGGGGACTTAGAAATAGGGGGGATCGACGTACCAAATAACTACAATTAGTTGTAGTTTGGTACATTTACAGTATATATTTTGGGGACTTTGAATTAGGGGTGATCGAAGATATGCCGGATGACGACACTCAACACTTTTTGATCATGTACTTTGATTTGTGCCTACTTATGGTTGTTGTCGTTGATTATATATTCTTCTTTCAGTTTATATATTTGTTTACATGAAATTGTTAACAACGGCGCATAGCAATATCATTAGACATAGCTACAAAACATAGCATTCAACATGCTACAGAATAACTTGTCCGCATCCGTGATGGAAATTAGTCAAATCGATACAAAAACATTGTCGCTGTGTTAGAGATGAAACACCTTTTCATAACGAAATGGTAACAAAAAATTCGTCTCTAATACAGATGAAAAATCTTTTTGTGGCAAGTTTTCATCTCTAATAGAGACGAAAAAGTTAATAAGGAAACGAAATAGATTCGTCTCTATTAGAGATGAAAAATACATGGTCTCTATTTTCATCTCTAACAGAGACGGAATTTTATGGAACAGATACCAGAAATATATTCGTCTCTATTAGAGATGAAAAACTTATGGTCTCTATTTTCGTCTCTAATATAGACGAATTTTCATGAAACTGCTACTAGCAATATATTCGTCTCTATTAGAGATGAAAACTTGATGGTCTCTATTTTCGTCTCTAATGGAGACGAATTTTGGGAGAACAGCTACCAGAAATATATTCGTCTCTATTAGAGATGAAAAATTTATGGTCTTTATTTTCGTCGCTAACTAAGACGAAAAGTAAAATTCATCTCTAATTTCATCTGCGACGGCGGGTTTTGAAACGAACGATTTTTCGTCTCTGTTTCGTCGCTAAATAATTTAGTGACGAAAAAATAAAAGTTTGCGATGAAAATTTTTCATCGCTAACTGCGCGCTTTTCTGCAGTGTAAAGGTTTCATCTTTCAATGCTCCCCTAAACCTTAATAACAATAGATGAATGTTCTCTCGAGCATTTCATCGAACACGTGGTGTGTATAGTAGAAAACATAAACACAAACATCGGGGAAGTAAGGTTTGGGGCTAATTCATGATTCAACTACACATAATCAGCATTAATCCCAATCTAAGTTTGGAGATTAGCCACTCATTATCTCAAAATCGAACAATACGATTTGAAGAGTCATAAGCATAATTCACACAGGATTCTAAAAGCAACAACAAAAAAGAGAGAGAGATTCAAGAAACAAGCTTGAATTAAATCATAGAGTAATTGTTGAACAATCTTCAATCTACACCCAATTGCAAAAGCAACTCACTAAAAATCTCTCTAACAAAAACCTAGAAAAGTTTTAGGAAAAGTGCTCTCCAAAAGAAAAGAAGGCCTCCTCGAAAACCACACTCGAAAAGCATTTAAATCGCAACGGCGCGGGAGTGGCATGACCACACTAGTGGGCACGAGGTGACCGTGCGCCGCTGGCCGTGCCACCCTGTTGACCGGTCCTTCGTGATGTTTCAGCGCGGCATAACCGTGCTGGTAAGCATGGGACCCCCGTGCCGAATCTTTGGGTGTAGCCTGTCTCTTTTCTTATTTGCAGCTCGTCTTCTTAGCCCTCGTTTCTACCAATGTTAGTGGATTTTCTCAGTTTCCTTACAGGAACTCCTGAAAACACAAAACACCATTGTATGAGTAAAATTTAGACCAAATGAGGCTAATTTGACCCTTTCACCTCAGGATCGAACATGAGAACACTAGAAAAAGGGATCAACTAGGGGCTAGAATAAGGCCAAAATAGAGGTTTATCAAATCTCTATTCACAGTAGACAAACTATCACAAGTAACACAATTAGCTATGGGATAAGGGCTGCCTAAAGATAGCTTCTGGAGTGGATTCTCATGCTTACAGTTAGAAGAGGGGTTGCTGAGAAATATCGAATAGCATACATAGTCTTGTAAATGAGTGGCCACATGCCTAGCCCACTTTGTCCTAATAGATTCACTGTGCTATGCTAAACTCCCCCTTTCTATGGAATCCAGGTGTGCCTCGGGCCCAACGACAGTGTATGGCCCATCAGTTGGGCTACGTTCAATTGTCTGTTGCGTTCCAGGTACGCCAGCCCAACCTAGGTTGTTATCTATCACACCGCATGGCCCAGGAGAGTCAGGCAGACCGCGATTGTGTGGACTTTAGGTGGTTTCACTTGGCAGTAGACGGGGAGAAAGCTATGTAGGTGCTTCATGGTGCTCAGTCTATAGACTAGGTGTATGCACAACTTGTGGCCCAATAAGAGAAGATGGGCTACACACCTTCTGTAAAGGCTTCGTGCTATGATCAACGCGCTCGATCTCAGCATGGCTTCTCAATGTTGTCTAAAAGCATGGCTCACCCAATCATCATCAAATACCCCATGTACCATGTCACCAAGAATTTCATAAGAAATATTATTTCCTTGTTTCTGAGAAGCGAAGAATGGAAAATTTTCTTCTTGAAATATGATATCTCTACTAACAAACATTTCGCCTATTTCTACATCATAAACTTTCTATCTCTTCATTCCACCCAATAAAAATACACTTCCTACTCCTTTCTCAAACTTATCTTTGTGCCCTTGTAATTTATAAGCAAAGCATAAAGCCTTGAAAATTTTAATGTGACAATATGAAGGTTTTTCCTTAAACAATACTTCATATGGTGTGTTGCATATAGAACAAATTTAGGAGTCCTATTAATGAGATATGCTGCGGTTAGCACGCATTCACCCCAAAAGTCAATACGTAGATGTGGTTGAAAGTGTTAAGCTCGAGCAACGTTTAAAATATGGTGATGTTTTCTTTTAAACTGCCCATTTTGTTGTATTATATCCACACAACGGTCTGATGTGTTATCCAACATGTGACACGACACGCCGCTATCTAACAACCAATCTCCCATACCTGAGAGTTTTCCGTGGCTAGATTTTGGAGTCTCGATGAGACTCAAAATCTATTGTACCTATTCAGTGGTAAACCTGAAAGTGCTACCTCTTGCATGATTGCTCTCAGTCTACTGGGCGCAGCTGTTGCGCTTAGTTACTGGCTGGACAACATGCACTACTTCTCGCCCAGTACCTAGTCTTCGTCCTTTGTCTGCGAGTCCACCTCTGCGATTGCCTCATCTCTGACCGCATCCGCTATGTCCTCCATGTGTAGACCAGCCTACGGTTAACCGATTAAATCAAAACAGCCGGTTTCTTCATGCCTCAATTTGCCACAGTGAGTGGACGCAGGTCTATCTTGATTCCGTTTGTAGGTCACAGCAAAGGCGGTCATGC
>JACYFF010010365.1:100664596-100678842 GCA_017589665.1 Selenicereus undatus | reverse complement strand
CAGAAAAGTCCACACAATCACAAAGGACATGAATATAATTTTTCCTAATTTTTTTTCTATCCCTGAATAGTGCAGAAAAATGCAAACAGAATATTAATTCTAAAACTCACAGAAAAATATAAACAGCTCCAAAAATTCCAGAAAAATTCACACACACTCTAAAAATCATGCTGAATCTAGGAAAAATATCAAAATGGCAGAAATCACACCAGAACAGTCCCAGAAAATTCAAGCAGAATCTGAAAATTGGAGAAAAATCTGCACTGTTTCCGGATCAGTTCACCCTTGATTTTTTTTTTTTTTTGTTTTTCACTGCACAAAAACCAAACTGATTAGAATTGTTTTTTTTTTCAGCAATAAACAACGTCTAAAAATTGAAAATAAACTAATCTTAACCAAAAACAAAAAAATCAAAATCAAAATATAAACTAAATTCAAAAAAATAAAACTATACTAAATTAGTAAAACAAAAATTACGACGCAACTAAAACTAAAAACGAAAACGACTCTAACAACTCTAATAATTAAACTACGACTCGACATAACCAAATTTCACAAATTCATCCCCGGCAACGGCGCCAAAAACTTGTTAGTTAAATCTGCAAGAGTACGGTTTCGTTGTACGTTTTACGAGTATCGTCTTCAGGGATGGAGGAAATTTGATTATTAAAAATTCTAACCTAATTGAAACTGAAAATTAAAATCGACTGACCTGAAAATTATCATATTTGATTTAGTAAATTTACAAACTAAAATAATTGAAAAACTGTAAGAGATTGGAGAGTACCAAAAGGTAATTTGGAAATAAAAACTGAAAATGAATCACGTGAGCAACACCTTGCAGTAATTTAACTTTGAAATCTTCTTCCCCTTTTCTGGAGGAAACAGAAGAAGTGAGCAAATTAAACAGGGGCTACGGTAGAATAGAGCAAGATAACGCATCGACGAAGTTGAGGCAGGGCATCCAAAATCAAAATTGGGAAAAGGAATTGAACAGTTGAAATTTGCTCTTAACAATTTCAGATTCGAAACTACAATTTTCGGTTGAATTCAATGGCCCAAACCAAAGCTAAGAAACGAAAACTTAATCTGAAAAGGAGAGGAAAAAAAAACGAAAATTGACAACTACTTGCTGCTACTAATCTCTCCTCGCTCTACTTTTCCCCAGTCCCCTTTAATGGCCCCCGAACATCTTCTTCCATCCTTCGAACGCCGACCACATCTCCCAATTAATTGCCTTCATTGACGCCTTGTAACCGTTCAATTTATGATGGTGATAATGATGGAAATTGATGGTGAAGAGAAAGAGAGAGAGAGTGAGGACGGTTATGGTGAGGAGATGAAAGGAATGGCGTCGAAGGGGGGGCTGTTCGGGTTCTGGGTTAGAACAGGGAAGAAGAAGAAGAAGAAGAAATGGGGAGGAGGGCCAGAGGTCATGTGCAAAGCATGCCTCACTTAAGTGAGGAAGCTACTGGGCTGAGAGAGAGGGAGAAAGGTTGGGCCTTGATTCAAAGGGGGAAGGAAAGAAAGAAAGAAGCAAGAGGGAGGAGAAGAAGAAGATGGGCCTCGGTTATGCTGGGCCTGTTTCACTCTTTTCCATTCTCTTGGTCCAAGCTCCAATGCATTTTATTCATTTCTTTCAATTTTTCAATCCCTACAAAATAAATAAAAATAATATTAAAATCGCAAATTAATAATTTATTTCGAGCAAATATTAGGTAATAAAAAGTATTAAAATGTCAAAATTGCAGGTTCAATAAATACCCCCACACCTAAGTTTTGCTCGTCCTCGAGTAAAACAAAACTAAAAAGCCTAGAAAAAGAAAAGAGAAACCCACAAAAAAAGATAAAAAATACTATGTACAAAACTGGGAAAGGATATATACACATTCCAATCAACTAAACCACCCATGTAACAAAGATAGTGATCGGCATATAAACATAATGTACACATTAAGGCACCATACCCCATGAATGACATTAAAGCACTAATTTTTCATCCCATTTAGTAAACACAAAAGCTTTGAATCCTTCCCTATGCGCGTGTGTGCATGTGTCTCATCATCCTAAGGTTTATGTTTCCAAAATCAAACTCAATCTCACTTGGTAAACACAAATTATATGATTGACTCATTAACAGTGGAAGCAAGCTTTCCCAGTAGCAATATTGCCTCAAAGGGTAACACCCAGTGGCGCATGCCTCAAAGGGTTGCGTTGTCATTCCAAATTTTATTTCATTTCCTTTTCTTTCTTTCTTCTTTTTTTCCGGTCTTCTTTTTTCTTTTTTTCTTTTTTTTTTGTGTTTTTCATTTGTTTTTTTTTTTTTCAAACACAAGTGGGAGAGTCGATAATGAAAACTAAAACCTTTGGACAATGGGGATGAAATGAATAGGGATTAGATCACACAACGATAATGAACAAATGGGATTAGAATTAGAAGCAAAAATGCCACATCAAGGACAGAGACCCAACATGCACATCATGCGTATATACAGGCTATCTATCAAAGTACAGGGAAGTTAAGTGGATCAGAATAGTACTAAGCTTCCCCCAAAACCAAAACAAAAATCTTTTTAATTTTATGGTTTTTTTTTCTTTTTTTTTTTTAATTAAGGTTCCCCAAAGGTTCCCCACCCCCACACCTAAATCTCACAATGTCCGCATTGGGAGTAGGAAGAAACATAAAACCACAAAATAAAACTGAAAAAGAAAACAAAGACAATCATGACTCACAAAGACACAACGCAAAACTAAATAGTTAAGATATATACAAAATAAAGACAAAAAGAACCAACATATATACAAAAGAAAAGAAAGAGGGGAAAAGAGAAAAGGAGAAAAGAGAGAAGGGATGAAAAGAAATTCTTAGCAAACCAGGTCGGGTGCTAGGTACACCCGAACTATCATCTCAACACATCATTGAACAGGACTCAGCTCGCGGAGCATCAGACACTCCACATCTTCCTTGCTAGGCAACTCTAGAAATTGCTTCAATCGTTGGCCATTCACCTTAAAAGTAGCACCACTGTCAGAGTCCCGAATCTCAACTGCACCATAAGGAAAAATACGTGAGACAATGTAAGGACCTGTCCATCGGGACCTTAATTTCCCTAGAAACAAATGGAGCCTAGAGTCATACAAGAGCACTTTCATGCCTGGGGCAAACTCTTTCCGAAGGATACGTCTATCATGAAACAACTTAGCCCTTTCTTTATAAGAACGAGCACTCTCATAAGCCTCAACTCTAATCTCATCAAGCTCATTCAGTTGCAGTCTACGCTCCTCACCAGCCTCAGTCAAGTCATAGTTCAGTTTCTTAATGGCCCACCAAGCTCTATGCTCTAGTTCCACAGGAAGATGACAAGGCTTACCATAAACAACCCTATAAGGTGACATACCCAAGGGAGTTTTAAAAGCTGTCCTATAAGCCCAAAGAGCATCTACGAGTTTGTAAGCCCAATCCTTTCTATTCCGGCTCACTGTCTTTTCAAGAATTTGCTTAATCTGTCGATTAGACACCTCAACCTGACCACTGGTTTGGGGATGATAGGGGGTAGCAAGCCGATGGACAATTGAATACCTCTTCAGTAAGGCATCAAAGGATCTATTATTGAAATGGGTGCCCTGATCACTAATAATAGCACGGGGCATGCCAAATCTAGCAAAGATGTTCTCCTTCAAGAATTTCACAACAACTTTAGCATCATTAGTCCTAGAAGGGATGGCTTCAACCCATTTAGACACATAGTCCATAGCTAGCAAAATATACTCATTCCCAAAAGATGATGGAAATGGTCCCATAAAGTCTATACCCCACACATCAAAAAGCTCCAGCACAATGATGGGGTTCAGTGACATCATATCCCGCCTGCTTATCTTACCCAACTGCTGGCACCTAGGGCAACTCTTACAGTACTCAATAGCATCCCTAAATAGAGTAGGCCAGTAGAAACCACATTGAAGAACTTTGGCTGCAGTCTTCCTACCACTAAAATGCCCCCCACACGCTTGATCATGACAGAAAGAAAGGATACTTCTCACCTCATGGTCGGGAATACACCTCCTAAACAATTGGTCGGAACAATACTTAAACAAATAAGGATCATCCCAAACAAAGAACTTCACAAGGTGAAAGAACCTATCCCTATCATTCTTGGTCCAATTCTCAGGGATCCTACCAGCAACTAGGTAGTTCACAATATCAGCATACCAAGGATCAGAGTGGACGGCATATAACTGCTCATCAGGGAAGCACTCAGAAACAGTGGACTCACTCTCTCTATCATAAAGAATCCTAGACAAATGATCAGCTACAAGGTTTTCAGAACCTTTCTTATCTCTAATCTCACAGTCAAACTCTTGTAACAACAATATCCATCTAACAAGTCTAGGCTTAGCATCCTTCTTAGAAAGAAGATGCTTAAGAGCGGAGTGATCAGTATAGACAATCACATGAGAACCAATCAGATATGGTCTAAACTTCTCAAACCCAAAAATCACAGCCAAAAATTCTTTCTCAGTCACAGTGTAATTCAGCTGGGCATCATTCAAAGTGTGACTAGCATAATAAATCACATGGGGTTTCTTATCAACACATTGCCCTAAAACTACCCCAATAGCATTATCAGAAGCATCACACATCAATTCAAATGATTGTCCCCAGATGGGAGGATGAAGAACAGGAGCAGAAGTTAAGGCCTTCTTAAGCTTAGAAAATGCCTCAAGACAGTCATCAGAAAAATGAAAAGGCACATCTTTAGCTAACAAGGTGGACAAGGGCTTTGCAATTTTACTAAAGTCTTTAATGAACCGACGATAGAAGCCAGCATGTCTAAGAAAAGACCTTACTTCTTTCACACAGGTGGGAGGGGGAAGATTAACAATCAAATCAGTCTTAGCCTTATCAACCTCAATTCCATCTTCAGAAATAATATGGCCTAAGACTATTCCCTTCCTAACCATAAAATGGCATTTCTCCCAATTCAGAGTCAAATTTTTCTCCCTACACCTTTCCAACACTTTTCTCAGATTAGACAAACAATCATCAAAGGAAGACCCAAACACAGAGAAGTCATCCATGAAAATTTCCATGCAAAGCTCAACTAAATCTGAGAAAATGAAAATCATGCAACGCTGAAAAGTAGCAGGGGCATTGCATAGTCCAAAAGGCATACGTCTAAAGGCATAAGTTCCAAAGGGACAGTTGAAAGTAGTCTTCTCCTGATCCTTAGGAGCAATAGAGATCTGGGTATAGCCAGAGTATCCATCTAAAAAGCAATAGAAGGAATGTCCAGCCAACCTCTCTAACATCTGGTCCAAGAAAGGAAGGGGAAAGTGGTCTTTCCTAGTGGCAGCATTTAATTTTCTATAATCTATGCAAACACACCACCCAGATTGTACTCAAGTAGGGACTAACTCATTCTTGTCATTCCTAATCACGGTGATCCCGGTCTTCTTAGGAACAACTTGAACGGGGCTAACCCACTCACTATCAGAAATGGGATAGATAATCCCATGGTCTAACCACTTCAGCACTTCATTCCTAACTACTTCCTGAAGAGTAGGGTTTCAAACGCCTTTGACGGTCACGGTAGGGTTTAGCATTGTCCTCTAGATGAATCCTATGTTGCACAATGGAAGGACTAATGCCCTTAATATCCCCTAAGGTCCAACCCAAAGCATCCTTGTTCTCTCTAAGTAGGGCAATCAAGTCAGTCTCTTGGTCCCCATCAAGGTCAGAAGCAATAATGACAGGCAAAGATTCATTGGGGCCTAGAAATGCATACTTAAGAGAATCAGGAAGGGGTTTCAGTTCAAGAGCAAGAAGGGAAACAGTTTCAGAAACAGATTCAAAAGCAGCAGTGAGCAAACAATTAGCAGTAGAGCACAAGTCATCAAATTCAAAAGCATCATATTCAGGCTCATCATCCACAAGAAAGGACTCATACTCAACAGCAAACACATCATCACAAGCGTCATCAAGAATAGAATCCTCTACCCATTGAAGAGTAGAGAACTCCATATTATCAAAACCAGAAGGCTGTCTTTGCAGATTAAAAATATTAAGCTCTATGGTCATGTTACCAAAAGACAGTCTCATCATACCATTTCTGCAATTAATGAGGGCATTGGCAGTGGCCAAGAAAGGACGCCCTAAAATCACAGGGACTTGACTAGCTAGGTTAGACACTATCTCAGTCTCAATCACAACAAAGTCCACAGGGTAAATGAATTCACCCACTCGAATCAGCACATCCTTAACTATCCCCCTAGGCAATCTGGTCGACCTGTCAGCTAATTGAAGAACCATCTTGGTAGGTTTTAGCTCACCTAACCCTAGCCTCTCATACTCAGTGAAGGGAATCAAGTTGACACTGGCCCCTAAATCAAGTAATGCTCTATGAATAAGCTGGTCCCCTATAACTATAGAAATAGTAGGGCAACCGGGGTCCTTATACTTCACTGGGATATGATGAGATAAAATAGAACTAGCACCAGAGGCTAAGAAAGCCTTCCTAGGGACATTGGTAGCTCTCTTGGTTGTGCATAGATCCTTTAAAAACCTAGCATACGGAGGCATCTGCTGAATAGCATCAAGTAAGGGAATGTTGATCTTGACTTGAGAGAAAATCTCTCTCATCTTCTCAACATGAGCTTGATCCTTTTTCTTAAGCCTATGGGGAAAAGGAGGCAAGGGCATATGGACTTTCTCAGGAGAAGAAGGAGAAGAAGGACCCTTAGAAGGAGAAGGGTCAACAGACTCAGAGGAGTCTTTCTTTTTAAGCTCCTCTTCCTCAGACAGTGACTCAATAAGAGGGTGAGAATCAGAATCATTGGGGACACCATCAGTAGCATCCCCTGAATTACTGGATGATCCAGCCTCTGGAGGTGAAGAAGATGAAGAAGATCTCTCGAAGAATTGGTGAGGATACCTGTAGGGCTCATTAGGATTTCTAACCTGGTTGTCAATCTCTTGACCAGAACGGAGAGATATCACTGCATTCACTTTCCTCACAGGCTCATTAGAGTTACCAGAAGAAGAAGAGTGACCCTTAGGGTTCACCTCAGGCTGACTTGGAAAAGTACCTGGCTCCCTAGAAGATGATGCTAATTGAGAAAACTGTTCAGTCATCATTCTCATCATTCGCTCCATATTAGCATTAATCATTCTCTCCACATTATTATTAATTCTCCTCTCCATTTTATGAATATCACTGTAACCAGGAGGAGGTTGAACTTGAGCCACAGGAGGTGGAGGTCTAGGTGCATTAGGTACACCTTGAAAAACTGGTCTCTGAAAAGGGCTAGAAGGGTGAGAGACAGGCTGGGAGTTAGGAACCGCAGCATTTGGTCCATTACTCCAAGAGAAGTTAGGGTGATTTCTCCACCCTGGATTGTAAAAAGGAGAGAAAGGGTCATTCTTAGGTCTTTGGAAGGCCATACTTGCTTGCTCTTGCCCAGTTGCCAACTGGTGAGCAAAGTAGGGACAAGCACTCAATGAATGGTCTAAGGCCTGACAATGAGAGCAAGACACTGAAGAAGTCTGGGTCATCTGTGGAGTCAATCCTTTCAACATGTTTTCTAGAGTAGCAATCTTAGATTCTAAGTGACTCATATCAGAGACAGAATGTAACCCACCCCTAGCAATCCTAGAACTTAAGCTGTCATCCCGAGCGGTTTCCCACTACATAGTTTTCTCAGCTAAGTCCTCTAAAAATTCCCAAGCGTCCGTGGCGCTCTTAGAAAGAAAGTCACCCTGACACATAGACTCTACCATGGTTCTAGTTTGTTGGTCCAGTCCTTCATAAACAATTTGGCACAAACGTGCCTGGTCTAAACCATGATGGGGACACTGAGACAACAAATTCTTGAACCTATCAAAATATTTCCAAAATGATTCCCTATCTAGTTGCACAAATTGATTAATCTCATTCCTTAGCTTAATAGTCTTGGCATTAGGAAAATATTTTCTCAAGAACAATTTCACAAAATCATTCCAAGAAGTAACAGAATTAGCAGCCAAGCCATACATCCAACGTTTAGTAGAATCTTTCAAAGCAAAAGGAATTAATTTCATACGCACAGCATCAATGGGAATATTCGGAAAATGTATCATAGAACAAACTTCTTCGAATTCCCTCAAAAACAAATAAGCATCCTCTAAGCCAGTGAATTTAGGGAGCATCTGAGTATAGTGAGGTCTTAATTCGAAAGTCACATTGGGTCCAAGGTCAGGTATAATGAAGCAAGATGGCAAAGCAGTCCTAGGTGGATAAAAGATATCACTCAAAGGTCTTTCTTGTGCCATTTCTTCCAATTCAAGCTTGGGTTCTGGTTCGGGTTCTAAGTCAGGGTCGGGTTCACTTCTAACAAGTCTATGAGTTTCAGGATTTCTAACCCAACCAGTCATAGAAATCTAACACCCTTACTCCAAAGTTCTGTTTTTTTTTTTTGGTGTTTAAAAATCACAAATCAACAAAATGAATAATTAAAACTAAAAACACTATTAAAACAGAAAGTGACAAAACTGAAAACAAAAACACAAACACAAAGAAACTAAAAGAAAATAAGAAATAAAACTACACCTAAACACCCTAATTCTAAAAATAAAATGAAAACAGAAAATAAAACATCTAAAATCAGAACCAAATATACAGAAAAGTCCACACAATCACAAAGGACATGAATATAATTTTTCCTAATTTTTTTTCTATCCCTGAATAGTGCAGAAAAATGCAAACAGAATATTAATTCTAAAACTCACAGAAAAATATAAACAGCTCCAAAAATTCCAGAAAAATTCACACACACTCTAAAAATCATGCTGAATCTAGGAAAAATATCAAAATGGCAGAAATCACACCAGAACAGTCCCAGAAAATTCAAGCAGAATCTGAAAATTGGAGAAAAATCTGCACTGTTTCCGGATCAGTTCACCCTTGATTTTTTTTTTTTTTTGTTTTTCACTGCACAAAAACCAAACTGATTAGAATTGTTTTTTTTTTCAGCAATAAACAACGTCTAAAAATTGAAAATAAACTAATCTTAACCAAAAACAAAAAAATCAAAATCAAAATATAAACTAAATTCAAAAAAATAAAACTATACTAAATTAGTAAAACAAAAATTACGATGCAACTAAAACTAAAAACGAAAACGACTCTAACAACTCTAATAATTAAACTACGACTCGACATAACCAAATTTCACAAATTCATCCCCGGCAACGGCGCCAAAAACTTGTTAGTTAAATCTGCAAGAGTACGGTTTCGTTGTACGTTTTACGAGTATCGTCTTCAGGGATGGAGGAAATTTGATTATTAAAAATTCTAACCTAATTGAAACTGAAAATTAAAATCGACTGACCTGAAAATTATCATATTTGATTTAGTAAATTTACAAACTAAAATAATTGAAAAACTGTAAGAGATTGGAGAGTACCAAAAGGTAATTTGGAAATAAAAACTGAAAATGAATCACGTGAGCAACACCTTGCAGTAATTTAACTTTGAAATCTTCTTCCTCTTCGCTGGAGGAAACAGAAGAAGTGAGCCAATTAAACAGGGGCTACGGTAGAACAGAGCAAGCTAACGCATCGACGAAGCTGAGGCAGGGCATCCAAAATCAAAATTGGGGAAAGGAATTGAACAGTTGAAATTTGCTCTTAACAATTTCAGATTCGAAACTACAATTTTCGGTTGAATTCAATGGCCCAAACCAAAGCTAAGAAACGAAAACTTAATCTGAAAAGGAGAGGAAAAAAAAACGAAAATTGACAACTACTTGCTGCTACTAATCTCTCCTCGCTCTACTTTTCCCCGGTCCCCTTTAATGGCCCCCGAACATCTTCTTCCATCCTTCGAACGCCGACCACATCTCCCAATTAATTGCATTCATTGACGCCTTGTAACCGTTCGATTTATGATGGTGATAATGATGGAAATTGATGGTGAAGAGAAAGAGAGAGAGAGTGAGGACGGTTATGGTGAGGAGATGAAAGGAATGGCGTCGAAGGGGGGGGCTGTTCGGGTTCTGGGTTAGAACAGGGAAGAAGAAGAAGAAGAAGAAATGGGGAGGATGGCTAGAGGTCATGTGCAAAGCATGCCTCACTTAAGTGAGGAAGCTACTGGGCTGAGAGAGAGGGAGAAAGGTTGGGCCTCGGTTCAAAGGGGGAAGGAAAGAAAGAAAGAAGCAAGAGGGCGGAGAAGAAGAAGATGGGCCTCGGTTATGCTGGGCCTGTTTCACTCTTTTCCATTCTCTTGGTCTAAGCTCCAATGCATTTTATTCATTTATTTCAATTTTTCAATCCCTACAAAATAAATAAAAATAATATTAAAATTGCAAATTAATAATTTATTTCGAGCAAATATTAGGTAATAAAAAGTATTAAAATGTCAAAATTGCAGGTTCAACAACAACAACAATAATAATAATAATAATAATAATAATAATAATAATAATAATAATAATAATGGTAATTATTGTAATTATTGTAATTGTTGTTATTATTATTATTATTCTCAATAGTATTTTACTGATATTATTTTTTCTAATTTTATTAATAATAATGACATTATTGTTTTAAGTTTGTTTTAATAATAATATTATTATTTTGAATTTTAGTAATGACTTATTTTATGTGTTATTGTTATTGTTATTATTATTGTTATTTTCTATTTTATGTATTATTGTTGTTGCTATTACTATTATTATTACTAGTATAAACCCGTGCTATGCACAGTGCATGATGAAACAGATATTTAAAAAATATGTATTATTGAAAAAATTACAAAATTTATCGATAAGTAATTAGTGGAAAAAATAAAAAGTTGTGAACTTCATAAATAGCAACTGAGATAAATAAAGTCAAACAAAAAATTAATTGAATCATGTAGGATAATTTAAAGATATAGAATTAGTGGTTTATATTTAGGGATGAGAGTTCTACCCAAACCCGAAAAATCTGAAACGAATATTTTTTATTTATGGTGGGTTCGGGTACAAAAAATGGAGGAAAAACAGATATGGGGCGGGTGTGCCAAAAACGGGTATAGATATGGGTACGGATCGGGTAAAAGAATAGCATACCCAACGCCGCCCCATATCCAAACCCAATTTTTTTAAAAAAAAATTCTAGGGCTGAAGCGAGTGGACTGTAGTGAAAAAAAGGCTCAAATCTGTACCTAAATACATATTGTGCTCTCAGATTCAGCTGACAGCTACTCTACTCTTATGCACCTACAAATTTGATATTTTGTAGGGACACAATGCATTTCAATTATGATTATTATTTTTTAAACTTAATAAACCCGACGTGTATTATTTTAATTTTGAATATGTAGGCAGAAATTTAATAAGGGGGAAATCCATGTAAAAAAGTATTTTTCATTTAGTTTTGAACCTTTAAAAATTAAACTTAATGAACTCAATAGGTGTCAGTTTTTACAATGTATATGTACCAAAATAAAACCTGAACAACTCGAAAAGCCCAATGGATATGGGTAGGGTATAAATTTTTAAAACCTGATAGGTACGGGTGTGGGTATGGGGATGGTTTTAGAAAATGAGTATGGATGCGGGTACAACTCCACTCGCCCCGAACCCAGCCCATGCCCATCTCTATCTATATTTAATAGATGACTACCCCATAGATAATAGGATTATTATATATTCTTTACAATTTTTAAAAAAAAGTAATAATAAAGACATGATATATTTGGGGAATGTACCTTTCTTTAATATATATAATCAAAGGCTTTGATTTAATAGGTGATTAACTTTTACGGTTGAGATTACACCAAATAAATCACTCATGTTGTAGCATTTTAGGTTTTTCCAAAAATTATAATTTTTATTAAATGTTTGAGATTTGTTTAAGATAATAGGATTATCATATAGTCTTTTTCACATATAAGTGACATTATGAGGAATTTTTTAAAAAATAAAAATTATAAATGTGTATTTTACTTGAATAATGTAGTTTTTTTAATTTTAAAATCTACGTTTTAGATTTAATGAATAAATATAATTGCCTATTTTTTCCCTAGATAATTTTTTTGATTGAATTTTTTCCCTAGATAATTGAATCGTCATTTATCTTTTATAATGTATATCCAAAATCATGAGGTATTTTCCTTAAAAAAATAAACGGATATCCTAGCTTTAAAATCAACAATTTAGATCTATTGCATAAATAATTTTTATCGTTAAGATCACACTAAATCATGCAAATCACACTTGTTGCAGCATTCTAGGGTTTTTCAAAGATCACTCGTTTTTTAAATACTCGATATTTTTTTAGATAATAGGATTATCATATATTCTTTATCACATAACCGAAATTATGATGCATGGTTCTAACAATAAAAATTATAAATCTGATGCATAAATAATTTTTGACTGCATAAATAATTTTCATGGTTGAGATTATACTAACTCCACAAGTCACACTCTTTGCAACATTCTTGGGTATTCCAAAGATTATCATATTTTCTAACTGTTGAGTATTTTTTTAGATATTAGAATTATCATATATCCTTTATCGCATATAATCAAAATTATGAAGGATTTTTAAAAAAATATAAAAATTATAAATTAGTATTTTGCTTGGATAACGTATTTTTTAACTTTAAAATCTACGATTTAGATTTAATGAATAAATATAACTACCTATTTTTACCCTATATAATTTTTTTTGATAGATTTTTTTGCCTCGATAATTGCATTATCATCTAGCTTTTATCATGTATATTTTTAAATCATGGAGAATTTTTTTAATGAAAATAAAAGGACATCTCAGCTTTGAAATCGACAACTTAGATCTAATGTATAAATAAATGTTTTATGGTTGAGATTATAGTAAATCTTGCAAATTGCACTAGTTGTAGCATTCTAGGATTTTCCAAATATTATCATATTTTTTAACTGCTTGGGATCTTTTTGAGATAATAGAATTATCATATACCCTTTATCACATATAACTGAAATTATGAGGGATTTTTTTTAAAAATAAAACTATAAATTGGTATTTTAATTGAATCAGGTATTTTTTTTAACGTTAAAATCCATGGTTTAGATTTAATGGATAAATATAACTACCTGGTGCTTTTCCCAAGTTTTTTTAATAGAATTTTTTTCTTGATAATTAGATTATCATCTATCTCTGATCATGTATATTCGAAATCACAGGAATTTTTTTAAATAAAAACAAAGAGATATCTTACCTTTAAAATCAACAATTTAGAACTAATGCATCAATAATTTTTATGGCTAGGATTACACTAAATCCCACAAATCACTTTCGTTGTAGCATTCTAGAATTTTCTAAAGATTACCATGTTATTGTATCTACTTGATATTTTTTTAGATATGGGATTATAATATATCGTTTATCACATAACCAAAATTATGAAGGATTTTTTTAAAAAATAAAAATTATAAATGGGTATTTTACTTGAATGAAGTAGTTATTTTTAACTTTAAATTCGCAGTTTAGATTTACTGAATAAATATAACTGCCTAGTTTTTTCCCTAGATAATTTTTATTGATAGAATTTTTTTCTATAGATAATTAAATTTTCATCTATCTTTTATCATGTATATCCGAAATCATGGGGGATTTTTTTAAATAAAAATAAATAGATATCTTAACTTTAAAATCGATGGCTTAGATCTAATGCATAAATATTTTTATCGTTGAGATTAGACTAAATCACACTTATTGCAACATTCTAGGGTCTTTTAGAAGATTATCACATTTTGTAACTACTTGGGATTTTTTTAGATAATATGATTATCATATATAGTTTATCACATATAATCGAAATTATGAGTGATTTTTTAAAGAATAAAAAATATGGATTGGTTTTTCACTTCGATAAGGTAGTTTTTCTAACTTCAAAATCTACCATTTAGATTTATTGAATAAATATAACTGCTTAGCTTTTTTTTCAGATTTTTTTTTGATAGAATTTTAGATCTAATGAATAAATAATTTCTACGATTGAGATTACACTAAATTTTGCAAATCACACTCGTTACACCATTCTAGGGTTTTCCAAAGATTATTGCATTTTTTTAACTGCTGGGAATTTTTCTATGGACATAGATATATTATAGACAGATATATTTTTTTAAAATTAATTTTAGTTTTTTACAAATCCAATGGTAGTAATTAAAAACAATCTTAATCTAACAGTTGAAAAATCTAATTTTTGAGACTTTAGATAAACAGTAGGATCCACAAG
>JACYFF010010365.1:100650585-100664496 GCA_017589665.1 Selenicereus undatus | reverse complement strand
ATATATATATATATATATATATATATATATATATATATATATGTTCATATATATAGACACACACACAGATAGATACATAGATACATAGATATTCATACGTACATAGATACACATACATTTGTATTTGTGTGTGTGTGTGTATATATATATATACACGTATGTATATATATACATATATATATTTATATGTGTGTGTGTGTGCGTGTGTGTGTGTGTGTGTGTGTGTGTGTGTATGTATGTGTATACACACAAATATATATATATATGTATATATATATATATAGAGAGAGAGAGAGAGAGACACACATTCATACATACATACGTACATAGATATATGTAATAGATATAAATACGTACATACATACATATATATATATATATATATATACACACACACACACACACACATATGTAAAAAGAAGTGTTTCAACTATAAATCACTGATATATAATCAATTAATCATTAACGTGTGAATTAAAACAGGAATATAGAAGAAATGAGTTTATCGAATTGAACAGTTTTTATGTTTTAAATACAATTTAATAGTAAAGAACTAAGGTTGACTGCATTGAACGTGCGGTGATTCGAAATTAACCCGACTTTATTTATACCTTATCTTATGTACACTAGCCCAAACTGTATCCCACCCGACCGAAATTACACTCGACACATATTCGATCCGAAGCTAGGTTAGTGCAGACAACCCGAAATAGGCTCGACCCGAATTTCATCCGAACTAAACCTGTACCGACGCAAACATAGTACCCGTAAGTGACTCGAACCAACTCGAACATGATTGACCTGAAAGTGACCTAAACTCGAATGTCACCTGAACCAAACCTGAACTTGACCCGAACATAGTTAACCTAAAAGTGACTTGAACCGAACTATGACTCGGCCCGTGTCCGACCTGAATGACCCATTTACTACGCCTACTTACTGGTTACAAACTAAGACCTAAATTATTAACGAACATGATAAGTCCGACTCTCCTTGCATCTTCACATTAATCCAGGTAGCAAAGGTTCAACAACGAAGGGTAGGCTCCCCTTTATTTAATAGCTCATACATGGATGGGTACAAAGTGTGTAAACATACTAGTAACTAATAATTAACATGCATGGACTTGGTATATATTTCCACCATTTACCATGCATGCATTAGGCTTAAGAGAATACCGTACTTCATCATCTTGGGTCTTGATCTTGATTGGATAGTCTTCTCGAAGGCAAAGAAGGATTGGTGATCAAATTGACATGATATGATGGGTCTTTAAGAAAGCACGCCTCAAGAAAAGCCATAAGAAGCCCATCTACATTTCTTCTAGTTGCGACTTTTCCACCATTCCCTTTTAACACAAGCAAAACTAGCCATTGAGCTCATAAGTCTTAAATTGTCGTTCAGCATGTCCATATGACCATAATTTGTCAAAACAAATTTCGTACCACCTCTGCATTCGTTGAAGAACTCCACATAGTTTACTTCATTTGGAGTGTATGTTGGCCAGAAGATCGGTACTATGCTCTGAGTACTTAACCCTTAGCCTATCCCCATCGATGGGATCGACATGCTGAAAGAGTTTGGCACATACGTTAGGATATGTGGCTTAGTACGATTGCTGTTTACTCATACCAGCAACAAGATATACTCCTATCAATGCTGAAATTTCAACTTCTAGCTTATGTTGGTTATTCTTAGTGGCAGGGCAAATGATGTCTTTCCTCCCCTACTATCATTGAAATGTTATTTGTTTTTCTATTAATTGACGTGGTCTTTAAGGGTCACGTTTCTCAGTTAGAATTAGTCCCAATTTGTTTAGATTTTTAGGGATTAGTGAAATTATCTATTCTGATTTTTAGGAGTTAGTGACATAATGTTTTTATGTTGATTATGGGTTGCTTTGGATCCTATTCTTATGGCATTTTTGTTTTGTATTTGCCTATTTAAAGGTTTCAAAATCTAAATGAAGAATCCAACTTTTACAACCATATCTCTTCCCTCCTTAGCATATCCTGAGTTGTCCTGAGTGTTTCAGTTTTATAACAGTAGGATCAGAGCCACATTCGAGAGTTTTTTTTCATCTACAAAAAAGGGAGCTATTGTCCCCCCCCCCCCCCCAATCTTCTTCATGGCCTCAGGCGAAAATTTCATTCAACCCTGCAGTTTCACATTTTGATGGTCACTATGACTATTGGAGCATGTTAATGGATAATTTCTTTGGTCCAAACAGTATTAGTCATTGATAGAACTTGGAATTGAGGAGCCAAAAGTATGGGCAGCATTGACAGATGCTCAACAATAAGAATTGAAGGCAAAACGTCTAAAATACTTGAAGGTGAAGAATTAACTATTTCAATCAATTGATCGCCCCATCTCGGAGACAATTCTATCCAAGAAGATTTCCAAAGGTAATTGGGATCCCATGAGGAAGAAATATCAAGGTTCTAAAAGAGTAAAGCATGCACATTTTCAAGCCTTAAGAAGGGAATTCGAGACGCTCTAAATGAAAGATAGAAAATATGTCACGAGTTATTGTGGTAGAGTTATGGAAATAACCAATAGGTTGAGAGTTTATACGGAGAAGATGGAAGATGTCATAATTGTGGAGAAGATACTATGGTCATTGATTCCAAAATTTGATTGCATGGTATGTTCAATTAAAGAATCAAAGGATCTAGACTCGCTTTCCCTTGATGAACTACAAAGCTCCTTATTAGTCCATGATAGAAGATAAAAAGAAGCTCTATAATAGAGGAGCAAGCCCTGAAGGCTTTTGTTAATACTCATTCTCACAATTTTAGATAATGGGAAGAGGCCGAGGTCGGGGTAGAGCTGTAGAGTACGGGGAGATCATGGAGGTAAAGATTCTAGTAGGAATTTCAAAGGTAATAATGACCAGTCTCAAGACAAATGCAAAGGTTAAGCTCATGATAAATCTAAGGTAGAATGGTTTCAATGTCACAAATTCAGTCATTATGCATCTAAATGTTATAATAGGTTGTCTAATGACAAAGGAAAGGAATAGATTGCAAATTTTGTGGAAAATAATGAAGCACAAACATTCTTGATGGCTATCCAAGATGGAAATAAGCCAAAATCGGATTTCTGCTATGTAGATACAGGTAAACACATGTGAAAAAGCAAGTCACTCTTTTCTTCTCTAAATGAAGAATTTTCTTCTATCGTGAGTTTTGGGGATTGCTCAACTATGAAAGTGATGAGTAAAGGTGATATCAAGATCAAAACTAAGAATGGTTTTGTTGAAACAATTTCAAATGTGCTTTATGTTCCAGACTTGAGCAGTAATTTGTTGTGTGCTGGGCAGTTACAAGAAAAAGGGTATGTTATCACTATTAATAGTGGTTATGAGATTCATGATTCTAATAAAGGAGTTGTTGTTCTAAAAAAAAAGCTCTAATAGGTTGTTTCCTCTAGAGATTGAAAGTATATAGTCTTTTTTGATGGCTGAAGTAAGAAAACCATCATGGTTGTGGCATTTCCGTTATGGTCATTTGAGTTTTGGTGGACAGAAAACTCTCCAATAGAAATTAAAATACGCTGACTGGTCTTCCTCAAATCATCGTTCTTCTGAAATTTGTGAAGAATGTGTTGTTAGCAAAAAACCTCGTTCTTAATTTCCTCATGGAAGGTCATGGAGGGCAAAAACTATTTTGGAGTTGGTTCACTCTAACATTCATGGACCAATAAAGCCATTTTGTAATGGAGGTAACTGATACTTCATTACCTTCATTGATGATTTTTCTCAAAAAATTTGGGTCTACTTTTTAGAGGAAATTAGAAACTTTTACCACATTTAAAAGCTTCAAGGCCCATGTGGAAAATGAAATGGAAAAGGCCATTAACACTCTTCGAACTGATCACAGTGGTGAATATTGTTTAACTGTATTTAATGAGTTTTGTGAAACTCATGGCATTCAAAGAGAGCTTATTGTTGCATATACACAACAATAGAATAGTGTATTAGAGAGGGAAAGCAAGACCATACTAAATACGGTCAAAAGCTTATTGGCAAGAGGGAGAATACCAAAGGCTTTCTTGCCAAAAGCAGTGAACTGAAGCTTGCATAGTCTCAACAAAAGCCCCACTTTTATTGTTCAACATATGACTCCATAAGAGGCACGGAGTGGGAGTAAGGCTAGTGTCGAGCACTTTAAAGTTTTTGGATGCATCACTTATACACAAGTTTCAAATGAGAAGAGAAAAAAAACTTGATGATAAAGGAGAGAAATATGTGTTCTTGGATCTTAGTGAAACATCCAAAACTTATAAATTGTTCAATCCATTGATAGGGAAGATAGTGACCAGCAGAGATGTTATTTTTGATGAGGAAAACGTGTAGGGTTGGAATAGGTAGCAACCTAATCAAGTGCTACATGACAATGATGCTGAAGAAGCACTTGCACTTGTGGCACCGGAGAATTCACCTAAATCACCAGTAGCAAGTGCTACAATAGGTGCTACAATTTCTAAAATTTTAGAAATAGAGGTAGCGGAAGAAACATAAGCCATTGATGTCATAGTTCAACCACTTCCCGTGCTCAAAAAAGGCCATCATGGATGGAAGACTATAAGGTAACATGAGTTCATCAATCTGAAGATGCCACCTACTTTGCCTTATTTGCATATTGTGACCCTATAACTTTTGAAAGCGTTGTCAATGAAGTAAAATGGAAGAAAGTGATTGATGCTGAAATTCAATTCATTGAAAAGAATGACGCTTGGGAGTTTGACTGGTCTTCCCAAAGGCCATAAGACAATTAGAGTCAAGTGGGTCTATGAAACAAAGCTGAACGACAATGGAGAAGTTAATAGGCCTGTTCATTATTCAGTCTGGACCAGAATCGGACCGAAGACCATCTTGGACCAAATTGGAACGGGCTTAGCCAATCCGGTCCATGGTCCTGTCTTTGTCCAATTTCGATCTTCGGTCCGATTTCAGTCCAGACCGACTGGACCGTGGACCAGGCCGTGGACTGATTTTTTAGGGTTTTTTGGAGTTTCAAATTTTAAATTCACTTGAATCACTTCAAACTTTGGCTGTTGGCAGTTTGACCTCTCGCCCTTTCATATCACGGCCCACGCTCTCATACTTCGGCAGCCTCGCATTTTGGCCTCTCGCCCTATCTTCTTACGACATAAGATGTTAATTTTCCCATTATCTATACATTGGATGCAGAAGAAGTAAATATGCATGAACTCAACAAGTTAGCAACCAAGTGACAACAAAGCTACCAACTAATAAGTATCTGGTTTATTTATTGGAGCAACTGATAACAGAAGAAAATAACAAAATTAACTAGAATCAATGGTGCATGCTAAGTGACCATCTAAATAGTCTATAATAGAACAAGAAGCATCATCCAACAACATATCATCATAAGAAGGCAATTGTGCAACATGATCCTTGGAGCGCAAACAAGTGCATATGCACACATTTTTCTAGAAACTCTATTAAGCAGATTATAGTAACATAATTCTAGTTTTTAGGAACTTTGGTCCACTTTTTTGAGGCCTAAGGGGTATGGAAGCTCTAATAAGGGGCACAGGCTAATTTTGAAGAAAAATTTGAACACACCACCGAACCCAGTTTTGAAGTGTCTAAAAAACTCCCAGTTAGTATTTTCTGGAAACTAGGTTTTGCAAAAAAAGAGAAGAAAAAGAAGGAAAATTTTTTTCATCAAATTGGAAAAGGAAAAATATTAACAAATACATAGGATAATAAAAAAATTTGAAACTGTTAGACAAATTAGAACTGACCTGGATGCGAAAATTACTGTTGGGGATATTCCACAAATTAGTGATGAGGGGGCGGCTATCAGAGTCGCCTTATGGCTGTCCATGTCCTAAACTCGAATGACTAGCAGTGATGGTAAGGCAACTATAGGGAGGGGGATGAGAGTGTGAGAGATGAGACTTGTGCGTATCTGTGGCTGACCCCCCCAAACCTCCTTTTATAGGTTATGGGGAGCAGCTAGGGTTGCCTAGGGCAACACTTTATGGCCGTTGAGCCTCACTTAATAGGCCCAGCCAAGAGCTCCCACTCGGCCACAAAGACTGCAAACACATGCTCTCTACGAACCATGACTCCTCACACTTCATACTGGGAATAGGACGTACGGTCGAAAACTAACAAGCAGTGCTATATTAAGTTACCATCTAACTAACATAACACTTTCACGAAATGCGATACCCCAAGTCATCCTAAACATCACCAGTGGCATTTCTAATCTCTTATGCCATGATATATCATATGATTATATACTTAATATAATCACCCGGGCTGATATTGGTGATGACGGATAGACTTTTCCTTAAACACTCATGATATTACATCTTAGTTTAATTGCTTTCCTAACATGTTCTTGCTTAACCGTATACAACGTGGTTCTTGGAAAACACATTGAAGTAGCAACATCAAGCCTTGACTTCGTCTCATAGCTTTAATTCAAAAGGGTTATCACCTACAGGGTCACACAGTGACAAGAGATAGGGAGGTCAATTGTCACTCTATATATGGTCATCTTTTAAGCACACACGGTATGAGATGTGTGTCATGACATAACTCCCACTTACTTAGGATCGTCACTCTATATGCCATGCGAATCGCCAGTCTAGATTTTCATCCAAAAAATCTAACCTGAGCCACTGGATTAACATACTAAATGCTAATCTTGACACTCAAGACTTGACTTTTAAGGCTTCAATATGAAATCATGTCTCATATTCGACTCCCTCGAATCTCATCTTAGACTTACTAAGGCGGCTATTTCTTACTCATACACTTCTAGTATGAGTAATCAATATTGCACACCTAGTGCCAATACGATTCTGTCTCATTTGTCAGGGTGATTGCCTATGTGACTAGAGCAATCAGAAGCCTGTGACATTTCAACATCTCTAATAGATAAATCACAAAGCATTTAGAAAAAGAACTTTCAGTCTTTATTTCATAAATGCTTATTACATGGAGAACGTATCTGTCATACATAATAAGATTCTATCCAAAAACTAAACTCTGCAAAGCCCTAGACTCAATGAATGTACTTTGAAAGTGTCTCTACGAATCGGCTTAGTTAATGGATCAACAATCATCTTGTTAGTAGGTATATACTTGATGGCAACCTCCTTTGTCTTTATGGCGTCTCGCACGAAGTGATAACGCCTCTTGATATGCTTGGTCTTTCGATGGAACTTTGGATCTTTAGTGAACTGGATGGAGGTTGTGTTTTCACATAACATCTCTACAGGATCATCAACTCTAGGAGTGCGGTTAAGATCCTGGAGGAAACTCCTAAGCCACATTGCCTCCTGCGTGGCTAGGCTACATGCGACATACTCTGCCTTCGTGGTCAACAGAGCTATGCAGTCTTGCTTCTTACTGCACCATAATGTGGCTCCCCCACCCAGGGTGAACACATATCCTAAGGTTGATCTAGACTCATCGGGGTCATCACCCCAATGGGCATCTGAATATCCTCTCAACCGGAGATCCCCGCCTTGATAGCATAGGGCCAAGTCCGTTGTACCATGAAGGTAGTGCATAATTCTCTTGACGGCTTGCCAATTAGCTTGTCCTGGGTTGCTTTGGTAACGACTTGCCAAACCAACCGCAAAGTAAATGTCCACCTGTGTACATAAGATGGCGTACATTAAGCTTCCTACGACACTAGCGTAGGTTACATTGCTCATGGCCTCTTTTTCTTTATCTATTTTTGGGCATTGGCCGAGGCTCAAGGTTAAACCCTTCTCAATTGGAGTGTCTACAGGTTTGGAATAATGCATACGGAATCGTTCTAAGACTTTCTTGATGTATGCCTCCTGGCTCATACTTAAAAGCTTCTTAGGACGATTCCTTACTATTTCCACGCCTAGGACATACCTGACTTCACCCATGTCCATCTCAAAAACAGAGGATAACCACTTCTTAGTGGCTTCGATCATCTCCAAATTGTTCCCAACCAGTATTATGTCGTCAACATATAGGGTAAGGAACATAATCCCCCAGGTTGATATTTTGACATACACACAGTGGTCCTCCGAAACCATGGATAAGCCAAACAAAGTTATAGCTTTATAGAATTTTAAGTACCAAGATCTGGAAGACTACTTAAGACTGTATATGGACCTTTTAAGATGACACACCTTATCCTCTTGTCCGTCTGACACAAAACCAATGGGCGGGTCCATATAGATATCTTCCTCAAGGCTACCATTAAGGAAGGCAGTCTTTACGTCCATTTGAAACAATTCTAAGTCCAAATGGGCAACCATGGCTAGGAGTAGGCGAAAAGAGGCAAATCTCACCACAGGAGAAAATGTCTCTTCATAGTTTACACCCTTAATTTGGGTAAACCCTTTCGTCACTAAATGAGATTTGTACTTAACGATCGAACCATCTGCCCGGTGTTTTATCTTAAAAACCTACTTGTTTCCAATAGACTTACGCTGGGGTGGAAGATCAACAAGTTGCCAAACCTTATTTCTTGTCATCGAGTCCATCTCATCCCTCATGGCATTCATCTACTCTTTGTGGTTTGGTGAGTCAATTGCCTCTTGATAAGAGGTAGGCTCCTCAACTTCCAAGGGACTACATAGGAATATTTCCTCTTCGATTTGGAAATATTGTTGATGAATTCTTTCACGCTCACTCCTTCAGAGGTGGGGCCTTCATTGTTTATTTGCCTCGGTGAGGCATCCCTCCCCCTTTCTCTAAGAGGTATGGGACCTTAAGCATGTGGAGAGTTGCCCCCACTATCCCTCTAAGGCGTGGGATCCTGAACATGTGGACTAATCACTTGTTCAGAAATTGGAGATTGAGGACAAACCTCACTCGCAGGTTGGCTTTCCTCATGTATAGGAGATCGAGGATGAATCCTATTCTCCTGGGCAGGCAAGCCTTCCCCATTCCGTTCAGATAGGGGAGGCATACCATCTTCGGTGACTTGGTTAGAATCCAAATTCTCCCCCTCACCGAATGATGGTTGGATGTTTTGCTATAACTCAAACAGTTCGACATCCTTCTTGACTTCATCAATGGTCGGGAACTCATCCTCGAGAAAATCGACATTGTGGGAATCTATTTATGTCATGCCACCATTTGGGTGTTCCCCATGCATCACATATCCTGTAGATTCCCACAATGTCATGACCAATAATCGTATAGCCATATTTAAAGAACTAAGCATGCTTATCATTCAAATGATTCAACGTATTAGACGGGACTAAATCTGATCAGTTTGGCCAAAAACATCATACTATAACCAATAATGTCTTAAATTAGCCAATAATAATCAATGCATGATTCTAATGTCTTGAATCACACAAAGTTATATAATCAACCCCAAAAATATCATACTATAACCAATAATAATATGAGAATAAAGGCTAAAAATATAACTCATAACAAAATTAATGGCCACTTTCAACATATAAAAGCAAATTTATGTGATCATGGGAGCAGATATTCACTAATCCAAATTGAACTAGAACCAACCCAAATGAAACGGCCCACATCAAAATGAATATTTCGGGCCAAAAAAAGGCCCAACAAATAACTGGGGCCCTTTTTCTTTTAAATTAGCCCAAAACGGAATTTAAAAAAATGGCCCAAAGGAGAAGCAAGTAGTAATTAAAAAAAACCTGCCCACCGAAATTAAAAAAACGAGACCTCATTTCTTAGGCACTTCTTTAATCTGAAATCGGCCCAAAATAGGACCCTTATATAAGTGAGTAACTTACTCACACAAGAACCCTAAAAACCTTCTACTCTCCCTCTCTCTCTTTATTTGGTCTTTCTCTGCCTGCCTCTCGAATTCTCTCTCTCATCTCTACCCCGGAAGTCATCCCCTCGATTTTTCTGGTGCCATGGCTGGAGAAATAGTGCACCAAGCTCTTTCCTCAACTGCTTGACGCCACCACCACAGCAGCCACTGTCGCCGTCTTGGTTTCAAAAAAAAAACCCAAATGATGTAAAAAAAAATACACCACCACCGACCCAAAAAATTGCCCACGAGCCTTGATCTGCGCAAATCTGACGAGAGCCATCACTGTCCCCCTATAGATCGACCGAAAACCAGTCTGGGGAAGGTGCCCACGCACCAGACGTGCCACTGAGGCGGCAGCGCATGATGTCACGCGTTTTCTAGAATCATGTTTTCCGGCTCGTTTCCTCAAGGTTGTGTAGATCGACATGATGAGGGGTTTTGGGAGGAAGAAGATCATGAAACAACCTTCGTCAGCAGCGCGTGACGGTCACGCACCACCCCTCCGCAGTGTTTTCTAATGGGTATGGTTCGAGTTCCCCTATTTTTGTTTTTCTACCCCTTCTTCCTTTTAATATTATTTTTTTTTCTTTCATTTTAGCCGGGGGTCAAGTCTCAGGCAGAGGCGGGTTAGGGTTATGGGTCTAGGCTTGACAGAAGTGTATGTCTAGGGCTAAATTATTCCGTATTCAACTGCATATACCAAGAATTGTGTCTTCATGATTTAAACTTTGACTAAAGATTCAATCTTTAATCGACCGGTATTACAGATGCATAATTAAAAACAACTTCTTGACCATAAATAAACATGCTTACTGGGCTGTCCTGGACTAATCATGAAAAATTAGTTGGTTGCAAACAAACCATAGATTCAATTTTGCACAACCGTACTCAATTATAGGATTAGACCTTTCAGAACGCATAAAAGCATGTCCAGATTGATTCAGTAGCATGATTACACAAAAAAAAAAAAACTAGGCACTGTATATTCATGTCTAAACATTAAAATTGTTACTCCAACAGTGGATGTTTGTAATGTTATCGATCTGGAATGGGTTGTTTATTCTATTAATTTATGTTTAGAATAAACTAAAGCATGTTCATGAGAACTCATCTGGGCAAGACAGATTATCAAATAAGCAATGTTATGACTGAATGTTTAATCTTTGGCCAATTCAAGACATTAGAATCATAGAAGCATGTCATGAGTTGCATAATCACAAAAATTAAACAACTAATCATATAGCCATATTTAAAGAATTAAGCATGCTTATCATTCAAATAATTCAACATATTAGACGGGGACTAAATACTATCAGTTTGGCTCTGATACCATTGTTAAACAAATTAGGACTGACCTGGATGCGGGAACGACTGTCGGGGATATTCCATGAATTAGTGATGAGAGGGCGGCTACCAGAGTCGCCTTATGGTTGTCCACGTTCTAAACCCGAATGTCTAGCAGTGATGGTAAGGCAATCGTGGGGAGGAGGAGGAGAGTGTGAGAGATGAGACTTGTGCGTATCTGTGGTTGAACCCCCCAAACCTCCTTTTATAGGTTATGCGGGGTAGTTAGGGTTGCCTAGGGCAACACTTTGTGGCCTTCGGGCCTCACTTAATAGGATTGGCCAACAGAAACTAATTAAATATTATAATTTTCTCTCTCTTTTTTGAGTTCTGGAAATCTAATCAAGCGATTCAAGTTGATCATGATGACGATCATGGATGTTGTATGCGTTAATCATGTAATTTGGTAGAATAAGTAATTGAGGTGGCAATTGTCTCAATCTAATCAAGTATTTGTCCACCCCCCCAAGTTTAAATTTCTTGCTTGCTCAGAATTAATGGTGGATGGGGTTGTTCTTTTTGTATCTCTAGAAATCAGAATCTACATTGCCAAACTGATTCTTAATGGATGGGGTTGAATCTCCATAATTACAGCAGGCGGACTCAGTCCAAATTCGGTCGGGTCTAGGTCCGGTCTGGGTTCTACTCGGTGCGGATCGAATTTGGACTAGTTCGGTCCTCGGTGCCCAGCTTGGTCTCTATTCGGTCATCAATACATGCCGGTCCAGTCTAGTCCTAGACCAATGAATAGGCTTAGAAGTCAACAAGCACAAGGCAAGACTGGTGGCTGAGGGATACAAGTAGAAGTATGGAGTGGATTACACATAAGTTTTTTCTCCTGCTGCAAAATATGACACAATCAGATTGGTGATTTAAAGGAAGACGTATTTAAAGGAAGCAACCCCTGGTTATATTAAGATCGCCAATGTGCATAAAGTTTATAAATTGAAGAAGGCTCTTAATGGACTAAAACAAGCTCAGTTTGGTACACTCGTATTGAGACTTACTTTGTCAAAGTAGGTTTCAAGAAATGTCCTTATGAGCGCACTTAGACCTGGCAAAACTGACCCGAGACCCGAAACTTGAACCGAATGACCCAGACCCATACCTGACCCAACACCCAAAATATTCTCACTCGAAAGTGGACCCGAAATCCGAATTGACCCGACCCGAACCATACACGACCCGAAATTTTCAACAAAGTTGCTTGTTTTGGCATGACGAGCTTATTTCACCAAAAGTTGGTTGACCCGAAATCGACCCAACCCGAACCATACTCGACCCAAACCGAAACGACCCGAAATGTCACTTAACCTGAACATGACCCGACCCGAACTTGACCCGACCCATACCCAAACCGAATGACCCATTTGCCAGGTCTAAGCGCACTCTGTTTGTCAAAATTGGAGAAGGTGGTAAATTGCTCATTATTTGCTTATATGTTGATGATTTTATATTTACCAGGAATAATGGTGCCATGTTTGATGAATTTAAGAAGTCTATAATGGAAGAATTTGAAATGACTGATCTTGGTAAAATGCATTACTTCCTTGGTTTAGATGTAGTGCAATTTGATGATGAAATTTTTGTCTACCAAAAGACGTATGTGTGGGAAATACTGGACAGGTTCAAGATAAAGGATTGCAACTCAACACACACTCCAGTAGAGTTTGGTTTGAAACTGCATAAAGATAAAGAAGGGGAGAACATGGATAGCATGATGCACAAGCAAATTGTAGGCAATTTGATGCATATAACTGCTGCAAGGTCAAACATCATATATGTAGTAAGTCTCATACGTACATATATGGAGAACCCAACCTCAATCCACCTGCTTGCTGCTAAAAGAATCCTTTATCACTTGTAAGGAACTAAGGATTTTGGGTTGTTTTATAAAAAAAGATGAAAAATCATATTTGATTGGTTTCACTGGCAGTGATTATGTAAGGGATTGAGATGGAAGGAGGAGTACACCTGGTTATGTTTTCGTGTTTCAAATAGGGGCTGCTTCATGGTCCTCAAAGAAACAACTCATTGTCACTTTGTTAAGCGCAGAAGCTAAATTTGTTGCTGCTATAGCATGTGCTGTCAAGCTATTTGGTTGAGGGGAATTCTTGAAGAGTTGCAGTCCAAGCAAGCAGTGCTACTCCAATCTTTTGCGACAATAATTCTGTCATCAAGTTGTCTAAGAAACTGGTGCTACATGGAAGACGCAATCACATTGATGTTACATATTATTTTTTGAGGGATCTTTGCAAAGATGGGGCAATTGAGCTGAAATTTTATCGCAGCGAAGGTCAATTAGCAAACATTTTCACAAAACCCTTAAGTGTTTCCATTTCCGAATTCTAAGGAGGCTTATGGGAATCGGCATCATGGAAGATTTCAGTGAGTTGAATGTAAACTGAAACTTCACAACTTTCAGTTCAAAGAGGACACTATTGAAATCTTAGTTTTTTTTTTTCTATTAATTGAAATTGTCTTTAAGAGCCATGTTTCTTACTTAGAATCAGTCCTAGTTTGTTCAGATTTTCAGAGATTAATGGAATAACATTTTTCTAATTTTTAGGAGTTGGTAGGATACTGTGTTTATGTTGACTATGGGTTGTTTTCGGTTCTATTCCTATGGTATTTCTATTTTGTATTTGCCTTTTCGAATGCTCCAAAATTTAAATGAAGAATTCAACTTTTGCAGCCATATCTCTTCGCTTCTTTACGTATACTAATTTATCCTAAATGTTTCAGTTTTATAACTATTATGATCAAACACTGTGAACTTGCT
>JACYFF010010365.1:100637168-100647653 GCA_017589665.1 Selenicereus undatus | reverse complement strand
TCATGGTTGTGGCATTTCCGTTATGGTCATTTGAGTTTTGGTGGACAGAAAACTCTCCAATAGAAATTAAAATACGCTGACGGGTCTTCCTAAAATCATCGTTCTTCTGAAATTTGTGAAGAATGTGTTGTGAGCAAAAAACCTCGTTCTTAACTTCCTCATGGAAGGTCATGGAGGGTGAAAACTATTTTGGAGTTGGTTCACTCTAACATTCATGGACTAATAAAGCCATTTTCTAATGGAGGTAACTGATACTTCATTACCTTCATTGATGATTTTTCTCAAAAAATTTGGGTCTACTTTTTGGAGGAAATTAGAAACTTTTACCACATTTAAAAGCTTCAAGGCCCATGTGGAAAATGAAATGGAAAAGGCCATTAACACTCTTCGAACTGATCACAATGGTGAATATTGTTTAACTGTATTTAATGAGTTTTGTGAAACTCATGGCATTCAAAGAGAGCTTATTGTTGCATATACACAACAATAGAATAGTGTATTAGAGAGGGAAAGCAAGACCATACTAAATATGGTCAAAAGCTTATTGGCAAGAGGGAGAATACCAAAGGCTTTCTAGCCAAAAGCACTGAACTGAAGCTTGCATAGTCTCAACAAAAGCCCCACTTTTGTTGTTCAACATATGACTCCATAAGAGGCACGGAGTGGGAGTAAGGCTAGTGTCGAGCACTTTAAAGTTTTTGGATGCATCACTTATACACAAGTTTCAAATGAGAAGAGAAAAAAAAAACTTGATGATAAAGGAGAGAAATATGTGTTCTTGGATCTTAGTGAAACATCCAAAACTTATAAATTGTTCAATCCATTGATAGGGAAGATAGTGACCAGCATAGATGTTATTTTTGATGAGGAAAACGTGTAGGGTTGGAATGGGTAGCAACCTAATCAAGTGCTACATGACAATGATGCTGAAGAAGCACTTGCACTTGTGGCACCGAAGAATTCACCTAAATCACCAGTAGCAAGTGCTACAATAGGTGCTACAATTTCTAAAATTTTAGAAATAGAGGTAGCGGAAGAAACATAAGCCATTGATGTCATAGTTCAACCACTTCCCGTGCTCAAAAAAGGCCATCATGGATGGAAGACTATAAGGTAACATGAGTTCATCAATCTGAAGATGCCACTTACTTTGCCTTATTTGCATATTGTGACCCTATAACTTTTGAAAGCGTTGTCAATGAAGTAAAATGGAAGAAAGCGATTGATGCTGAAATTCAATTCATTGAAAAGAATGACACTTGGGAGTTTGACTGGTCTTCCCAAAGGCCATAAGACAATTAGAGTCAAGTGGGTCTGTGAAACAAAGCTGAACGACAATGGAGAAGTTAATAGGCCTGTTCATTATTCAGTCTGGACCAGAATCGGACCGAAGACCAGCTTGGACCGAATTGGAACGGGCTTAGCCAATCCGGTCCATGGTCCTGTCTTTGTCCAGTTTCGGTCTTCGGCCTGATTTCAGTCCAGACCGACTGGACCGTGGACTGATTTTGTAGGGTTTTTTGGAGTTTCAAATTTTAATTCACTTGAATCACTTCAAACTTTGGCTGTTGGCAGTTTGACCTCTCGCCCTTTCATATCACGGCTCACGCTCTCATACTTCGACAGCCTCGCATTTTGGCCTCTCGCCCTCTCCTCTTATGACATAAGATGTTAATTTTCCCATTATCTATACATTGGCTGCAGAAGAAGTAAATATGCATGAACTCAACAAGTTAGCAACCAAGTGACAACAAAGCTACCAACTAATAAGTATCTGGTTTATTTATTGGAGCAGCTGATAACAGAAGAAAATAACAAAATTAACTAGAATCAATGGTGCATGCTAAGTGACCATCTAAATAGTCTATAATAGAACAAGAAGCATCATCCAACAACATATCATCATAAGAAGGCAATTGTGCAACATGATCCTTGGAGCGCAAACAAGTGCATAGGCACACATTTTTCTAGAAACTCTATTAAGCAGATTATAGTAACATAAATCTAGTTTTTAGGAACTTTGGTCCACTTTTTTGAGGCCTAAGGGGTATGGAAGCTCTAATAAGTGGCACAGGCTAATTTTGAAGAAAAATTTGAACACACCACCGAACCCAGTTTTGAAGTGTCTAAAAAACTCGCAGTTAGTATTTTCTGGAAACTGGGTTTTGCAGAAAAAGAGAAGAAAAAGGAAGGAAATTTTTTTTCATCAAATTGGAAAAGGAAAAATATTAACAAGTACATAGGATAATAAAAAAATTTGAAACTGTTAGACAAATTAGAACTGACCTGGATGCGGAAATGACTGTTGGGGATATTCCACGAATTAGTGATGAGGGGGTGGCTATCAGAGTCGCCTTATGGCTGTCCATGTCCTAAACTCGAATGACTGGCAGTGATGGTAAGACAACTATGGGGAAGGGCAGGAGAGTGTGAGAGATGAGACTTGCGCGTATCTGTGGCTGACCCCCCAAACCTCCTTTTATAGGTTATGGGGGGCAGCTAGGGTTGCCTAGGGCAACACTTTATGGCCGTTGAGCCTCACTTAATAGGCCCGGCCAAGAGCTCCCACTCGGCCACAAAGACCGCAAACACATGCTCTCTACGAACCATGACTCCTCACGCTTCATACTGGGAATAGGACGTACGGTCGAAAACTAACAAGCAGTGCTATATTAAGTTACCATCTAACTAACATAACACTTTCACGAAATGCGATACCCCAAGTCATCCTAAACATCACCAGTGGCATTTCTAATCTCTTATGCCATGATATATCATATTACTATATACTTAATATAATCACCCGGGCTGATATTGGTGATGGTGGATAGACTTTTCCTTAAACACTCATGATATTACATCTTAGTTTAATTGCTTTCCTAACATGTTCTTGCTTAACCGTATACAACGTGGTTCTTGGAAAACACATTAAAGTAGCAACATCAAGCCTTGACTTCGTGTCATAGCTTTAATTCAAAAGGGTTATCACCTACAGGGTCACACAGTGACAAGAGATAAGGAGGTCAATTGTCACTCTATATATGGTCATCTTTTAAGCACACACAGTATGAGATGTGTGTCATGACATAGCTCCCACTTACTTGGGATCGTCAGTCTATATGCCATGCGAATCGCCAGTCTAGATTTTCATCCAAAAAATCTAACCTGAGCCACTGGATTAATATACTAAATGCTAATCTTGACACTCAAGACTTGACTTTTAAGGCTTCAATATGAAATCATGTCTCATATTCGACTCCCTCGAATCTCATCTTAGACATACTAAGGCGGCTATTTCTTACTCATACACTTCTAGTATGAGTAATCAATATTGCACACCTAGTGCCAATACGATTCTGTCTCATTTGTCAGGGTGATTGCCTATGTGACTAGAGCAATCAAAAGCCTGTGACATTTCAACATGTCTAATAGATAAATCACAAAGCATTTAGAAAAAGAACTTTCAGTCTTTATTTCATAAATGCTCATTACATGGAGAATGTATCTGTCATACATAATAAGATTCTATCCAAAAACTAAACTCTGCAAAGCCCTAGACTCAATGAATGTGCTTTGAAAGCGTCTCTAGGAATCGGCTTAGTTAATGGATCAACAATCATCTTGTTGGTAGGTATATACTTGATGGCAACCTCCTTTGTCTTTATGGCGTCTCGCACGAAGTGATAATGCCTCTTTATATGCTTGGTCTTTCGATGGAACTTTGGATCTTTAGTGAACTGGATGGCAGTTGTGTTGTCACATAACATCTCTACAGGATCATCAACTCTAGGAGTGCGGTTAAGATCCTGGAGGAAACTCCTAAGCCACATTGCCTCCTGCGTGGCTAGGCTACATGCGACATACTCTGCCTTCGTGGTCGACAGAGCTATGCAGTCTTGCTTCTTACTGCACCATAATGTGGCTCCCCCACCCAGGGTGAACACATATCCTAAGGTTGATCTAGACTCATCGAGGTCATCACCCCAATGGGCATCTGAATATCCTCTCAACCGGAGATCCCCACCTTGATAGCATAGGGCCAAGTCCGTTGTACCACGAAGGTAGTGCATAATTCTCTTGACGGCTTGCCAATTAGCTTGTCCTGGGTTGCTTTGGTAACGACTTGCCAAACCAACCGCAAAGTAAATGTCCGCCCGTGTACATAACATGGCGTACATTAAGCTTCCTACAGCACTAGCGTAGGTTACATTGCTCATGGCCTCCTTTTCTTTATCTATTTTTGGGCATTGGTCGAGGCTCAAGGTTAAACCCTTCTCAATTGGAGTGTCTACAGGTTTGGAATAATGCATACGGAATCGTTCTAAGACTTTCTTGATGTATGCCTCCTGGCTCATACCTAAAAGCTTCTTAGGATGATTCCTTACTATTTCCACGCCTAGGACATACCTGACTTCACCCATGTCCTTCATCTCAAAAACAGAGGATAACCACTTCTTAGTGGCTTCGATCATCTCCAAATTGTTCTGAACCAGTAGTATGTCGTCAACATATAGGGTAAGGAACATAATCCCCCAGGTTGATCTTTTGACATACACACAGTGGTCCTCTGAAACCATGGATAAGCCAAACAAAGCTATAACTTCATAGAATTTTAAGTACCAAGATCTGGAAGACTACTTAAGACCGTATATGGACCTTTTAAGATGACACACCTTATCCTCTTGTCCGTCTGACACAAAACCAATGGGCGGGTCCATATAGATATCTTCCTCAAGGCTACCATTAAGGAAGGCAGTCTTTACGTCCATTTGAAACAATTCTAAGTCCAAATGGGCAACCATGGCTAGGAGTAGGCGAATAGAGGCAAATCTCACTACAGGAGAAAATGTCTCCTCATAGTTTACACCCTTAATTTGGGTAAACCCTTTCGTCACTAAACGAGATTTGTACTTAACAATCAAACCATCTGCTCGGTGTTTTATCTTGAAAACCTACTTGTTTCCAATAGACTTACGCTGGGGTGGAAGATCAACAAGTTCCCAAACCTTATTTCTTGTCATCGAGTCCATCTCATCCCTCATGGCATCCATCTACTCTTTGTGGTTTGGTGAGTGAATTGCCTCTTGATAAGAGGTAGGCTCCTCAACTTCCAAGGGACTACATAGGAATATTTCCTCTTCAATTTGGAAATATCGTTGAGGAATTCTTCCACGCTCACTCCTTCAGAGGTGGGGCCTTCATTGTTTATTTGCCTCGGTGAGGCATCCCTCCCCCTTTCTCTAAGAGGTATGGGACCTTGAGCATGTGGAGAGTTGCCCCCACTATCCCTCTAAGGCGTGGGATCCTGAACATGTGGACTAATCACTTGTTCAGAAACTGGAGATTGAGGACAAACCTCACTCGCAGGTTGGCTTTCCTCATGTATAGGAGATCGAGGATGAATCCTATTCTCCTGGGCAGGCAAGCCTTCCTCATTCGCTTCGGATAGGGGAGGCATACCATCTTCGGTGACTTGGTTAGAATCCAAATTCTCCCCCTCACCGAATGATGGTTGGATGTTTTGCTGTAACTCAAACAGTTCGACATCCTTCTTGACTTCACTAATGGTTGGGAACTCATCCTCGAGAAAATCGACATTGTGGGAATCTATTTCTGTCATGCCACCATTTGGGTGTTCCCCATGCATCACATATCCTGTAGATTCCCGCAATGTCATGACCAATAATCGTATAGCCATATTTAAAGAACTAAGCATGCTTATCATTCAAATGATTCAACGTATTAGACGGGACTAAATCTGATCAGTTTGGCCAAAAACATCATACTATAACCAATAATGTCTTAAATTAGCCAATAATAATCAACGTATGATTCTAATGTCTTGAATCACACAAAGTTATATAATCAACCTCAAAAATATCATACTATAACCAATAATAATATGAGAATAAAGGCTAAAAATATAACTCATAACAAAATTAATGGCCACTTTCAACATATAAAAGCAAATTTATGTGATCATGGGAGTAGATATTCAATAATCCAAATTGAACTAGAACCAACCCAAATGAAACGGCCCACATCAAAATGAATATTTCGGGCTAAAAAAAGGCCCAACAAATGACTGGGGCCCTTTTTCTTTTAAATTAGCCCAAAACGGAATTTAAAAAAATGGCCCAAAGGAGAAGCAAGTAGTAATTAAAAAAACCTGCCCACCGAAATAAAAAAAACGAGACCTCATTTCTTAGGCACTTCTTTAATCTAAAATCGGCGCAAAATAGGACCCTTATATAAGTGAGTAACTTACTCACACAAGAACCCTAAAAACCTTCTACTCTACCTCTCTCTCTTTTCTTGGTCTTTCTCTGCCTGCCTCTCGAATTCTCTCTCTCATCTCTACCCCGGAAGTCATCCCCTCGTTTTTTCCGGTGCCATGGCTGGAGAAATAGAGCACCAAGCTCTTTCCTCAGCTGCTTGACGCCACCACCACAGCAGCCACTGCCGCCGTCTTGGTTTCAAAAAAAAAACCCAAATGATGTAAAAAAAAATACACCACCACCGACCCAAAAAATTGCCCACGAGCCTTGATCTGCGCAAATCTGGAGAGATCCATCACCGCCCCCCTGTAGATCGACCGAAAACCAGTCTGGGGAAGGTGCCCACGCACCAGACGTGCCACTGAGGCGGCAGCGCATGATGTCACGCGTTTTCTAGAATCATGTTTTCCGGCTCGTTTCCTTAAGGTTGTGTAGATCGACATGATGAGGGGTTTTGGGAGGAAGAAGATCGTGAAACAACCTTCATCAGCGGCGCGTGACGGTCACGCACCACCCCTCCGCAGTGTTTTCTAATGGGTATGGTTCGAGTTCCCCTATTTTCGTTTTTCTACCCCTTCTTCCTTTTAATGTTATTATTATTTTTTTCTTTCGTTTTAGCCGGGGGTCAAGTCTCAGGCAGAGGCGGGTTAGGGTTATGGGTCTAGGCTTAACAGAACTGTATGTCTAGGGCTAAATTATTCCGTATTCAACTGCATATACCAAGAATTGTGTCTTCATGATTTAAACTTTGACTAAAGATTCAATCTTTAATCGACCGGTATTACAGATGCATAATTAAAAACAACTTCTTGACCATAAATAAACATGCTTTCTGGGTTGTCCTGGACTAATCATGAAAAATTAGTTGGTTGCAAACAAACCATAGATTCAATTTTGCACAACCGTACTCAATTATAGGATTAGGCCTTTCAGAACGCATAAAAGCATGTCCAGATTGATTCAGTAGCATGATTGCACTAAAAAAAAAAAAAACTAGGCATTGTATATTCATGTCTAAACATTAAAATTGTTACTCCAACAGTGGATGTTTGTAATGTCATCGATCTGGAATGGGTTGTTTATTCTATTAATTTATGTTTAGAATAAACTAAAGCATGTTCATGAGAACTCATCTGGGCAAGATAGATTATCAAATAAGCAATGTTATGACTAAATGTTTAATCTTTGGCCAATTCAAGACATTAGAATCATAGAAGCATGTCATGAGTTGCATAATCATGAAAATTAAACAACTAATCATATAGCCATATTTAAAGAATTAAGCATGTTTATCATTCAAATCATTCAAATCATTCAACATATTAAACGGGGACTAAATACGATCAGTTTGGCTCTGATACCACTGTTAAACAAATTAGGACTGACCTGGATGCGGGAACGACTGTCGGGGATATTCCATGAATTAGTGATGAAGGGGCGGCTACCAGAGTCGCCTTATGGCTGCCCACGTTCTAAACCCGAATGTCTAGCAGTGATGGTAAGGCAATCGTGGGGAGGGGGATGAGAGTGTGAGAGATGAGACTTCTGCGTATCTGTGGCTGAACCCCCCAAACCTCCTTTTATAGGTTATGGGGGTAGTTAGGGTTGCCTAAGGCAACACTTTGTGGCCTTCGGGCCTCACTTAATAGGATTGGCCAATAGAAACTAATTAAATATTATAATTTTCTCTCTCTTTTTTGAGTTCTGGAAATCTAATCAAGCGATTCAAGTTGATCATGATGACGATCATGGATGTTGTATGCGTTAATCATGTAATTTGGTAGAATAAGTAATTGAGGTGGCAATTGTCTCAATCTAATCAAGTATTTGTCCGCCCCCTAAGTTTAAATTTCTTGCTTGCTCAGAATTAATGGTGGATGGGGTTGTTCCTTTTGTATCTCTAGAAATCAGAATCTAGATTGCCAAACTGATTCTTGATGGATGGGGTTGAATCTCCGTAATTACAGCAGGCGGACTCGGTCCAAATTCGGTCGGGTCTAGGTCTGGTCTGGGTTCTACCCGGTCCGGATCGAATTTGGACTAGTTCGATCCTCGGTGCCCAGCTTGGTCTCTATTCGGTCATCAGTACAGGTCGGTCCAGTCTAGTCCTAGACCAATGAATAGGCTTAGAAGTCAACAAGCACAAGGCAAGATTGGTGGCTGAGGGATACAAGTAGAAGTATGGAGTGGATTACACATAAGTTTGTTCTCCTGCTGCAAAATATGACACAATCAGATTGGTGATTGCCTTGACAGCGCAAAATTCTTGGCATATTTTCCAGTTGGATGCTAAATCGACATTTTCGCATCGAGATTCAAAGGAAGATGTATTTATTGAACAACCCCTGGTTATATTAAGATCGCCAATGCGCATAAAGTTTATAAATTGAAGAAAGCTCTTAATGGACTAAAACAAGCTCAGTTTGGTACACTCGTATTGAGACTTACTTTGTCAAAGTAGGTTTCAAGAAATGTCCTTATGAGCGCACTTAGACTTGGCAAAACTGACCCGAGATCCGAAACTCGAACCGAATGACCCGGACCCATACCCGACCCGACACCCAAAATATGCTCACTCGAAAGTGGACCCGAAACCCGAATTCACCCGACCCGAACCATACACGACCCGAAATTTTCAACAAAGTTGCTTGTTTTGGCATGACGAGCGTATTTCACCAAAAATTGGTTGACCCGAAATCGACCCGACCCGAACCATACCCGACCCAAACCGAAACGACCCAAAATGTCACTTAACCTGAACATGACCCGACCCGAACTTGACCCGACCCGTACCCAAACCGAATGACCCATTTGCCAGGTCTAAGCGCACTCTGTTTGTCAAAATTGGAGAAGGTGGCAAATTGCTCATTATTTGCTTATATGTTGATGATTTTATATTTACCAGGAATAATGGTGCCATGTTTAATGAATTTAAGAAGTCTATAATGGAAGAATTTGAAATGACTGATCTTGGTAAAATGCATTACTTCCTTGGTTTAGATGTAGTGCAATTTGATGATGAAATTTTTGTCTACCAAAAGAAGTATGTGTGGGAAATACTGGACAGGTTCAAGATAAAGGATTGCAACTCAACACACACTCCAGTAGAGTTTGGTTTGAAACTGCATAAAGATACAGAAGGGGAGAATATGGATAGCATGATGCACAAGCAAATTGTAGGCAATTTGATGTATATAACTGCTACAAGGTCAAACATCATATATGTGGTAAGTCTCATACGTACATATATGGAGAACCCAACCTCAATCCACCTGCTTGCTGCTAAAAGAATCCTTTATCACTTGTAAGGAACTAAGGATTTTGGGTTGTTTTATAAAAAAAGATGAAAAATCATATTTGATTGGTTTCACTTGCAGTGATTATGTAAGGGATTGAGATGGAAGGAGGAGTACACCTGGTTATGTTTTCGTGTTTCAAATAGGGGCTGCTTCATGGTCCTCAAAGAAACAATTCATTGTCACTTTGTTAAGCGCAGAAGCTAAATTTGTTGCTGCTATAGCATGTGTTGTCAAGCTATTTGGTTGAGGAGAATTCTTGAAGAGTTGCAATCCAAGCAAGCAGTGCTACTCCAATCTTTTGCGACAATAATTCTGTCATCAAGTTGTCTAAGAAACTGGTGCTACATGGAAGACGCAATCACATTGATGTTACATATTATTTTTTGAGGGATCTTTGCAAAGATGGGGCAATTGAGCTGAAATTCTATCGCAACGAAGGTCAATTAGCAAACATTTTCACAAAACCCTTAAGTGTTTCCATTTCCGAATTCTGAGGAGGCTTATGGGAATCGGCATCATGGAAGATTTCAGTGAGTTGAATGTAAACTGAAACTTCACAACTTTCAGTTCAAAGAGGACACTATTGAAATCTTAGTTTTTTTTTTCTATTAATTGAAATGGTCTTTAAGAGCCATGTTTCTTACTTAGAATCAGTCCTAGTTTGTTCAGATTTTCAGAGATTAATGGAATAACCTTTTTCTGATTTTTAGGAGTTGGTAGGATACTGTGTTTATGTTGACTATGGGTTGTTTTGGGTTCTATTCCTATGGTATTTCTATTTTGTATTTGCCTTTTTGAATGCTTCAAAATTTAAATGAAGAATTCAACTTTTGCAGCCATATCTCTTCGCTTCTTTACGTATACTAATTTATCCTGAATGTTTCAGTTTTATAACTATTATGATCAAA
>JACYFF010010365.1:100616012-100635582 GCA_017589665.1 Selenicereus undatus | reverse complement strand
ACATATTTTAAATCATTAACATTTACCTCAAATGATAAATCCTAAAACCTAAACTTGGGACACTAAATTCCAAACCATAAATCATAAACTCTAAATGTTTCCACATAACTAAACTTTTTCCTTCATTTTAAAAAATATAAACATACAGATATTCTACGCATGATATTTTGGTGGGAATGAATGTTGTGTCAGTATTCATTTGAATGCGTTTTAGATTAGAGTATAAATTTTTCCAGTTATTATATCTATCCCTTCATCGTTACATACAAATAAGAATCAAGTAGGAATTTCATGAAATTTGAGTGTTGAATAATCAGAAAATGACTATTGAGGTAATACAAACTACCAACATCTTAAACCAACTCCAAAATTATATACAATTAACCGAGGTTAATGACTTATACTAATCTAAGTAAACTATTGGGTTAACAATTTGTACTTGATTTCAAGTAATTGCCGAAAATAAACTACATTGTTAGCGGGCTACTTTCATTGGACAATTGAGCAATAGTACAACCTTAAGCACAACATAGTTCACCATGCCCACGTATCTTGGAACACATCACCTTAATACTCATCGCTTACACAAAATTATAGACTTGTAAGATAATAGCATTTACATTTTCCAATCACTCTAATTCAAATAAAGGAGGAAGAAACTAGAAACAATATAGAACAAGGGAAAACAATTTTTTTACAAAATACAATTAAAAATGTTAAATTTTGTTCAAAGCAAGAACAATGGTATTTTCATTAAACTCAAATAAAAATAATTTAAAAAAGAAAGAACCTAGTAAAGTTAGAAAATAAAAAAAAAATTTACTTGAAATAGAAGAACTAAAATAATAAAAATAACGATTTCGAATAATAAACTAGAAAGTGCAAAATTTAATGGAGCTGCAGCGTACTGAAGTTGGCAGCTCAACAGTTGCCTTAGCAGTTTGGCTTGCCAGTTTCCACAATAGAACCACCGGAAAGTATTGTCAACACCAAAGCAACACCTACTAGTAAACAATACAAAATTCTAATCATTGCTTTTCTTCTAATATGGGGAATTCTTGTATGGGGTACGGAAGTAACGGGCTAGTGGCGTTTAAAGGAGGGATGGCAATGGGCCCCAACAGTATACTCATATAATTGTTTTGCATCTGGACTCAGATCTATCCTAGATTTATTAGCTTTAGAAAGATGGGACCCAGACTCAGATCTTGTGGTTTGATGAGTCCATGAATTCTAGACGGATCCTAACTATTTTTACATTAAATTTTTTTTTTTTACCATATCTCAACATGAATGATCACATTCTAAAGATAAATAAGTTGAATTTAGATAATGTGATATTTAATAAACAAATCTAGTCACACATACCACAACTAAGTATTCTTACTTAGGTTCTACACACTAAATAATATTAAGGCCAGTGTCGACCACTTTAAAGTTTTTGGATGTATCACTTATACACAAGTTTCAAATGAGAAGAGAAAAAAAACTTGATGATAAAGGAGAGAAATATGTGTTCTTGGATCTTAGTGAGACATGCAAAACTTATAAATTGTTCAATCCACTGATACGAAAGATAGTGACCAGCATAGATGTTATTTTTGATGAGGAAAACGTGTAGGATTGGAATAGGTAGCAGCCTAATCAAGTGCTACATGACAATGATGCTGAAGAAGCACTTGCACTTGTGGCACCAGAGAATTCACCTAAATCACCAGTGGCAAGTGCTACAATAGGTGCTGTAATTTCTAAAATTTTAGAAATAGAGGTAGCGGAAGAAACATAAGCCATTGATGTCATAGTTCAACCACTTTCCGTGCTCAAAAAAGGCCCTCGTGGATGGAAGACTATAAGGTAACATGAGTTCATCAATCTGAAGATGCCACTTACTTTGCCTTATTTGCATATTGTGACCCTATAACTTTTGAAAGCGTTGTCAATGAAGTAAAATGGAAGAAAGCAATGGATGCTAAAATTCAATTCATTGAAAAGAATGACACTTGGGAGTTTGACTGGTCTTCCCAAACGCCATAAGACAATTAGAGTCAGGTGGGTCTATGAAACAAACCTGAATGACAATGGAGAAGTCAATAGGCCTGTTCATTATTCAGTCTGGACCAGAATCGGACCGAAGACTAGCTTGGACCGAATTGGAACGGGCTTAGCCGATCCGGTCCATGATCCTGTCTTTGTCCAGTTTTGATCTTCGGTCCGGTCTCGGTCTAGACCGACTAGACCGTGGACTAATTTTTTAGGGTTTTTTGGAGTTTCAAATTTTAATTCACTTGAATCACTTCAGACTTTGGCTGTTAGTAGTTTAACCTCTCTCCCTCTCGTATCACGGCTCATGCTCTCATACTTCGGCAGCCTCGCATTTTGGCCTCTTGCCCTCTCCTCTTATGACATAAGATGTTAATTTTCCCATTGTCCATGCATTGGCTGCGGAAGAAGTAAATATGCATGAACTCAACAAGTTAGCAACCAAGAGACAACAAAGCTACCAACTAATAAGTATCTGGTTTATTTATTCACTACAAAAATGCCGCAGATCCTTGATGGACAAAGCAACGCGCAAATGGGATGTCGGAAAATATCAGAGAATTCGATGGAAAAACAGGCGGGGCCCGACAGATGGCAGGTTTTCCGACGTAATTTCCGACGGAATTCCGTCGAAAACCGTCAGATTTCGTCGGAAAATCCATCGGTCTCCGTCGGTTAATTTTTGTGGATCTCGAGACGAGCTTTCGCGTTTGGTTTTAAATTTTGGGGAGGGGGTTTGTTTTGTTGGCATTTGCAAAATTTAGAGAAAGAAGGTCTCGAAGAGGAAGAGAAGGAAGAGAGAGAAAGTGAAGGTTGAAGATTTTTGTGATCGGTAAGTTATTTTTTTTGTTAATGCGTTGTTTAAAGTTGAAATAGTTAAGTTAATTGGTGTTTTGTACGTTTTAAATTTTTCGAGTGTGACCGTCCCAGCTGTGTCGCCGTCGCCGCCTCGCCTGTCGCCGCTGGTAATCCATTTGATTTTCCGCGTTTGAAGGTTAGTAGAATTGTTTCGCTTTAAAACTTTAAAATTATATTCATTTTTGTGAATTTTAATCTGGAAGTATGTTTGTTTAGTTTGTTATTTTAAATTGTTTAATATGTTAAGTTTGTTAAGCATGTGTAATATGTTTTATTGATGTGAATAATTTAAGTAAAATGAGTTCCCTCACTATAAAATGTTAAATATGTTAACCATGTATGTATTTTAAAGTATGTTTGATTTTGTTGTTTTTTTTGTGAATTTATATATATATGCTAAGTATATATTAATATAAGTTTAGTAAGTATGTTAATGGTAATTTTTTCGTTTGGTTTTGTTTAATTAGATGAGGTGTGAAATTGGTGGTTTCATTTGTGATTATTGTTTAAAGAGATCTATGAAGAAAAATAATATTATTATGTGAAATTAATTATTTTTAGCATATATGTTTAGTTACATTAATTGTTGTATTTGAGGCGTTGTGAGAATTTTTTATGATAAGGAAAAAGTATTATGTAATTCTAATTGAATATGCGACGTATGTTGTTTTGAATAATTAAATAGCTGTGTAATATGTGGAATAATTCTAATTTAATATATGTCTCGTTTTGGTAAATGGTTTAATAATGTTAGGTGCGTGTTTTTTTCGGTTTGGTGTGTATATTAATTTTTGGTGAATATGTGAATAATATGTTTTTTTTGAGACGTAGTTAATTTTTCAAATGATTTGGTTGGTTTAATGTGAAATTTATTTGTTCCTAACATATGGATGTAAATTATGTTAAATTTTAATTTCATTTGTGAAGTGTATTTATTTGAATAAGTGAAATAAAATATGATAAATATGTACATTTCACCAAAAATGTTAAATATGTTAACCATGTATGAATTTTAAAGTATGTTTACATTTCTTGTTATTTTTGTGAATTTATGTACATATGTTAAGTATATATTAATATAAGTTTAGTAAGTATGTTAATGGTAATTTTTTCGTTTGGTTTTGTTTAATTAGATGAGGTGTGAAATCGGTGGTTTCATTTGTGATTGTTGTTTAATGAGATTTATGTATAAAAATAATATTATTATATGAAATTAATTATTTTTAGCATATATGTTTAGTTACATTAATTGTTGTATTTGAGGTGTTGTGAGAATTTTTTATGATAAGGAAAAAGTATTATGTATTTCTAATTTAATATGTGACGTATGTTGCTCTGAATAATTAAACAACATGTGTAGTATGTGGAATAATTCTAATTTAATATATGTTTCGTTTTGGTAAATGGTTTAATAATGTTAAGTGCGTGCTTTTTTCAATTTGTTGTGTATATTAATTTTTGGTGAATATGTGAATAATATGCTTTTTTTTGAAACGTAGTTAATTTTTCATATGATTTGGTTGGTTTAATATGAAATTTATTTATTCGTAATATATGGATGTAAATTATGTTAAATTTTAATTTCATTTGTGAACTGTATTTATTTGAATAAGTGGAATAAAATATGATAAATAATTACATTTCTAATTATTATATAATTATTATGAAATGTTGAAGTATGTTACACATGTGTAATGTGTTTTGTTTTAGGGAATACTATATATTTCTTAAGTATGTTTATATTTTGTTTGCTTTGTGATATATATTAACGTTTTGTAAGTATGTGAATTGTATTATATGTAATTAAGTTGGTTTGGATTTATTTATTTGAATGAAGTACGAAGTAATAATTTCATTTGTGTTTGATGTTTGATTACATTTATTTTTACAAATAATATGTAGTGCCTTGAATTTTTGGTTGAAATGTTTAAGTATGTTAAGTATGTTTAATTTTTATTTAAGTATGTGAAGTGTGAAATAAATTATGTAATTTATGTTTAATGCTTAATTAGGTGTGTTATGATATATTTAATAGTTTTGTTAAATATATATTTATGTAATTCATACATATATGTTGAACTGATTCAATACATTTCTGAAAGATTTTTATTACAATTAATTGTAGTGTACGTAACAATTAAGGAAATCATATTAGGAACATATGGATGGGCCGTTGTATCGTCAATGGATGTATAGAAGAAGAAATCCTAGTAGACATGGAGTTAGAGATGAGTGGTTGATGGGAGTTAATATGTTTGATGAATTTGCACGAAATCAGGAGGAGTATAAAATTAATGGAGTTTACAGCATGTGTCAAGTGTAAGAATATGCAATATTTTGCACCTGACGTTGTAAAGTCTCATTTGTATAGAAAGGGATTTGTGAAAAATTATTGGTATTGGACAAGTCATGGAGAAGAAGATAATTCGGAAGTAGGGGGTGCAAGTAGTTCACATTCTATGAATTTTGATTATGATCACAACGATCATAATCATATGGAGAACATGGTGCTTGCTACGTTCCAAGCTAATGAAATGAATATGAGTAGTCCTCATGACGTAAATCCTGAGGCTTTTTACACTATGCTTGAATCTACCCAGAGACCTTTGTATGAAGGATGTGACATAACTTAACTTGAAACATCTGTGAGGCTACTGAGCATTAAATCGGGGCACAACATGTCTCAACGTTGTTTCAATGAAGTTATTGGCCTGATGAAAGATATATGCCCTTCTGAAAGTGGCATTCCTAGAAATTATCATCAGCAGATCAAAAAAGTGAGAGACTTGGGTATGGATGTTCAGGAAATTGATTGTTGTCCGAATGGTTGCATGCTTCATTATAAAGAAGATGAGGGTTTGTCCGCATGCAAATTTTGTGGACATGCAAGATAATTACCAAAGAAATCCAACCAACGAGATCGTAAGGATGTACCATATGCAAAAATGCACTACCTGTCTTTAATCCCGAGATTGCAATGATTGTATGCCTCAAAAAAGACTGTCGTCCATATGAGATGGCATCATGAGCACCGCCAAGAATCGGGTGTTCTCTGACATTCGTCAGATGGTTTAGCTTGGAAGCATTTCGACCAAAAGTATCCAAACTTCGCTGCAGAGCCTTGAAATGTGCGGTTAGGTCTTTGTGCTGATGGTTTCACACCATTTTCCATATCTGGAAGATCGTATTCTGTGTGGTCAGTTGTGGTAACACCTTATAACTTACCTCCCGAAATGTGTATGACTACCCCATACATGTTTTTAAGTTGTATTATTCTGGGTCCAACAAATCTGAAGAACAGGATTGATGTGTACTTGCAGCCCTTAATTGATGAGTTGAAATTGTTGTGAGATGTTGGGGTTGATACATTTGATGTTTCAAGCGGTGCAACTTTTAGATTGCATGCTGCGTTGATGTGGACTATTAATGATTTTCGCGCATATGGTATGTTATCTGGTTGGAGTACTCATGGGTTGTTAGCATGTCCGGTTTGTATGCATCAAAATTGTGTATTTCATTTACAGTATGGTCGAAAGCCATCTTGGTTCGATTGCCATCATCAGTTCTTGCCTCGCAATCATTGTTTTAGAGCTAATAAAGTTGCTTTTCGCAAAGGAAAGAGCTTGCACATTGGCCATCCCCGAAGGATTCTTGGTGAGATGTTGTCTGATACGGTATCGACTTTGCTTAAAGTGACTACAGATATCAATTTTCAAATTTCGGGATTTGAGGAGAATGAACATAATTGGACAAAGCAAAGTATCTTTTGGGAGTTGCCGTATTGGAAGCATCAACTTTTGAGGCATAACCTTGATGTGATGCATATTGAGAAAAATTTCTGTGAAAATATTATAAACACAGTGATGGATGTTCCGGGAACAACAAAGGATGATATCAAAGCAAGGATGGATATGTCTATTTTGTGTAGTATGCAAGAGTTGGACTTGGCTACAAGAGGGTCAACTGATAGATTGTGTAAGCCAAAAGCCAAGTTCGCACTGTCGTTACCTCAAAAAAGGGATGTCTGTCATTGGTTGCGGGAGGTTCATGTGCCTGATGGTTATTGCTCTAATGTGGGCAATTGGGTGGATCCATCTAACACAAAGTTGCAAAATATGAAAATTCTTGATCATCATGTGTTTTTGGAGAATCTTCTTCCAGTAGCTTTTACTGTTCTTCCGGATGATGTGTTGGGACCCTATGTCGAATTGAGTGAATTTTTCAGAAACCTATGCTCCAGTGAGCTGCAAGTAAGCATGCTGGAAGATATGAACAAGAACATTGCTGTAATTCTTTGTAAATTGGAGACAGTGTTCCCTCCTGGTTTTTGGAATGTCATGGAACATTTGCCTATTCATTTAGCCGAAAAAGCTTTGTTGGGTGGCCCTGTTCAATATCGATGGATGTGTCCTTTTGAGAGGTACTTTGGTTGGTTGAAACCTACTACAAAGAATAAAGCCTGTGTTGAAGCATCTATGGTTCACGCATACTTGGCGTTTGAGATAAAACATTTCGTTGAGTACTATTTTCAATCAAGCTTGGATAGCCCAAGTATTGGGCATAATGAGGGTATGCAACAACCTGAACCACAAATGCCAACTCTATCGGTGTTCAACCGTAAGGGTACTCCATTTGGGAATCGAGGCTGAAGATATCTTACTGAGGCGGAGTACCGTGTCGCTCGCCTTCACATTTTACTGAATTGTGCTGAAGTGCAACCATATTTGGAGTAAGTATATCAGTTACTGAAAGTTTCATTTAAATACTTAATAATTGTTGAATAATAATTAATTAGTTTCATTTGTTAAACATTACAGTTGGTTCAGACATCAATTTCGCAGTCATAATCCAAACGCAAGTGATGTGGAAGTTGACTTGTTCATCGAGGCAAATTTCGCACAGTGGTTCGAGTGTAATGTAAGTAATTTGTCATAAGTAATCTTCAACTTCTAAAACACATTTATGTAATTCTTAAGAGGATTGCCTTCTTTATCTCTTCGTAGGTCAATTCTTATCGGGTGTTTAATGATGAGAGGTAAGATTTTTTTGTGAACTTATCTCATGGACCACTTATGGTGGTAAAATGTTTCTCTGGGTATAAAGTTAATGGTTATCGATTTCATACCAAGGCTAGAAATGAAGGTAAAGCAACATATAATTGTGGCGTGTGTGTCAAACGAGTTGGGGAAGGTGACGGAGTATCAGGGGATTATTATGGTATACTTCATGAAATTGTTCGTGTTGAATTCACGGGTGAGCCAATTAAAAAATGTGTACTTTTTAATTGTGAGTGGTTTGACCCGGATGTTCCTCGGGGGTTACATTATCCTAAATTTACCCCATATCCCGAGGTGAATCATACCGGACGTTATAGAAAGTTTGACCCATTCATATTTGTTGATGTTGCAACCCAAGTGATATATGTTAAGTACCCTGAGGGGATATCAGGAAAAGCGAATTGGTGGGTAGCTATACCAAACAAACCTCGCAGTGCTCCTAAAGATAAAGATAACCTAGAACTTGCCCATCAACAGTTTGGAATGACTAACATGAATGTGGACAATGTCATAGTCACCACGTTAGTCGATGAAACTGCAGAAGCTGATGATGTTGATGGACATGATTGGGGTGATGATGATGATGGGAATGGTGAACATGATGATGGGAATGGTGAACATGATGATGGTGATGAAGAGGATGAAGAAGGTGAATGGGAGGATGAAGATGAAGACACTGATGATGACGATGATGAAAATACGGCATTGCAAAGTGGTGATGATGACAATGACAATGTGTTCCACCATGATTGATTAAATTGTTTTGTTGTATGGATATTTATGCATGTGTATAAAGCTTTTATTTATTGCAAACTCAGAAAAAAATTGTCTGTATGTACTGTAATTTTTCACTGACAATACTATCAAAAATGACGCGGTTTTATTTTTTTGTTCTTATTTGTTAGATGTCTCGACTAAATGGTGGACGTGGTCGTGGTCGAACGGTCATGAATGATGCTGGTAGAGGAGTACCACAACTGACCCCACAGTATGATCCCGCTGATCAAAATTATGAGCCAAATACCTTCAGTGGAATGTTTGGAGGTTTCTTGATCCAAGTCAACCATTCGGAAATTATTTTGGTAGTATGAATGAGCAATCCCACTTGCAACCACCTTTGTTTGGTGCGGGTATACAACCACCTATTCAACCCAATATTCCTTACATGGGTGGTGCTTCATCTACTCCATTACTTTATCAACAGTTGGATACTGTTAGTCCGCATTTCAACAATAATCAGTTTATGGGGCAACCTAGAATGCCAAGTCACTCAATGCACAACGAAGGAGTCCACAATGAAGGGGGAGGAAGAGATAGACACAGTCCTGCACCTGAAAGTGACACAGCGAGCACCAATAATAAGATATATTTATAACCTGATGGTGACACGTAAGTTTATTATGAAGTTTGTAACTTCTTCACCTCTTATATTCTTTTGACACATATAGTATTTACTGTTAACCAATTCTTTTTGTGTTCTTAGTTTTGTTCCATATCAGGGTGTAGTTCAGAAAATTGTCGAAAGCTTTGCATGTAAGTACCCACGTCCTTGGACCACGTGGCGGGAAGTTTCACAATCTCAGAGAGACATTTGGTTCAATGAGTTCAAGGTTCATTATCTATACAATGAATTTGAAAGTCATAATTGGATTGTTTGGAATATTTAATTACTAATATATATACTTCAATTTTGGCGTAGAAACACTACTACTGGCATTCGGACAATGAAACTCAGATACGGCGTAACTTTGAGTACAGAGGTACAACCCGACTCAGGGACATTCTAGGATACGCCTGGAAGTACAACCAAAAACCGAAGTGGTTACCGCCTAGTGTTTGGAATGATATGCTTAAACATTGGAGTGACAATGACAACTTCAAGAAATTGAGTCAACAAAATAGAGTGATGTTGAAAGTTTTGGTCCTTCGTTACACACATATGGCTCAATTCCGATTAGTGAAAGGAAAAGGTGTTTGGTAAGAAATTTGATTATTAATAAACGTATTTCTTATATATAAAGCATGGTATGGATTGAGGTCCTCGTAGATCATCCTTGTTTATATTTAATTGCGACTTACTTTTTTTTTCCAGGCCCAAACATTAGGTGGGGAGCCCACGTGTGAGGAATAGATTAAGGACACTCACTGCAAGGTGAAAGACAAAACTTTTGTTGATAAAAAATCTGTCAAAAAATATGTAAGTTTCACACATTCTATTTAGAGATAATTCATATGTTACAATTGTAGGTTTGGTATAAAATAGTTTTATTTTTTATAATTTTCAGGAGGATCATCAGAACAAATGGCAGAAGTACTCCCAAGCTTCAACTCAAGGGGGCTCTCAACTGCCACCTATGAACCAAGAGAAGTTTTGGATTAAAAAAAATCTCGACAAGAAAGGCCGTGTATACGGTTTTGGCGCGGAGGGGGTCAAGTTGAAGAAATCAGCTACTATTGCAGCTGCACGTCACTCATCAGCAGAGCATTTTGATCCAAGACAGCAAGCACAACTCCTCAATGAGAGCATAACCAAGCATGCAGAGGCTATAACTCAAATAGGCAAGAAACATGGGAAGACAGAGCGCATGCTGAAAAAAGTTTTAAGATTTTTCAAAGGTCAAAGTGCAGGTTCCTCCAGCCAGATCAACTTGAATCCCGACGATGAAGAGGACTCCGAAAATGACAATGATGATGATCCCACAAATTTATCCGACTCTGAATAGTTTAGTAATTTGCGTACATTTAAAACAATGTCGTATGTCGTAATTAATATTTAATTCAGCATGTTTCTTTTGACAGATATATATAAAATTTCATATTTGGTAATTATATTATTATTTGCGTATTAATTTTCTGAAAAAATTTTTTTGGTTTTGAAGCGAAATTTTGTACCATTTTTTTTTCTGATTTTGAATTAAATTTTTATTTAAAAAAGCAAATTTTTTGGATTTGCAAAAAAATTTTTTTTTTTAAAAAAAAGGAAATTCCGACGGGAATTTTCGTCGGAAATTCCCTTCCCCCTTTTCGTTGTTCGCTCGGAGTTTGAGGTGCAGGGTATCCGACGGGGGGTCCGACGGGATATTTCCGTCGCAAGCCGTCGGATTCCGTCGGAAAAGTTTTTGTGACGAGCTGAATCCCGACGTGACATTTTTCGTCGTATTTTCCGTCGGAATAGCCTTTTCCTGTCGAAAAAATAGACTTTTTCCGTCGGTATTTTCGTCGCAGATCAGATGTGTTTTTGTAGTATTGGAGCAGCTGATAGCAGAAGAAAATAACAAAATTAACCAGAATCAATGGTGCATGCTAAGTGACCATCTAAATAATCTAGAACAGAACAAGAAGCATCATCTAGCAACATATCATCATAAGAAGGCAATTGTGCAACATGATCCTTGGAGCGAAAACAAGTGGCACAAGCACACGTTTTTCTGGAAACTCTATTAAGCAGATTATAGTAACATAAATCTAGTTTTTAGGAACTTTGGTCCACTTTTTTGAGGCCTAAGGGCTCTAATAAGTGGCACAGGCTAATTTTGAAGAAAAATTTGAACACAGCACCGAAACTAGTTTTGAAGTGTCTAAAAAAATCCCAATTAGTATTTTCTAGAAATTGGGTTTTGCAGAAAAAGAGGAGAAAAAGGAAGGAAATTTTTTTTCATCAAATTGGAAAAGGAAAAATATTAACAAATACATAGGATAATAAAAAAATTTGAAATTGTTAGACAAATTAGAACTGGCCTGGATGTGGAAACGACTGTCAGGGATATCCCACGAATTAGTGATGAGGAGGCGGCTATTAGAGTTGCCTTATGGATGTCCATGTCCTAAACTCGAATGACTGGCACTGGTGGTAAGGCAACCGTGGGGAGGGGGAGGAGAGTGTAAGAGATGAGACTTGCGTGTATATGTGGCTGACCCCCTCAAACCTCCTTTTATAGGTTATTGGGGGGGGGGGCAGCTAGGGTTGCCTAAGGCAACATTTTATGGCTGTCAGGCCTCACTTAATAGGCCCGGCCAAGAGCTCCCACTCGACCACAAAGGCCGCAAACACATGCTCTCCACGAATCATGACTCCCCACGCTTCATACTGGGAATAGGACGTACGACCGAAAAGTAACAAGCAGTGCTATATTAAGTTATCATCTAACTAACATAACACTTTCACAAAATACGATACCCCAAGTCATCCTAACCCCAAGTCATCCTAAACATCACTAGTGGCATTTCTAATCCCCTATGCCATGATATATCATATGATTATATACTTAATATAATCGCTCGGGCTGATATTGGTGACGACGGATAGACTTTTCCTTAAACACTCATGATATTACATCTTAGTTTAATTGCTTTCCTAACATGTTCTTGCTGAACCGTATACAACGTGGTTCTTGGGAAACACATTAAAGTAGCAACATCAAGCCTTGACTTCGTGTCATAGCTTTAAGTCAAAAGGGTTATCACCTGCAGGGTCACACAGTGACAAGAGATATGGAGTTCAATTGTCACTCTATATATGGTCATCGTTTAAGCACACACAGTATGAGATGTGTGTTATGACATAGCTCTCACTTACTTGGGATCGTCACTCTAGATGCCATGCGAATTTCCAGTCTAGATTTACATCTAAAAAATCTAACCTGAGCCACTGGATTAACATACTAAATACTAATCTTGATACTCAAGACTCGGCTTTTAAGGCTTCAATATGAAATCATGTCTTATATTCGACTCCCTTGAATCTCATCTTAGACTTACTAAGGTGACTATTTCTCACTCATACACTTCTAGTATGAGTAATCAATATTGCACACCTAGTGCCAATACGATTCTGTCTCATCCTGCCTACTACTCAAGAGTCAGGGCGATTGCCTATGTGACTAGAGCAATCAGAAGCCTGTGACATTTCAACATGTCTAATAGATAAATCACAAAGCATTTAGAGAAAGAACTTTCAATCTTTATTTCATAAATGCTCATTACATGGAGAACGTATCTGTCATACATTACAAGATTCTATCCAAAAACTAAACTCTGCGAAGCCCTAGACTCAATGAATGTGCTTTGAAAGCATCTCTAGGTATCGGCTTAGTTAATGGATCAGCAATCATCTTGTTAGTAGGTATATACTTGATGACAACCTCCTTTGTCTTTATGGTGTCTCGCACGAAGTGATAACGCCTCTTGATATGCTTGGTCTTTCGATGGAACTTCGGATCTTTATCGAACTGGATGGCGACTATGTTGTCACATAACATCTCTACAGGATCATCAACTCTAGGAGTGCGGTTAAGATTATGGAGGAAACTCCTAAGCCACATTGCCTCCTGCGTGGCTAGGCTACATGCTACATACTCTGCCTTCGTGGTTGACAGAGCTATACAGTCTTGCTTCTTACTGCACCATAATATGGCTCCCCCACTTAGGGTGAACACATATCCTGAGGTTGACCTAGACTCATCGTGGTCATCACCCCAATGGGCATCTGAATATCCTCTCAACCGGAGATCCCCGCCTTGATAGCATAGGGCCAAGTCGGTTGTACCACGAAGGTAGTGCATAATTCTCTTGACGGCTTGCCAATTTGCTTGTCCTAGGTTGCTTTGGTAACGACTTACCAAGCCAACCGCAAAGTAAATGTTCGACCGTGTACATAACATGGCGTACATTAAGCTTCCTACGATACTAGCATAGGGTACATTGCTCATGGCCTCCTTTTCCTTATCTATTTTTGGGCATTGGTCGAGGCTCAAGGTTAAACCCTTCTCAATTGAAGTGTCTAAAGGTTTGGAATAATGCATACAGAATCGTTCTAAGACTTTCTTGATATATGCCTCCTGGCTCATACCTAAAAGCTTCTTAGGGCGATTCCTTATTATTTCCACGCCTAGGACATACCTGGCTTCACCCATGTCCTTCATCTAAAAAACGGAGGATAACCACTTCTTAGCGGCTTCGATCATCTCCAAATTGTTCCCAACTAGTAGTATGTCGTCAACATATAGCGTAAGGAACGTAATCCCCTAGATTGATCTTTTGACATATACACAATGGTCCTCCGAAACCATGGATAAGCCAAACAAAGTTATAGCTTCATGGAATCTTAAGTACCAATATCTGGAAGATTGCTTAAGACCGTATATGGACTTTTTAAGATGACACACCTTATCCTCTTGTCCGTCTGACACAAAACCAATGGGTGGGTCCATATAGATGTCTTCCTCAAGGCTACCATTAAGGAAGGCAGTCTTTACGTCCATTTGAAACAACTCTAAGTCCAAATGGGCAACCATGGCTAGGAGTAGGCGAATAGAGGCAAATCTCACCACAAGAGAAAATGTCTCTTCATAGTTTACACCCTTACTTTGTGTAAACCCTTTCGCCACTAAATGAGCTTTGTACTTAACGATTGAACCATCTTCCTGCTGTTTTATCTTGAAAACCTACTTGTTTCCAATAGACTTATGTTGGGGTGGAAGATCAACGAGTTTCCAAACCTTATTTCTTGCCATTGAGTCCATCTCATCCCTCATGGCATCCATCTACTCTTTGTGGTTTAGTGAGTCAATTGCCTCTTGATAAGAGGTAGGCTCCTCAACTTCTAAGAGAGTGCATAGGAATATTTCCTCTTCGATTTGGAATTTGAGGAATTCTTCCACGCTCACTCCTTTGGAGGTGGGGCCTTCATTGTTTATTTGCCTCGGTGAGGCATCCCTCCCCCTTTGTCTAAGAGGTATGGGACCTTGAGCATGTGGAGAGTTGCTCCCACCATCCCTCTAAGGCATGGGATCCCAAACATGCGGGCTAATCACATGTTTAGTTAGAAACTGGAGATTGAGGACGAACCTCACTCGCAGGTTGGCTTTCCTCATGTATAGGAGATTGAGGATGAATCCTATCCTCCTGGGTAGGCAAGTCTTCCTTATTTCCTTCGGATAGGGGAGGCATACCATCTTCGGTGACTTGTTTAGAATCCAAATTCTCCCCCTCACCGAATGATGGTTGGATGTTTTGCTGTTACTCAAACAGTTCGACATTCTTCTTGACTTCACCAATGGTCGGGAACTCATCCTCGAGAAAATCGACATTGCGGGAATCTATTTTTGTCATGCCACCATTTGCGTGTTCCCCATGCATCAAATATCCTTTAGATTCCTGCAATGTCATGACCAATAATCGTATAGCCATATTTAAAGAACTAAGCATGCTTATCATTCAAATCATTCAACGTATTAGACGGGACTAAATCTGATCAGTCTGGCCAAAAACATTATACTATAACCAATAATGTCTTGAGTTAGCCAATAATAATCAACGTATGATTCTAATGTCTTGAATCACATAAAGTTATATAATCAACCTCAAAAATATCATACTATAACCAATAATAATATGAGAATAAAGGCTAAAAATATAACTCATAACAAAATTAATGGCCACTTTTAACATATAAAAGCAAATTTATGTGATCATGGGAGCAGATATTCAATACTCCAAATTGAGCTAGAACCAACCCAAATGAAACAACCCACATCAAAACGAATATTTCGGGCCAAAAAAAGGCCCAACAAATGACCGGGGCCCTTTTTCTTTTGAATTAGCCCAAAACGGAATTTAAAAAAATGGCCCAAAGGAGAACCAAGTAGTAATTAAAAAAAACCTACCCACTAAAATAAAAAAAAACGAGACCTCATTTCTTAGGCACTTCTTTAATCTGAAATCGGCCCAAAATAGGACCCTTATATAAGTGAGTAACTTACTCACACAATAACCCTAAAAACCTTCTACTCTCCCTCTCTCTCTCTTCTTGGTCTTTCTCTGCCTGCTTCTCGAATTCTCTCTCTAATCTCTACCCCGAAAGTCATCCCCTCGGTTATTCCGGTGCCATGGCCGGAGAAATAGAGCACCAAGCTCTTTCCTCAGCTGGTTGGTGCCACCACCACAGCAGCCACTGCCGCTGTCTTGGTTTAAAAAAAAAAACCCAAATGATGTAAAAAAAAAACCACACCACCACCGACCCAAAAAATTGCCCACGATCCTCGATCTGCGCTAATCCGATGAGAGCCATCACCGCCCCCTTGTAGATCGACCGAAAACCAATCTGGGGAAGGTGCCCACGCACCAGACGTGCCATTGAGGCGATAGCGCGTGGTGTCACGCATTTTCTAGAATCATGTTTTCCAACTCGTTTCCTCAAGGTTGTGTAGATCGACGATGATGAGGGGTTTTGGGAGGAAGAAGATTGTGAAACAACCTTCGTCAGCGGCGTGTGACGGCCACGTGCCACCCCTCTGTGGTGTTTTCTAATGGGTATGGTTCGAGTTCCCCTATTTTCGTTTTTCTACCCCTTCTTCCTTTTAATAATATTATTATTTTTTTCTTTTGTTTTAGCCGGGGGTTAAGTCTCAGGCAGAGGCGGGTTAGGGTTATGGGTCTGGGCTTGACAGAAATGTATGTCTAGGGCTAAATTATTCCATATTCAACTGCATATACCAAGAATTGTGTCTTCATGATTTAAACTTTGACTAAAGATTCAATCATTAGTCGACCGGTATTACAGATGCATAATTAAAAACAACTTCTTGACCATAAATAAACATGCTTTCTGGATTGTCATGGACTAATCATGAAAAATTAGTTGGTCGCAAACGAACCATAGATTTAGTTTTGCACAACCGTACTCAATTATAGGATTAGGCCTTTCAGAATGCATAAAAGCATGTCCAGATTGAATCAGTAGCATGATTGCACCAAAAAAAAAAAAAACTGGGCATTGTATATTCATGTCTAAACATTGAAATTGTTACTCCAACAGTGGATGTTTGTAATGTAATCGATCTGGAATGGGTTGTTTATTCTATTAATTTATGTTTAGAATAAACTAAAGCATGTTCATGAGAACTCATCTGGGCAGGACAGATTATCAAATGATCAGTGTTATGACTAAATGTTTAATCTTTGGCTAATTCAAGACATTAGAATCATAGAAGCATGTCATGAGTTGCATAATCACAAAAATTAAACAATTAATCATATAGCCATATTTAAAGAATTAAGCATGCTTATCATTCAAATCATTCAACATATTAGACGGGGACTAAATCCAATCAGTTTGGCTCTGATACCACTGTTAAACAAATTAGGACTGACCTGGATGCGGGAACGACTGTCGGGGATATTCCATGAATTAGTGATTAGGGGGCGGCTACCAGAGTCACCTTATGGCTGTCCGCGTCCTAAACCCGAATGTCTAGCAGTGATGGTAAGGCAACTACGGGGAGGGGGAGGAGAGTGTGAGAGATGAGACTTGTGCGTATCTATGGCTGAACCCCCTAAACCTCGTTTTATAGGTTATGGGGGGGTAGTTAGGGTTGCCTAGGGCAACACTTTGTGGCCTTCGGGCCTCACTTAATAGGATTTGCCAACAGAAACTAATTAAATATTACACTTTTCTCTCTCTTTTTTGAGTTCTGGAAATCTAATCAAGCGATTCAAGTTGATCATGATGATGATCATGGATGTTGTATGCATTAATCATGTAATTTGGTAGAATAAATAATTGAGGTGGGCAATTATCTCAATCTAATCAAGTATTTGTTTGACCCCCCAAGTTTAAATTTCTTGCTTGCTCAGAATTAATGGTGGATAGGGTTGTTCCTTTTGTATCGCCAAAAATCAGAATCTAGATTGCCAAACTGATTCTTGATGGATGGGATTGAATCTCCATAATTACAGCAGGTAGACTTGGTCCAAATTCAGTCGGGTCTAGGTCCGGTCCGGATTGAATTTGGACTAGTCCGGTCCTCGATCCCCAGCTTGGTCTTTATTTAGTCTTTAGTACAGGCCGATCTGGTCTAGTCCTAGACCAATGAATAGGCCTAGAAGTCAACAAGCACAAGGCAAGATTGGTGGCTGAGGGATACAAGTAGAAGTATGGAGTGGATTACACATAAGTTTTTTCTCTTGCTGTAAAATATGACACAATCAGATTGGTGATTGCCTTGACAACGTAAAATTCTTGGCATATTTTCCAGTTGGATGCTAAATCGACATTTTCGCATGGAGATTTAAAGGAAGATGTATTTATTGAATAACCCCTGGTTATATTAAGATCGCCAATGTGCATAAAGTTTATAAATTGAAGAAAGCTCTTAGTGGACTAAAACAAGCTCGGTTTGGTACGCTCGTATTGAGACTTACTTTGTCAATGTAGGTTTCAAGAAATGTCCTTATGAGCGCACTCTGTTTGTCAAAATTGGAGATGGTGGTAAAGTGTTCATTATTTGCTTATATGTTGATGATTTTATATTTACTGGGAATAATGGTGCCATGTTTAATGAATTTAAGAAGTCTATGATGGAAGAATTTGAAATGACTGATCTTGGTAAAATGCATTACTTCCTTGGTTTAGATGTAATGCAATCTGATGATGAAATTTTTGTCTACCAAAAGAAGTATGTGTGGGAAATACTGGATAGGTTCAAGATAAAGGATTGCAACTCAACACACACTCTAGTAGAGTTTGGTTTGAAACTGCATAAAGATAAAGAAGGGGAAAAGATGGATAGCGTGATGCACAAGCAAATCATAGGCAATTTGATGTATATAACTACTACAAGGTCAAACATCATATATGTAGTGAGTCTCATACGTACATATATGGAGAACCCAACCTCAATCCACCTGCTTGCTGCTAAAAGAATCCTTCATCACTTGTAAGGAACTAAGGATTTTGGGTTGTTTTATAAAAAAAGATACAAATCAAATTTGATTGGTTTCACTGGCAGTGATTATGCAAGGGATTGAGATGGAAGGAGAAGTACACCTGGTTATGTTTTCGTGCTTCAAATAGGGGCTGCTTCATGGTGTTTAAAGAAACACTTCATTGTCACTTTGTTAAGCGCAGAAGCTAAATTTGTTGCTGCTATAGCATGTGCTGTCAAGCTATTTGGTTGAGGACAATTCTTGAAGAGTTGCAGTCCAAGCAAGCAGTGCTACTCCAATCTTTTACGACAATAATTCTGTCATCAAGTTGTCTAAGAGCCTGGTGCTACATGGAAGACGCAATCACATTGATGTTACATATTATTTTTTGAGGGATCTTTGCAAAGATGGGGCAATTGAGCTGAAGTTCTATCGCAACGAAGATCAATTAGCAGACATTTTCACAAAACCCTTAAGTGTTTCTATTTCTAAATTCAGAGGAGGCTTATGGGAATCGACACCATGGAAGATTTCAGTAAGTTGAATGTAAACTGAAACTTCACTGCTTTCAGTTTAAAGAGGAGACTATTGAAATCTTAGTTTTTTTTCTATTAATTGAAATGGTCTTTAAGAGTCATGTTTCTTAGTTAGAATCAGTCCTAGTTTGTTCAGATTTTCAAAGATTAATAGAATAACCTTTTTCTGATTTTTAGGAGTTGGTAGGATACTGTGTTTATGTTGACTATGGGTTGTTTTGCGTTCTATTCCTATGGTATTTCTATTTTGTATTTGCCTTTTTGAATGCTTCAAAATTTAAATGAAGAATTCAACTTTTGCAGCCATATTTATTCGCTTCTTTACGTGTACTAATTTATCCTGAATGTTTCAGTTTTATAACTATTATGATCAAA
>JACYFF010010365.1:100600219-100615912 GCA_017589665.1 Selenicereus undatus | reverse complement strand
CGTGATCATATCACTCGAGTCTTAATACATGTTTGATCATACATATATATGCGATACATATTATTTAATTGTGTGTGATATTGCTGTAGGCACTCAAATTTGTTTGTGCCGTACCAAAATTAAATTAAATTAGTTAATTGGGCAAACCTTTTTAATTAATTTAATTAAGCCCAAAGACTTGCAGATCAAGCCCAAAATGAAGCCCAGCTGACTACCAAGTCCGGGTCCAGTTAAAATTCGAGTCAAAGCCCAAATCGAGACTCAAGACGACTACCAAGTCAAGCCATGACCTAAAGCCCGAACGACGTTCAAGTGATGGCACGGTCAAAGTCAAAGTCAAAGTCAAAGGTCAAAGTCAACATCGACTCACAAGTCAAATATCAAAGACGACTCTCAAGTCAACGTCCGGCTAAAGCTTGAGGCGACTTCCAAGTCAATGCTCGGTTCAAGTCCGGAAGACTCCAAAGTCAAAGTCAAACAAACGAAAGTTAGGTAGCTTAGGATAAGACCTAATTGAAAGATCCAAAACCTAGGTCAAAGCCCAAAACCCAAGTCAAGACACTGTCTTGACTTGGGAGGAGAGGCTTTCCTATAAATAGGTCCCCACCCCCTTTGTTTCAAGGGTTGGAAAATCCATCATCGAGAGAAAGAATCAGAGGATTTTGTATCCATAGAGATTGTAACCCATTCAAATCAATTGAACATATAAAAATCAATTGAATCTATAAAAATCAATTGAATCTATAAAAATTCAATCTTTGTAATTTGTGATTACAAATTTGGCACGCTCGGTGGGACATCTCTACCTCTCATCTCTTTCTCTTAAAAATCAAGACTTTCAAGTCACAAGAACATCATCTTCAACGGAGACATGGCTGCAAAGGATGTCACCGTGCAAGCTTCGAAGAAGAAGAACACAGGATCCTTCTTTCTTAAATCTTGTGAAGTGAGCGTCACCTCTAGCCAGCGCTCTCATACCATGAAAACCATGAGCATGGCAAAAGTTGCTCCGTCGACCGCTGCTAGGAAGACTGCGTCCTCCCCATCTAAATTCCAAGACTTAAACACTAAACACAAGGTGTCGTCTGGGATGGATGAAATTCAAAAACTTAGCCGTCAAGCTCCAATCTGCGAGGTTGAAGACTACTATAGTAGTGACTCCTCTGCGCCCTCACCAAAGGAGGCGCGCATGTCAGAGATTGAAGCTGAATCTTCTGACACTGTCATCATGCTAGTCATAATGACAGGAGCTGCTAACCTCGAAGAGCAGCTGGCAAGTATGAAAGCTATCTTGGATAGGCTCTCCAAAGAGAGTGCTGAGAAGGACGCCCAAATTAAGCACCAGAACGACCAGATCGCTGAACTGACAAAGAAGCTGGAAAAGAAGTTCTCTGAAGCTTTCAACAAGGGTTCGGGTGCTGAAGACTCTGACAAAGAGTCACATCACAGCGAGGAATCTGACAATGACCGCAAAGCTAAGAAGGATTGCTCCTTAAGTTCAATGTCAGTTGAGCAAATTCAGAGCTTGATAGTGAACGCAGTCAAGGCTCAGCTAGGAGGGGGGTCTCACAAGACTCACTTATACAAAAAGCCCTACACAAAGAGGATTGACGCGTTGCGCATGCCCCATGACTATCAGCCTCCCAAGTTCAACCAGTTTGATGGCAAGGGCAACCCCAAACAGCATGTCGCACACTTCATTGAGACGTGCAGTAATGGTGGCACAGAGGGAGACCGACTGGTGAAGCAGTTCGTCCGTACTCTAAAAGGGATTGCGTTCGACTAGTACACAGACTTGGAGCCAGAGTCAATTGACAGCTGGCAACAAATGGAGCAAGAGTTCCTCAACAGGCTCTACAGCACTCAACGCATTGTTAGCATGATAGAGCTAATGAACACCAAACAATGGAAGGACGAGCCAGTGCTTGATTATATCAATCGCTGGAGATCCCTTAGTCTGGAGTGCAAAGATCGTCTGACAGAAGCTTCAGCTGTTGAAATGTGTGCGCAGGGCATGGAGTGGGATTTACTGTATGTCTTACAAATGAGCAAGCCAAGGACTTTCCAAGAATTGGCAACGAAGGCTCATGATATGGAGATGACAATTGCAAGTTGCCGTGGCAAGTCTTCTTCCTTACCTGACTCTAGAAAGGACAAGGGTGAATTTAAGAAAAATCATAAGTCTTCCAAGTCCTCAAACAAGGAATCCATGGCTGCTTCAACTGGGGAACCGGTTCGAATCTCCGGAAAGCCTAAGTATGAAAACAAGAAAACTGAATTCCCCAAGAATGCTGGGAAGAAGCGTCCTACATTGAAGGAATTACAGGAGAAGAAATACCCCTTCCCTGATTCAGCCTTATCAGGAATGCTCGATGATCTCCTTCAAAATGGGGTTATCGAGCTTCCAGATCCAAAACGCCCTGAAGAAGCTGGAAGAGTTACCGACCCAAAATATTGTTGGTATCATAGGGTGGTTAGCCACCCTCTTGAGAAGTGCATAACGCTCAAGGAGCGTATTATGCAGCTTGCCAGAGACGGGAAGATAATATTGGATTTGGACGACACTGCCGAGATAAATCATATCTCCACTCAGCTGGAATACTCCTCATCGCCCAGGAAGCCAAAGCATACTCAAGCTTGTGGTAGGGTAAACACTGGATTGATTTCTTCCCTTAGAGAGAAATTAGTTACAATCTAATTTGGAAGTTTGGAGCCTGTGGTGGTTCCAATTACAGCTAAAGAATCCTTGACAGAGACTAATCCATTTGTGGATGTCTCTCATAAGGCTGATGTCTATGAAGAGGGATGGACTCTTGTCACTCGTTGGAGGCTAAGGAAGCAAAGCCAAGTGCAGTCGCCACCTATTCGCCGCAGGAAGAGACAAGGAAGAAAAAAGTGTCCTCGTCACTCAAAAGGAAAGGAAAAGTCCAAGAGCGTTAAAGGGCACGAAACTTTGCCTATTGACCTCCTTGAGCATGAGCCACTTGTCCCCGTTACACTCCAAGAGTTTTTCCTAACAGGCTTCTTTGAGAAAGTTACGATCAACATGACCTCATGTTCCGAACTCGAAGAAGAGGAAGACGAAGGAAGCGACGGGCAAGAGGAGTCTCCTCAAGTAGCTGATAAAACCTTAACTATCTTGAAAGCTTTGCCATCTCATATGGGTTGTGGGCAAATCTTTTGTTTGCCTCACGAGATGCGCCAACATGTTGTTGCTGCCTTACAACACCCAGAAATTTACGCTGATAAAATCAAGGATGTGGGAGCATCAACAGAAGACCCTGTTCAATGTGCCTCTTGCAATACTGCGGTCACGTTCACTGACGATGATTTGCTGTTGGGATCTAAGCCCCATAATCGTCCTTTGTTTGTAACTGGTTATATCAGGGAACAAAAAGTCAGGCGCATTCTTGTGGATGGAGGGTCAGCTGTCAACATCATGCCCAAGTCAACAATGAACGACTTGGGCATCACAGTGGAAGAACTGTCTAAAAGCCGAACGATGATTCAAGGCTTTAATCTTGAAGGTTAGCGTGCAATTGGTATGATTCGCGTTGAACTAATGATCGGAGATCTGACCACATCTTCCATCTTCCATGTAATTGATGCCAAAACATCCTACAGGTTATTACTTGGGCGACCATGGATTCATGAGTATGCGATAGTCGCTTCCACTTTACACCAATGCCTCAAGTATTACCGTGATGGGGAGAAGAAAATAAATGGGGATGTCAAGCCATTCACCAAGGCTGTATCTCATTTTGCAGATGCAAGGTTCTTTGAAGAAGGTATTGCACCTAAAGAAACCATGTCGTCAACCATTTCTTCCACATGCAAGGGTGTCACAAAGAAAGCCCCTCAAGCAACAAAGGATAATGTTCCTAAGCAGAAGCTCAAGAAAGAAGCAAGCAAGCAAGGTGACACTACTTCTTGTGTTGACCCAGTCGCTAAACAAGCTGCCGCTTCAACGGGATCAATATCGCCAATTTTAAGGTACATACCTAGGTCTCGCCGCAAGGAGGGCGAATCACCCTTCGACGAGTGCACGGGCAGTAGCAACGAGGCCAAAGTTGTTAAGGGTGAGGCAGCTAGCATAACTTCTCTAAAAGGGAGTGTAACAGTTCCAACCCTTAAGATGTGGCAAGCAAAGGTGAGTCGACCTCCTATTCCGGGGTTTGTTGTTTCTTCTAAGGAAAATGATGACTTGCCAAGCGTGCGGACTAAAGAAGGATTTGATCCCAACGCCTATAAGCTGATGAAAAAAGCTAGTTACGACTTTCAAAACCCAGCTACCTTAGGGAAGGTAGTTGAGGTCAAGCCTCATGGACTTAACGAAACTCAGAAAAAGATCCAAGAGCAGGGAGGTTCAGTAGACATCTCAAAAGTTGGACTAGGTTTTATGCCACCTCAGCCAGTCAGAATCTCGGGGCGGCGAAAGGACAAGAGAGTGGCAACCCAACACATCTCAGCTGAAGAGGTGGATGAGAGTGAAGAGGAAAGTGCTTCACCTAACCCAAAACCCTCTGTGTTTGATAGGTTGTAATCGCCCGCTTCGAGAAAGCGTCCATCAGTGTTCACCCGAATGGGGAAAGGGAAAGCCAACGAAATCTCTGTTTTTAACAGAGTCAAAGATGTTCCCCAGTCAAGGCGTTCATGGTTTTCTAGGATAAAAACTGGTAAAGAGTTTTCAAGCTCCCAACTTCAGCAGGAGAAAAGTTCTGTGTTTAGCTGCTTGGGAGTAATAAATGAAGTTCAGAGCTCTATCCCTTCTCGTATGAAGCGTTGCTCCAGTTTGGATGTGAAAACAGATGGGTCATTAAGAGTAAAGAGACGTACTGTGATCTTCACGGGTCAACAAAACAACTCTAACTCTAGCAATGAGGAGGAGGAAGAAGAAGTTGTTCCTTCCAATCATATCACAGCACATGAATGTGATGACTCAGACTCATAAATAGAGCTGGCTGAGATTCCTGAAACCTTCGAAGATGGGGGGTAAGCTACAGTTGATGAGTTAAAAGAATTAAGTCATGGGACCAATGAAGAGCCTCGCCCTATCTACGTAAGCTCATCACTTACACCCGAGGAGGAAATACAGTACTTGGAACTCTTGTCCGAGTACAAGGATGTATTTGCCTGGAGCTATAAAGAAATGCCTGGGTTGGATCCAAAGGTAGCAGTCCATCTTCTGTCTATCAAAAGGGGTATTTCACCTAAGAAGCAACCTCAGCGACGTTTTCGCCCGGAGTTGGTACCAGAAATTGAAAAAGAGGTCAACAAACTCATAGAGGTAGGATTCATTCGCGAGGTCAAATACCCAACGTGGATTGCAAACATCGTGTCCGTCAGGAAGAAAAACGGGCAACTTCGTATTTGTGTGGACTTTCGAGATCTCAATGATGCTTGTCCTAAAGATGATTTCCCGTTCCCTGTCACAGAACTCATGATCGATTCAACCACAGGGCATGAAGCGCTGTCGTTCATGGATTGTACCGCAGGATACAATCAGATTCTGGTGGCACCAGAGGATCAAGAGGCCACAGCTTTTCGCACACCTAAAGGCATTTTTTGCTATAAGGTGATGCCCTTTGGACTTAAGAATGCAGGAGCAACTTACCAAAGGGCAATGCAAATAATTTTCGACGATATGCTTCATAAAAAAGTTGAGTGCTACGTCGATGATTTGGTGGTCAAATCCAAGAAGACGGTAGACCACTTGCAAGATCTTCATCTAATCTTTGAGCGATTACGAAGATGTCAACTGAAGATGAACCCACTCAAGTGTGCATTCGGTGTCACCTCCGGGAAATTCCTGGGGTTCATCGTTCACCATCGGGGAATTGAGATTGACAAATCGAAGATCAAGGCAATTCAAGAGATGCCCGAGCCGAAGAATCTCAAAGAGCTTCGCGGACTTCAAGGTCGCTTGGCATACATCCGGAGATTCATCTCAAATCTTGCAGGACGCTATCATCCCTTCAGCCACCTTATGAAAAAAGGAGCATCGTTCGAATGGGACGACTCATGTCGAACGACTTTCAAGAAAATAAAGGAATATTTGTCCCATCCTTCGGTGTTGGGAGCACCCATCCCTGGCAAACCTCTTCGACTGTACATTTCAGCTCAAGAACAATCCTTAGGAGTATTATGTGTACAGGAAAATGAGGAAGGAAAAGAAGTTGCCTTGTACTACTTAAGTCGTACGTTGGTTGGTGTTGAATCTAAGTACTCCCCCATTGAAAAGATGTGCTTGTTGCTCATCTTTGCCGTCCAGAAACTCAAGCATTACATACAGGCTTATACAGTACAAGTGATCTCCAAAGCTGATCCCATAAAGTACATCTTATCTAGGCCAATTTTAAATGGGCGGCTAGCAAAATGGGTGGTCATCTTAAAACAGTATGACCTTGTCTATGTACCCCAAAAAGCAGTTAAGGGACAAGCGTTGGCAGATTTCTTAGCAGATCATCCCATTCCCGATGATTGGGAACTAAATGATGATTTGTCGGGAGAAGACGTGTCCTACATCGATATCCTCCCTCCTTGGGAAATGTATTTCGATGGTGCGGCTAGGCGTGATGGCACTGGTGCAGGAGTGGTCTTCGTTTCCCCTGAAAAGCACATTCTCCCATATTCATTTGTGCTCACTCAGTTATGCTCTAACAATGTGGCAGAATATCAAGCACTTGGCTTGGGTCTTGACATGGCTATTGAGATGGGGATCACCGACCTTAACATATATGGTGACTCGCAGTTGGTCATCAATCAACTACTTGATGAATACGAGGTTAAGAAACAAGACCTTGTCCCGTATCACAGGCAGACATTACGCTTGCTAAATAAATTGGAGACGGTCAAGTTAGAGCATGTGCCAAGGAGTGCCAACAAGATGGCTGATGCATTGGCAAACCTCGCAGCCACTTTGGCATTGGGGGCAGAAGAAGGAATGACAATTCCAGTATGTAGCTGCTGGGTTGTTCCGCCTGATGATGAAGACTCAGATGACGACGTCAATATGATATGTGTCCTTGAAATAGACACAGAAGACTGACGCCAACCTATAATTGAGTACTTAGAGCACGGGAAACTTCCTAGTGACCTAAGGGATAAGACAGAAATACAGCGTAGAGCTTCGAGCTTCCTTTACTACAACAGAACGCTCTATCGGCACTCTCTTCTTGGCCTTTGGTTACGATGTTTGGACCTGGAAGAGGCAAAGCAAACGATGGCAGAAGCTCATTCAGGCATGTGCGGAGCGCACCAATCGGGGCCTAGGCTACATGATCATATTAAAAGGATGGGTTACTACTGGCCCACTATGGTGCAAGATTGCATGGATTATGCAAAGAGATGTGATGCTTGCCAGTTCCATGCCAACTTCATACATCAACCCCCAGAACCTCTTCACCCAACTGTTGCATCCTGGCCATTTGAAGCATGGGGCCTTGATGTCGTTGGACCAATCACGCCTAAATCGTCGGCTAGTCATTCCTACATCTTGGCGACCACTGATTACTTCTCTAAATGGGCGGAAGCAATTTCACTAAGGGAAGTTAAAAAAGAAAATGTGATCGACTTCATAAGGACGCACATTATTTATCGATATGGTGTGCCGAGATACATCATCATTGATAATGGTAAGCCCTTCGTCAACAGCCTGTTGACCAGCCTATGTGAGAAGTTTAAGTTCGCCCAACATAAGTCTTCCATGTACCATGCCCCTACAAATGGCCTGGCAGAAGCCTTTAATAAAACACTTTGCAACTTACTCAAAAAAGTTGTCGCAAAGTCTAAAAGAGATTGGCACGACAAACTAGGGGAGGCTCTTTGGGCATACCGAACTACATACAAGACGCGGACACAGTCGACCCCCTTTGCTCTAGTGTATGGAGTTAAAGCCGTACTACCATTAGAGCTCCAAATTCCGTCGCTACGCATCGCCATACAAGAAGGTTTGACAGAAGACAAAAATCACAAGCTTCGCATAGCTGAGCCGGAGGCCCTAGATGAGAAAAGACTTCAGGCACAACAAAAGCTAGAATGCTACCAAGCCCGTCTATCAAGAGCGTTCAACAAAAAGGTTCGACTGCGGTCTTTCCAAGTCGGAGACCAGGTGTTGGCAGTAAGAAGATCGATTATTGTCTCCCACAAATCTGGAAGCCAATTCACCTCCAAGTGGGATGGTGCATATATGGTAAGAGAAGTTTACACAAATGGAGCCTACAAGATAATTGGAACTGATGGAGTGCGCGTATGACCCATAAACGGCAAATTCTTGAAGCACTATTATCCTTAAAATAGAATGTTGTAAAGCTCCTATGTAAGAGCCTACACTGCTCGTTCTTTCAAGTTAAATTTACTTGCAATACTCCTGACCCGCAAGAGTATAAACTGTGTACGGCAAAACAAATATATACAAATTTATTTTGTTTTATTTTGTTGAACTACGTGATGACTTGATCTTATTGGGAATTGCAATGTTTCCATAAGTACGTAGGCATCTTGGTAAATTAAATATCAAGTTCAGTCAAACATAATAAACGAAAGACAGCAGGGTGGTGGTCAAATTTCATATAAAGAATGACACAAAGTCTATTACAAATATTTGAAAAAAAAAAAAAAGACAGCTGCTAGGATCCTTCGGTGTCCATCCAAGTGCCGGGATCAAGCGAGGACTGCAGTGCTAGCATGATCTGCTCGTGCCTCTCCAACTCCTTGGCATCATCTGAAGAAAGAGTGGGTACCATCTCGAGGTCAGCAAGAGCTTTGGATCTCACATTAGCTTCCTCCTCAACAGCCTCCAGTAGGGAAGATTGGACTTGGACGTCACCTTTAAGCTAGCGCTCCTCTTCCCAGGCAAGGCGAAGCGCGTCCTCCAAATCAATAATCCTCTGCGCCACCCCCTTGAGTTTCCCCGTCACCGCACTGAGATCGGCACGCGCAGTGGCAAGGCGTGAGCGTGCAAGATCGACCTGCTCGGTGCACAGCGCCTTCTCCTTCGCTACATCATCTGGGTGGCGGCACGAGGAAGCTGCCTTCTTTAATGATAAGAAGGCTGACACGGTGCTCCCATAATCCTCCACCCTCTTTTCCAAAGGGGTCGGGTCTCCACAAAGCCGCTCAATTCCTTTATAGATCATGGGGGCACTTTGAAGTTTTCCCTCAACTTCTTGAAATTTCACACTCTTCAAATTGGTCAAATACTTGGACCCCATCACTCAAATAGCAGCGGTAAAAATACTTTGAGAGTCGGGTCCGGGACAGAAGGAGGTAGTGGAGGGAGCAGTTGCACGGGAAAGTTTCCCTTTCGAACCCCCAGGAGTGCCAACAGTAGTGTCAGTAGAGAGTAATCCCCTAGAAGCAACCTCAAGCGAGTTAGGGCCATCGACTGAGTGATGACTCTGAGTAGCTGGTGTGCGCAAGGTCTCTGTTTCCCTGGAAACTGAACTCCCAACCTCATGAGGGGATGTTCGCTTCCTCACGATCTCAATGTCCTTGCCAATACCCGGGGTTGCCTTGGGGATAGAAGATTTAGCAGCAAGACTGACATCATCAAGTAACTGCTCATCGACAATGGGTGTCGCCTCCTGTGCTAGGTCAAACTCCCCAATCTGAATAAAAAAAGTGGTAGAACAAGATAAGTATAGAATCATTCTATGCTGATCAAAACCAAAGCAGCAAAACAAAAATAAATGACAGTAAAAGGCGAGGGAATGGTACATACGTCCTCAAGATTGCCCGACTCACCTGAGCAGCTCTGGAAGTCATCAAAAAAGTCATCCCCAAGGTTGACTTTGGCAGCTTTGGGGGTCTTGGTCTCGCACCTCTTACGCCCCCCATGTCTGAAGTTCGCATCAGACTCTGGCTCGCTCTCACTGTGCGGCGCCAAACCTCGCTTTCTCTCAGCAAGGTGAACTCTCGGAGACCCATGAGCGTCATCACCAGACTCTGGACCCTCAGCATCTAAATCGGTCACCGGATCCTTTCCTTTCTTCCCCTTGACCTTCTTCGACGAGCCAACCTCTGCATCTTTGTCTTGCCGGGATGAACTTGCTTTCGTACTCTTCTGCAGAACGGAAGCGCTGGAACGAAGGTCACTAATGGTCACCTTGGGCCACCAAATGTTGTAAGCCGTAGAGATGTGTTGGTTCAAGGCCAAAGAACGACAGGAAAGAGAGCCCTGAGACGCAGTCCCCAAAAAGAGTAGCTGTTTCCAATATAAAAGGGTATTTTCGTATGACACTTCCCGGGTGCGGGGATCTTCGAGAAGTACTCTAGGGATCCCCTGGAAAAACCCAAATTGCCTACTAAATCGGTGCGGGCTATAGGGTTCAACATAGAAGGTCGTATCCCGACGGATGGGAAGGAAGCCGTCTCGAAGAGAGATCAGGTAATCTGACTTATTCGAATCCAAAGTCCCATCGTCGATAAGGGTTTCTGATCGGTTCTTCCCCAGCATTAGACAACCCATGTCAGATATTCTGCCCTCATGTATAAGCTCGCGAACATCTCCAAGGTCGCTGCGCGTCATATGTGACCCGAAGTAGCGCACCATTAAAGGGCCCGGAGGGGGAGGTTGCAAGGCATGGTGAGTCTTGAAATAATGGGCAAGCCAACCATGGAGATAGTGCTAGGCGAAGAATGACTGTGAATGAGAAGGCTTCCCAGCCATACTAAGCCCGTTAAGGCCATGGTAAATACTAGCTAGCACAGGGATAGCTAGGCTGAAGGTAGTACCAGACGCCATCAGGCTGGCAGCCTCAAAAGTGCCCGGACGAATGACTTTCTCCCCGGTCTCTAGAAGCGCAAAAACACACAGCCAACATGATAGATACGCTGCCAGATAGGTGCTTTCCCTCATCTCTTTCGAAACCCCCAAGCTTTTGAAGACTTCTAACTCCTCACGACTCCAGCAAGGATCTTGAGGTTGAATGCGACCACTTGGATTTTGCGTCCTTGTGGGAGTTGAGCTACGCGAGCGACCGCGTCAGTGGGTTGTGAATGAGCTTCTTCTTGCACCAGAAATCGATCCAAGCCTTAGCATTGACACCTTTCTCATAGGTAGACATCCTTTCCAAGCATCTAAAAGCTGCGAACAAAAACTTGCAGAAAGATGGCATAGTCCTCAGGTTTTGCTTGTCCCGGTGTTCAAAGGCTTGGAGGCAGGGGATTGTCTCATCATAGATCTTCTCATTAATTAGGAGTCCGCCAAGCTTGTGCAAATCCCATAATGAGATAGACATTTCTCCGGATATCGTGTGAAGAGTGTTGGTGGTAGGACACCAACTCTCACAAAAAGCACGCACAACATGTACATCGCGGCTGTAAAAGTAGAGCGAGGCATACACCGCCTCATATAAAGCGCATCTTCGCAGGCGTGCCTCAAAACAGGAAAGCACATGCTCTGTCCATTCCCAGAACATGGGAATATAGCCGAAGTCGCCATAGAGGATCATGTTCAGACCCCATCTCGATTGCCCGGATATGATGCGACGCCCGAGCACAGGAAATTCAGTAAGAAGACTGGTTTTGTCATGATAGGTGCTCTGCAGAAAATACCCGACGGAACCATCTTCCGCGCCCTTTTCCACCCGGATAGAAAATTTGGAAGGGAAGGATAATAGCTCTATAATAGGTGTCTGGTTGGCTTTCGGCCTCCTTAAAGAACGGTAGATTCAGAAGCAATTCCTTGACCGAGGATCATTGTCTTCCTTATCTACGACGGAAAGAAGAAGCTTGTCGTCACGCTGAAACTCCTTAAGATGTACCATTATAAATTACCTGGAAATAGAAGAAAACACAAAGTTAAATTCTTTTTCAGGAAAGAAATCAGTAAGCAAAGCTACGTCTGGACAAGGTAAATGCTAGAGAGGGGAGAAGTTTAGAGCAAAATCAATCAAAATGTTGGTTGACACGCGAGCTAGCTGCTCATCGCTGCCCACACCACTTTTGTGCGTATCAGTTCCGTTCGAGGCCCTTGGCTAAGCAGCGAACCGTGTCGTAAGGGGTTCTTCAAGTCTTCACACCACTTTCATGCGTATCAGTTCCGTTCGAGGCCCATGGCCAAGCAGCGAACCGTGTCGCAAGTAGTTCTTCAAGTCTTCACACCACTTTTGTGCATATCAGTTCCGTTCGAGGCCCTTGGCCAATCAGCGAACCGTGTCGCAAGTGGTTCTTCAAATGACTCCTCAACCTGCGCGACCAACAGTACAAGAACAAAAAAAGGGGGGGTCTTGGCATTAAAAAAAAATACTAGTGAACATAAGCGACAAAAAAAAATGCCATTTTTCAGTAAGTGAGCATGAAAAAAAATGCAACAATAAATGAATGCGGCGTTATAACAGCTCAGACGGACGTGAGAAGACTCGCCAGTCTAATAAAAGGGCTTCCTATGAATTCATTTCAGCCAGATTCGTAATTTTTATTGCTCATGGTAAAAAAAATGGCAAGCTATTCAAGGCACGACATTGGCACGACAGGTAGTTTGCAAGGCCAAGTTGCAAACTACCTGTTGTTTAATGAGCAAGAAAAAAAAATCTTCCTCATTTTTACACATAATTTGGCCATAAATTCTTAATCCCAAAGATGGATACTTGGCTTTATGGAAGTTATTCGATCCACAAAGAGGAAAACAAAAGGGGATTCCATTTCATATTCAAAGGAAGAAAACAAGGCAAAGGCATGAAGGCTAGCATATGGAGTCCAATAGGGGCACTTATTTGCAAAACAGTAAACATAAAGATACCTTGGAGAAATTTGACCACTCTTTTGTGTTTCCGACTTTCTCAGCAAAGCTCAACAAAAACAGAGGCCATGAAAACAGAGGCCGCACTTTTGTTTTCTTTCACTCTCTCTTGCCTTTCCTCACACAGGCCCAGATTATGGTAGTGCTTATCATTCCCTTCCTCATTTATTTTCATGACTTGCAACAAAGCAAAAAAAAAAAAGTAAAGCATGAAGAAATAGAAACAAAACAAAACAAAACGACCAAAACAAAAAGGGAGTTCAGAAAGGTGATACCTTTAATGGCCACCGGGGCTGAAGGTAATGGTGTGCAAAAAGGTAAAGCTTTTGAGGGCTCTCCACCATCAATAGTTGCAGCACAGTAGCATCAGTGGGGCACAAGATCAAGTCTTGGGAAATAGGGACTTCCACCGAAAATGCGTGTGCAAGCAGCCAAAAAAAAAAGAAGCGATGTTAGGTTTCGGGTGCCCGTGTGCTGTAGCGGTGAAGAGGCGAGAAATGAAGAACAAGGGCTAAGCGTTGGTGGCTGGTTGTAGCAGCGAAGAACAAGGGAAGAAGAAAGGGGAACAGTGACCTGGCACGTGAGAAGCATGCACCAGCTAAATGAAGAAAGAAGCGGGGCAGCAAGGGCGTCATGTGACTTAGGCGTGACCATTAAGTGGGGGAAAACAAGCCTAGGTTGGGCTGGGTTTGAGGAAAGAAAAAGGACGGCCCAGCCCAAGCAAAAATAAGAAGGCAAAGAAAGGCAGCCTAGGTCACGTGCCCCACACATGACAGTTAAGTGAAATAAGAGGATGGGCTTGGTTTGAAAGAAGAAGCAGTCCAGGCCCAGACCATAATGAAGCCAGACGGACCAAAGCAGTCCAGGCCTAGACCACCGTGCTAAGTCTGCGAAATGGGCACCTGAAATGGCATGTTTCAAAAAAAATTCGAGACATCAGTCTCATCTCAAACAACAAGTCTCGTATGTGACCTTGTCTCGAGGGGGCAATTTGTAGGCACTCAAATTTGTTTGTGCCGTACCAAAATTAAATTAAATTAGTTAATTGGGTCAACCCTTTTAATTAATTTAATTAAGCCCAAAGACTTGCAGATCAAGCCCAAAATGAAGCCCAATTGACTACCAAGTCCGGGTCCAGTTAAAATTCGAGTCAAAGCCCAAATCGAGACTCAAGACGACTACCAAGTCAAGCCATGACCTAAAGCCCGAACGACGTTCAAGTGATGGCGCGATCAAAGTCAAAGTCAAAGTCAACATCGACTCACAAGTCAAACATCAAAGACGACTCTAAAGTCAACGTCCGGCTAAAGCTCGAGGCGACTTCCAAGTCAATGCTCGGTTCAAGCCCTGAAGACTCCAAAGTCAAAGTCAAAGTTAAAGTCAAACAAACGAAAGTCAGGTAGCCTAGGATAAGGCCTAATTGAAAGGCCCAAAACCTAGGTCAAAGCCCAAAACCCAAGTCAAGGCCTTGACTTGGGAGGAGGGGTTTTCCTATAAATAGGTCCCCACCCCCTTTGTTTCAAGGGTTGGAAAATCCATGCTTGAGAGAAAGAATCAGAGGATTTTGTATCCATAGAGATTGTAAACCATTCAAAGCAATTGAATCTATAAAAATTCAATCTTTGTAATTTGTCATTACAATTGCATAATTAATTAATTTCAAAGGGCAAGAAGAGTATATGTGTTAATGATAGTTAAGTATATGCAAAGAATAAGGTATGCACTTTAATTACAATTTATAATAATGAACTGTTTGGGAAGAATACCTTGAAGGGGATCAATCAAATGAGCCAAAAAAAAGGAGCCACTATAAGATGGTCCAAAAAGAACTTTGGCAGGAGAAAAAGTAGCAAGAACCAACAAGGAAACTTAACATCCAAATAAGACAACCTTAAAATTTAATATAGAAGGTGGATGCTCAAGAGTCACCAGAGTACTCATGTGTGGTAATGATTTTATTGTTTTTTAAAAAAAAGAGGTTACTGTGGATTATGCCTTGGATGTCTATCTATTCTATCTATTATTCTCCCCGCCCGGAGATGATTATCAATTGAGATCAACTAGATTGTCTAACGTAGAGATTGGTAAGTTCTTTTTAATCATCAAATTGTCATGCATAATATATATGTGAAATTTCTCATATATAGTTTTGCATTAATTATCTTTATCAAAGGGGAGATAGTGATTGATCTATAAGGTATGATCTTTATATGTTACTATCTCCATATTTGTGTAGTTTTGTATCTTCATGATTTTAGCCATTAGTGTGATTTATTTTGTATTAAATTTTGGCATCAATCGAGTTTTGCTTCACATCATGAATTATCTTTGAACTAACTATTTTATAGTAGGAAACATTTGAGTTTTACTTGGTTAACATACATATATGCTAATATCTCTTATAATCTTATATATATGTATCTCCATGAAAAAAAATACAAATTTAGGGGTTAATATATGAGATTGATTTTAGTCATCATATTTCATATAAAATCACACATCTTTAAGTAAGGGAGCAAGATTCATTTGACATGCTTATAATGTTTGTTTGCTATTTATACATAAAGAAGTGTGTGTGTGTGTGTGTGTGTGTGTGTGTGTGTGTGTGTGTGTGTGTTTGGTGTCAGTTATTGGTATGACTATGATATCTTGATCATAACATTGGTCAACTTTACTCACTAGTATTTTGATATTTTCATGTTATTTATATAAAATAGTTATTTTTAACAAAATTAAGGGGAGATGCAACACTCTTTTACACTAATTAATCTCTCCAATGAACTCATACGTACATTAGACATACACTTTTGGGTATCATATGACTAATTTTGATGATATATTTATTTTTCAAATTTGTTCGCATCTAGTATCCCATGTTTATGCTATTGGGGAATGTTCAAGAGCTGAAGAATAATTATGCTATCGACTAATATTTATGGTATATAATCTTT